>OX457039.1:53525265-54070265 GCA_949752735.1 Lumbricus terrestris
AATATTATTATTATTATTATTATCATCAATTTTTATCATTATCATCATTATCATCATCATAATTATTATTATTATTATATTTATTTATTATTATTATCATTATCATTATTATTATTATTATTATTATTATTATTATTATTATTATTATTATTATTATTACAAAATCAGAGCGGGGAACCCATCAATCACAAGAAGTCAACAATTTTCCAATAACAATGCTCTCAAATATGCGCTGGGGTCGGGGTTGAAATGAGTGGATGGGGGTTGGGAAGGGGAGCGGACTCGTTATAATCCTGAAAATTGGATAATTTGTGGAAGAGCATTGGTGACGTCGAGAGTTCTATGCATAGACTATGGTTGAAATTATGCATGTACCAATGAACACAGTTGAAGGAATCTTGATGAACTCAGTGCTGTCTCTGTCTCTGTGTCTGTGTCTGTCCCTGTCTCTGTCTCTGTCTTTGTGTGTCCAGTTGAATGTGCTCCTGTCTACCGAATAACCTAATTCTGTGTGCTCCTCTGTCTGTCTCTGTCTCTATTTCTGTCTGTCTATCTGTCTCTCTCGGTGTCTCTGTCGGTGTCTCTCTCTCCCCTCTACCTTATCCCCACACTCCTACTGTCTTTTCGTTACTCCATAGTGTCGTCTTATGAAGTTGACAACGATTTTATTGCCATCCTGTGGCCCATCTCTCTCTCTCTCAAATGGTCATCCCCTAATTGTTGTCACTGAGGCGGCGGTGAGGACAGTTTTCATGGCGACCGTCTATATGCACGTGTATTGTCGCCTCTGCTCTGCACAGTCTGCAGAGTCTAGTCGGAATTTGTCAAGACGCATCTGATTGCCGGTGGGTCATGCATTTATATCCGCTACTAGCATAACAACAGGGACTCGTCGAAGATCTGTGAAGAGCAATGAAAAGCACACTGGAAATGACCCGTTAAGTCTTTAACTGGCACCTTTGGTGTAATAAATGTTAAACCAAGTGTCGCCTGTATTTTGTCGTCTATAACTCTCGTCTATGAACGTAAAATGAGGTTTTATTCTATTCGTGTTGTCATGTTAGTCTTGTATCAGTCGAGTTATTAGTGTTGATAATTAATCGATTTGTCTCCGTTGCATTTGTGCTTTTTGTGGAGCAATAGATCATAATTAATTAGTCTAGAAACACGCACGTGTAACCAGCAGAAAAGCAGACTATAGGCCTACAGTAGGATTGAGGCAAAAAGCAGTGAGAATTGCGTGTGTGGGTTGGTGTGTGCATGTGCTGATATATATATATATGTGTGTGTGGGGGGGGGGGGGTGGGGGGGTGTGTGGGTGGGTGTGTGGGTGGGTGGATTTGTGTGTGTGTGTGTGGGTGGGGGTGGGTGTGTGGGTGGGTGTGTGGGTGGGTGGGTGGATGTGTGGGTGTGTGTGTGTAGTGTTACGTGTGTTTGAAAAGCATAAATCTAAAATTAGCTTAGGAAAGCATAAAAGCGAAATAGTCCTATTTAATAGTACTCATGGTATTAGCTCTACATTCGTCAAATATCTATTGACCTCTCTGTCTCATTTCTCACTGTTCTCAGGACTGTCTTATTTGACCAGGGTTGGACTATATAGGAGCGCTTCTAAGCAGGCAACCTTAAAGCGGCGCTATATCAAATTGCAATAGTAAAATAGAAAATAACATTCGACAATGCTTACTTTGTTTGAGACTGCATGAAGCAAATTGCAGTTTCGTAAAACGTCTGTTGAGCCATTTTCAGTTAAAGAACTATTCAAACAAACTGGAAAATAAGCGGAGCTATAAAAACGCCAGCTACGTTTCAAATCGCATTTAACTTAAATGAATTCGATCGGCGTGTATATCTCATCTGATTTTGTTCGTTTTATGTGAAGCCATCGCATCTTTTCACATCCGTTTGCCATCACCATGGCACATTTACATTGACGTCATATACTCGCAATACGTATTTCCATTGTATCATAAAATTATATATGTATATGTATATAATACGTGATTATACACGTGTGTGTATATATAATTAGACTATATGTCCCCTCAATGCGTTCTGCCATCATCACATCCATTATGACGTCATCTTAGCATAGGCCCTATCTGTTTCGTCATCATTGATTGCAGAGAGCATCTTATATGAATAGTGTAATAGTGGCTCAGATGGTTATGACTGAACCTTGTGATTTTTATGACGTATACGCTGATTGTCTATAATAAAGTTGAGTGCAGTCATTCAGTTAGCATATTACGAAGATGAAGCAGTCACATGAGATGCTTCCATCAGAGCCATAATCATTACAGTTGCAATTCAAATTGCAATCACGGATTTATATGACGCCTTTTGAAAAGACTCACCAGAGGTGATGCCAAGTTAACGTCGGCGAACCAGAGGGTCGTTGTGGATTTCCAGAACTCCCGCAATTGGAATCATATCTCAGCAAAAAAGATCTTAGATAACCTATTCCCAGAAGTTCAAACAACCTATAAGCTTAAGCCTCTAAAAAATTTAACCGGAATTCCCGACCGCGCAAAACATGTAGGTCACCCTGCTCTGTAAAGTCAAGCAGTAGACGGCGAGGCATGGACGAGACCGATACACTATAGATGAATAGATGGGCGTAATTGCAGTATCGGGGACCGTGTGTGTCGATTAGTGTCAGGTCAGGCGTCGTGAGGGTCGGTTAGGGTCAGGCTATGCGCTGTGATGGTCGGTTAGGGTTAGTGTTAGGGTTAGTGTCGTAATTAGATATGCTATCCAAGGATATTGTGCATGTTTCTGTCCCCGATACCGCAATTTCGCCAATAGATTGCTAGATGATAGATGAATCTATAGATGAATAGATGATAGATGAATAGATGAATCTATAGATGTTTATATGATAGATGATAGATGATAGATGAATCTATAGATGCCTATACGATAGATGATAGATGAATAGATGAATAGATTTTCTGATTATAGTATGAATTATGAAGCAAAGCCGTCATTCATGTATGAGCATCAAGATCACCTTCAAAGTAATTCAATTGAAAACTAATCTCTTCCAGTTATTCTCCTGCTTCTACCACACGACCACCATCTTCACCGTTTGCCACTCTAGCACCATTCTGTCTCCACGGCATGACCTCCCCGGACTCTGGCCTGGCACCGGAAAAGACGATACAACCTTACAGACTTGACTTGACATAGCGCCCGCTTATCAGCTAGCCCTCCTAGTGTAGCTTTTGTGAACACGGTGAAAATGTTGAGATTCACACTATGACCAAACTTCCAATCAGACTGCATCGTTTAAGAAGGACCGCAGGTGGTTATTGTGGGAGAGGGTTCGTCCTGCATACACGATTCCATGTGCATAATGCCAGTACACGATCATTCCTTGGCCACACGAATGCGTGCGTGAGAGTGTTGTAGTGTCCTGAGCAGGGCCGGATTAAGAAATGTGGTGGCCCTGTTCGGGAAATTGTTTGCGGATCTTCGGCCGAAAATTTTGATTACCCTTTTTAGTCCTTTGGTCGAAATTTCCATAGAATATACCGCTTTTCCCTCCCAAAACTAGCTGACGACCTTTTTTAGTCGTTTGGTTGAAATTTGCCCAAAATATACAAATTGTTCCTGAAAAAATATTTTTCGGCATGTGTGGGCCCCCTAAAGTGTGGGGGCTTCTGTTCGGCCGAACAAGTTGAGCATGCCTTAACCCGGCCCTGGTCCTGAGTTCCAAACCAAACACGAATTTACCCGATTCCGTTCTAAATTATCCGGGGTCAAACACATACTCTTTCCATAATGCACTGAAGATGTCTATGCTTGACCCAACGCCAAACCTATATTTATTGCAGTCGCTGAACAAATTTCCGGGAACAAGGTTGTAAATGCAGTAATATGGCACGGAGGAATAGATGGAGGAAGGAGCGGTTTTACGACAACAAATGTGGGTTAGGTGACCCTGGACGAGGAAGAGAAGAGCATGAAGAGAAAGAAAAGTAAAACAAAACAGAAAGCAGGAAATGAATTCTTATTGGCGCCGAAGAACGGCATCGTAAGTTATAGGCGACTCTATAATTATAGGTGACTTATATATGAGAAACGGGAGGAGAAGAAGGAGGGGAAAAAGGAGGAGGAGAAGAAGAGGGGCGAGGAGGGGCGGGAAAGGAGAAGAAGAAAAAAAGGGAAAAGAAGCAGGAAGAAGAAGCAAAGCGAACTATTAGACAAGGAAGTCAAATCGCATTAGATTTTCCTTTACCTGGTTTCTCTGTCTGGTTGACTTCCGGGCAGCGTGAAAGAGGCTTAGCCGATTTAGAAAGAGGAGATGAGGGCAGATTTGATGGAAGAAAAACTGGGTTGGCTGCAGGTGGCCTTGGCAGTGTGCAAGAGAATCATTGGTCGAAGCCATCGGAATAATTATACAAGCCTCTGTCACGCGTAATCATCGGACAGACATTAGGGTTAATCTTCACGGTATACATGTCTTAATATGTCTGCCTGTCTGTCTTTCTGTCTGCCTGCCTGTCTGTCTGTCTCACTGTCTTTGTATTTATTTCTGTCTGCCAGTCTACCTCTCTGGCCAGTCATGCAGTTAGTCAGTCAGCTGTATGTCTATATGTCAGTTGCAGTCAGCCAGCCAGTCAGTCAGTCAGTCAGTCAGTCAGTCAGTCAGTCAGTCAGTTGGTTTATTTGTTCGTTTGTCTGTCTGCTTCCAGCATGTCGTTCACAGCCAGCGTCCTCGTTGGCACTAATCAGTCATCAAGACAGAAGCTCAGCTCTGGGTGCAAGATATTCCCTCCATAATAAATCTTTGCGTTTTATGTAATTCCTCATTTCTTTCATTTAATTGATTTTATTTCAGGATGTAGATGTTGGAAAAGAACGACAAACTTAACACTATCCAGACAGTATCAAGGCTCAAAATATATCGGAGAAGCAAAGCTAATAGTATGGTTATACATTGTCGTGTTAGATAGTCTACTGCTTCGCGTACCGTATCTTTAAAAATGCAATGGATAATTGGATAGGCCTATGCGTACTGATCGGATCAGGTCTGCGCCCATGCATGTATAGTTGTATACGCACATCGAAAAGGACAAAATAGCAAGCGTAAATGCTCCAGATTTATAGAGCCCTGTTATAAGACTAAACGCAAACCACAATTTATATATGCCAACATGAGCGCACCATGTACGGTAACGAATGTGATTATTAAACTTTGATTCCATTATTGTTTAAAGCACGTGAAAACCCTCTCAAATAGTAATAAACAATTGCTCTCGTTGTTTGATCTATTCATAATTTTATTGCTCACATTTAGAGTTGTTTACGTTTCTCGATGTTGCATGCATTCAACGCTGTCTTAACATTATATTCTAAGAATAGGCTATTCTCAGCCTTCGTTTCTCTGTATTTAATTGTATCTTGCGTTCAACAAAGCACAAGAACGAACCGCAATCGTCATGCAGCTATTTTCGTGTCATCATCGTCGTATGCATATTGCGTGTTTTCTATAGTGGCTGCGCAGCATCACAAAAAATATTGTTACGAATAAATTATTCCACAACGCCCATAAAACTATTATTGTGTAAATATTGGTCGCTCGTTCGATATTCTAGCGAAATGTTTATTGCAGAAGTGGCTGCCGCATTTAACGGTCATCTGCCATGTCTTATCACAGACGGCACCAGCGTCGCATGGTGGGCACACTGTAAACAGCTTTACGTATAATTATGCAGGCGGGGCATCTCTAAGGGAATTGTTAGAACTGCACAACCCATTCTTTTCCGACCCATCCTCCATGGGTAAATTACTCCCAATCAAAAGGAAATGGCCTTTTTACTATTCTGTGACTGCATAAATTCATTTAGGCCTAGAGCCGCACATTTTGTGTGGAGCTGCACGCTAAAAAAACACCCTCCATGCACATATATAAATTATATATAATTATAGAAGAAAATGTATGGAATAGCACTTATTATTTGTTGAGATCCAGTGCTGAAAGGTTATCGCGGAATGCCACCACATTGAAATCGTTGAAATCGCTGGATTATCCTCATTATCTTTTTGCGCCCGAGATTACATAATCAGAGAAAGGAGTCTCAGCGCAATATTGTTGGCGCCGCTCCTTTAGATATTTTGACAAAGCTCGGCGCAAAATTCATAATTTTATGATCCTACCTATAGATTATATATAGATCTATAATGAAAAAATCGAAAGATCATATTATGATGCCTCAGGCTTTAAAAAGCAATAAATACTAAAAGCTGTGTTGTTCTGGAGTTAAAGATCATCTTTGTTATTATTATTATTATTATTATTATTATTTTATTTTTTTTTTGCCCCGAGGTATACAGGATCCCTCAGGGACTTCGCTACCGCCTAATATAAACTTCGCTACCGCCTATTATTATTATTATTATTATTATTATTATTATTATTATTATTATTATTATTATTAGGCCTATTATTATTGTTATTATTGTCATCATTATTAATATCATTATTACGGTATAACTCAAAAATTAAGTAACCTAACTGTGTTAGTGTGACACGCACGGTCACATATCGTAATGTAAAGCTGCTAAGACGCAGATAGTCTGCAGCCGCCAGGGTATATCCAAGTGCATGAGAGCCAAGGAACAAATGCGCCTTACCTACAGGTGATGTTTCTTTGAGATAGTGCGCATGGACGGAGTTTATCAAGGGCTAGGGGCTAAGCTCCCAGGAAGGTCCCGGAAAAAAACTTTTGTCGGGAAAATTGTGTATTTTCTATCTATTTTCGTGAGATTTCGAAACGAAGGACTATAAAAAGGTCGTCTGCTTTTTTGGCCGGGAAAATGGTACATTTTCTGAAGGACTACGAAAAGGTCATCAAGCTGTTATGGCCGGGAAAAAATGGGACAAGAAAATATTGTCGGCGGCGCTCTTTTGGATTTTTGACCAAATCTCCGTGTCCCAAAGCCCAATTGGGCCAATTTATTTTTAGCCCTCCAAGAACTTAAATCAAACTCCGCCCATAATGTGCGATATAATTATATCCATGGGCGCCCGCACATAGGGGCAAGGGGGGCACTTGCCCCCCCCCTGGAAAATTGAAACCTATTTTTCTAACTACTACTTTTTGGTGTCTAAGAAATTTCTTCCAATTGAAATACTAATGTTACGAATGATACACTTCAGTGAAAGTCAGAAATTTAAGTAATAAAATCTCTTGAGAAAAAAGCTCTTAATTTTCTGCCTTGCATTTTTTCAAGCTCTTGCTGAAAACGGTAACAATGACTTTTAACCCTCGCCGTGGGTGCCCATACAAATAATTATTATTCCTATCGATTATGGCCTACTTGTCTGGAATCTGGCTGTAGGCTAATGCAATTTTTCACAAATACGCAAAAATTAATTATCAATAAATTACACTAATGTAAAAATTTGAAATTTATCAACATCCCATTGAAATTAAGTAATGGAGATCTACATATTTACCAGCGTTAGGCCTATATATGGGATCAAGTCTGCTTTAAGTCAGGCTGCATTTTGTCCATTTTGCATGCTGCCAGCCAGTACAGAATTTAGGTTGGTCAAGCTGTAGAGAAACTTGGATAATTGAATCTGGTTATCACGCCTCGAGATTTTCTCCCAAAACCAACGTCTCCTCTGTACCCCATTCTTTTGATCCTCGGGATCTTCCACCCTCCTAAACGACACCTGCATTAACAACTAACCCTCTGGATCCAGGACTCGGACCTCTTTCTTGACTGCCCTTTGAACAGCCTGGTGACTCGATGCAGCGCTTTTGAATAAGCTGCTGCCTTACAATTGACTTTGGAGTGGCACTATAGAAGTTTAGAAATTACGATTAAAATATAGATGTAACTTGATGGAGCACTTGCCCTTTAAAACTGATACCTGTTTTTCGTTCATTTATTCATTCAATCTTTATATAGCAACCCTTCAAAAACCTACTTTTTAACATTGTACTTTTGATTTTTAATAAATATCTTCGCTCTAAGAAAACTACTCATATTGAAAATGATAGACCTACACAAAATGAAACTGAGAAATATGCATTAAGAAACCTCTTTCAAAAATAACCATATTCTCACTTTCCAGCTTTGCAATTTTTGAGCTCTTGCGACTAGGAAATTTAACCGTGACCAAGTTAAAAATTTTGCCCCCTGCAAAAATTTCTGCGGGCGCCCATGATTATATCGTTCTTCGCTTAGAAGACCTGCTCAAGTTTGAATCATGAACTGGATCGCAGATAATTAAATATATCAGTTCCAAACGGCTGGCCACACAAATCAGACAAAGGCAAATAACGCAGACAGAAGTAGGCATACCCTTAAAAATGTGTCAAAAACGACGCACCCGTTAGGATTAGAGAATTGCTACATTTACAATGCAGCGATTTTTAGACTCAATCTGCATGAAGAAACTTTGAACTACAGAAAAAACGATCTGAAATGTAGTTGAACGCATGTCTCAATTATTGCAGTGAATGTCATGCAAATGTTGTTGCATTCCTGACAATGATGTTGCATTCCGAGTAAAGTCGTACGTCACGAATCAACTGACAATAAAACCTTCTCCTTCGCCTATTTTCCTCTTTCTCTCCTCCATCTTCCTCCTTCTTTCTTCCTCCGATCTCTATTCTTTCTCTTTCTCCCTCTTATCTTCCTCCCTCTTTCTTCCTCCTATCTCTATTCTTTCTCTTTCTCCCTCCCATCTTCCTCCCTCTTTCTTCCTCCTATCTCTATTCTTTCTCTTTCTCCCTCCCATCTTCCTCCCTCTTTCTTCCTCCTATCTCTATTCTTTCTCTTTCTCCCTCCCATCTTCCTCCCTCTTTCTTCCTCCTATCTCTATTCTTTCTCTTTCTCCCTCCCATCTTCCTCCCTCTTTCTTCCTCCTATCTCTATTCTTCCTCTTTCTCCCTCCTTTTCTCCAAGTAAGATTCGCTTTATTTGAATTGAACGTTCAAGATTTTCTGATGGCATAATAATTGTTTTTGACACAGTAAGCAATGCATTTGATGCGATGGACCTGTTACGATTCGGACGAAGAGAGTCTCCAAAGATGTCAAGCAAACAGACAAAGATATAAATTGAATGCTGCATATGACAAGATGCAAAAGCAGGTTGCGTGTATTGTTCAATGTGAATGCAGCCTTGCTCAATATGGAATGCCTCGTTCAGCCATTATTGTTAAATGGTCTTCTTTCTGAATTGCAAATTGATTTTACATCGCCTGAATTGATTGGACATTGAAACAGGGCAGGATTAAGGCATGTTCAACATGCTAATTCTACTTTTAAAAACGAGTAAAAATCTCAGAATAAATTAATATATTATTCAAACAACTAGGCCTACTGGTTTTAACATGTACAAATTGTGCACATGTGTAGGACCCCTTATTGCAGTTTCCATAACCAGGTAGATTGGTTTTTTAATCGGCCATAAATCATAGTAATCGCTAATAATCTATTTTAAGCACTTAATAGAGTCTACCCCACCCGATCGGTGCTCAAGTGATATATGGTAGGATTATACGACACATTAAGAAATGTCGTCATTATAAATTATTGTTGCGCACTGTACACTCAGTGTTTAATCTAGTCCCACACTTAGGGGTGGAATCCGGGTTTCTGGTGAGGTGGGGTGGAGCAAACGGAAGTATGGGGCGGGCGGCAACATAAACATACTAATTCTGGCAATAAATTCCTAAATTCTGGTCTTTGAAATTTGAGGACCTTTTTAGGAATCGTTTATTTCTTTATTCTTTTAACATCTGACACTCTGAATTAGTGGATAACACTTGAACACCTACTTTAACACTAGACTGGAATATTGAAAAGGAAGGATCGAGATCGAATTAATAATTAATATAGACGAACGTGGATTTGTAACGTTTTGTGCGTCCTTTTGTGATTATTCTGCCAGTCTGGGGCTCACAATTTCACCGAAGAGGGTCTCCACATTTGTTAATCCGGCCCTATAGGCCTACATTGAAGTGGGATTAGGCTCAACACTGAATATAACGGAATCAACCGTAAGAATATCAGTTTTCATTCGGAAAGCCCTTCGTAAAAGAATCCCTGGCGTCTGAATTTCCAACTTCTTCTACAGGATCTTTGCTCTACTGATGATCGTCTCTAAGAGAAGTTTTGAGATCGGACTATATAGAGTTATTTCTCAATAAACTCTATGAAAAACTCTATGAAAATATTTATTTATGAAAACCTTTTATATACATCATACATGCATAGATAAGTACACGATACAAGTACTTAATATTATTAGTGCAGTGGTCTCAGACACGACTTCAGTTGACAAGGGTTTCGCTTCCACAGCAGCAACCTCCTTTATTAGTACTCTCCAAGGTAATTGTATGTCAGCCTTTACGTGCATGGGTAATGGTCATTGGTCATTGATCATTGGCTGGCAGTCGACCGATGAATTGAAAAGCCGAATAGCGTCGATCAGCCTGAAGTCGCAGCAGCAGCAGCAGCAGCAGCAGCAGCAGCAGCAGTAGCCTTTGTCGGTGTTTGGAGCAGATGTCGTCAAGTCGATGGCAATGATTGTCCGACGAAAGGCGACGAGTGGAAATATCGTCATTCTTGCCATCGGCTGACGACAACGACGACGACGACATCATTAGGTTGTTAAAGTCGGCTGAAGAGAGAGAGAGAGAGAGAGAGAGAGCGGCGAGCAGAAAAGGGGCAAAGAACGATAAAAGGAAGAGAGGAGATGGAGGGATGAAACCGGTGCAGCCGGACTTGGAGTAAGAGGATGGAAGAAGCGAGGGAGCCTCAGCGAGGGGGAGGAGTGGATGCCGTTTCTTCCGCGTAATCACGGGTGCATTGAAGTCCTGTCGATTGAGCACTGATTAGGCTGCTGTTGCTGCTGCTGCTGCTGCTGCTGCTGCTGCTGCTGCTGCCTATCTTCTATATTCGACGACACATTTCGCTCCATACAAAGTCCGTCCGTCCGTTCGTCCTTCTCATCGCCGTCATCACTCCGACCAGAAGCTGGTTTAAGATATCAGCGCAGTCGCTTGAGCGAACAGCCACACCGCAGCTGCTGCAGTCACAACGGCTGCTGATGCTGCTGCTGCTGATGCTGCTGCCGCTGGCCATCTCCGTCTTTCAGCATCAGCAGCCGATCGCACTTGTCATCTTCTTCCGACAGACGACGACGATTTCTGAGATGCGCCACCGGGCGACGGATAAAGGAATCAAGAGAATATAGGAGATGGAAGGAATCGAGGAAAGACTGATCGTTGAAGAGGTCGAAACGGGGATCCTTGTTCCAGTGCATGTCATCTCCAGCGCAACGGTTGCCAAGGCTACCGTCGTCAACGTAACGTCGTCGTCAGAAGATCGACTCGTAGTCGTGGAGTCGTTGTTGTCGTCGTTGTTGTCGACGTTGTTGTTGATCGTCTTCAATGTGACTGTCATCGTCGGCAACAGCATGGTCATCCTCGCTGTACTCACATACAAGAAGCTGCGTCCGATGACGACTAACAGCTTCATTGTGTCGCTGGCAGCGGCTGATCTCATGGTCGGTATCGCAGTTCTACCATTCTCCAGCACCAACCAGGCAAGTAATTCTTATGCACCACGCACACCCACTCACCCACGCACGCACACAGACAGACAGACAGACAGAGGGTGCAAAGAGCCTGTAATGTACACGCACACAGACAGACAGACGGATGACTGATTGACTGACTGACTGACTGGCTGGCTGACTGACTGACTGGCTGACTGACTGACTGACTGAGTGACTGACTGAGTGACTGACTGATTGACTGACTGAGTGACTGACTGACTGACGGACTGACTGGCTGACTGACTGACTGACTGACTGACGGACGGACGGACTGACTGACTGGCTGACTGGCTGACTGACTGACTGACTGACTGACTGACTGACTGACTGACTGACTGACTGACTGACTGACTGACTGACTGACTGACTGACTGACTGACTGACTGACTGACTGACTGACTGACTTAGGACAGTGAGGAGCGAACGACGAAGAGGACATGAAAGGAGGAGACAGCTAGATAGACAGGAAGATTAGTCGTCCATTTTAATCATTTATGAGGAATGTAGAGACAAACAGACAGACAGACAGACAGACAGACAGACAGACAGACAGACAGACAGATAGACAGACAAACAGAAGGACGGGTAAGTGACAAATGCAAACTGAAATGAAACTGTGAGAAAAGAAAAATCACGCAGATAGACTGCAGTCAGACGGAAATGAGAAATTTTCTGTCTTTTCTCTGCCTGAGATACACATCTCAATGTTTGTCTCTCTTTCTGTTGCCAATGTCTTACTGTGCCATGTGCGCGTAGGCCTAATTATAATAAAATAATATAATAATTTTGGCAACATAATTATTATATTGTGACTTTGTTTCAACTCACGAAACGAGTGCTGTATTGTAATAAGAATAATGACATGCAGAAATAACTTAATCCCCGTTGCCTCTTTATTCTCATCTTACTTGTACTTGTTTCTGACATTTTGACGCATCACTGCTTATAAGCCGATCTCAAATAGACCTATATATTTTATATGAGACGCCATCTATTGCTCAGTCGTTTGAGTTGAGAATATTATGTTTGTAGTATCTAGGCCTATCACTTAATTATTGAATGGTGATATAATTAGATTTTGATTCGACGCGCATATTCTTGATGCGATACGTTACAAGTTTCTTTACGATGTCATGAGGTATAAAGTGCTGTGGATAGATATTAGATAAGTTCTTTGGTTGCTGCTACTTTTCGGTATCCAGTAGGATAGGATACTCCACTGTTGCTCAAATGTTGTCCATAGTGTATACGCTTATAGCCTTTGCTGCGTCATAAAATACTTTCGATGGCGCCGTGTAAATATATTGTGCACTTGACTGCGAAACATGAGCACCGTTGGTCCATGAGGGGAGGGGTGAGTGCGGGGTGGGGTGGGGGTGGAAGTGCAAATGCACATCCGGTTGTTCCGTTGACAGACTCCAGATCCATTTCAAGTCAACTTCCTCTCTCGCAGTCTCACTCCATCCATACTTCCATTCTATACGACCCTGTTGTTTTTCTACGTTCTTTCATTCTCTTCCAATGTCCTGCACCTCAATTACTTCTCCAGCGTTGTCCTCTCAGTATCTCACTTATTTCATCTATTCGTCCATTTCGTCGTTCTTAGTTCTGGTTCTTGCTTGGCTGCACTTCCGGTGCAGCCAGCATTTTGTTTGAGGGAAATAATGTGGCATTTTCTTGAGTTTTCAGCTGTTTTCTGATAAATAACTGTTGCTTTCGGGTAATAAATACGTCCTAGAGCCCGATTCTGTGATGCCCGCAGAGTCATTTGCGAGGAATAGGCCTAATTGCGTGCTGCAGGACGATATCTTATGCACCACGAGGTCGCCATGCTTCTGGGAGTAGCTAATAACCGCGGTTGTTCGTGCTTCTTTTGGAGACTTTCAGAATTGGACATTAACACTACAAGAAGACTACACCACTTGGATTTTAAATCCTGCCACCTGTTTCGTTTATGTGATGCCTCCCGAGGAAACTGTGACTGATTGCGCGTTTTTTGATGATTTCAACACCTAGCCTACAATCTTAATTAACCACATGGCTGTCGCTTGTGTGTTAAAAAGAGCTTTTCGCTGTCGAGCTGCAGCATTGGACTAATCTTTACGCATATAACAACATTCGTCATCTTTTACTACAAATTTGAGGCAGAAGTAGCCTATAGCATTGGCATTTATCCTTCCGAGTATGCAGACATCTTTATCAGAGCATCATGGTTACTCAAGAACCCCTTTCCTCTAACATTTAACATCAACAACCAGACAGATAGGCGCATTTTACGGCTACCGCTACTTTACTTTATTTTTTATTTTTTTATTACATTATTATTACTGCAGGCCTACTTATCTATATTATTATTTCTGTGTTTTATTTTACATTTTTGACATGTAACCGGGTGAGGTGTGTCACCAGGAATTGTCTGATTTGAAATTAAACGAATAATATGCAATCGCCATTCCTCTTCCAGTGGCTTCCACTCTTCATCTCTCTCTTCCCTTTCCATCGATCCGTCACTTCCTTCTTGCTCTCTCCATTCTTTCTTTCCTCTGCTCCTTTCTTTAGCTCCATTGCATTTCTAAATGCTCGACTGGACTTTTTTCTCAACATTGGTTAGCGCGTGTAGGCGTTAATGGTCTTCCTCTGCGCATTGCGTTCAAAGTCGTGGACGTCTAGTCGGGTCAATCTGCGACATGACCCTGAACAAATTGCAAGAAAGCGTTTTATGATGATTTTATGGTGTGTTGGGTCTGGTGATCAACATACTAAAAGTTGCCAAAAATCGCACCACGGCAAGTGGTCTAATTTTGGCGGGAAAAAAGATGGCCGCCAATTGGACTAGGCATAAAATCTGGAAATGATACAGTTAGGAGCAAATCATGTAATAATTTGCTAACATGCTTTTCTAGACTAATTCGACCCTCCTGGGAACGAAAATCGTGGTTAGGAAGCTTGATTTTTAGCGGTTGCATGGGAAAACAAGATGGCGGCCAAAATGGCGGCCTATGATTGATTTAAAAGGTTGTATAGTCGGGTCAATCTACGCAATGATCCGCAAAATTGTAAGAAGGCGTTTTATGATGATTTTCTGGTATATTGGGTCTGGTGTTTAACATACTAAAAGTTGCAAGAAATCGGACCACAGCAAGTGGTCTAATTTTGGCGGGAAAAGAGATGGCCGCCAATTGGAATAGGCATGGAATCTGGAAATGATACTGTTAGTAGCAAATCATGTAATATATTGCTAACATGCTTTTCCAGACTAATTCGACCCTCCTGAGAACGAAAATCGTGGTTAGCAAGCTTGGTTTTAAGCGGTTGCATGGTAAAACAAGATGGCGGCCAAAATGGCGGCCTATTGCTTAAAAGGCTGTAAGTCGGGTATTGTATGTGATATGAACACGATTTTGCAATTAAAATTAAGAAGTATGGGTTCTAGGCATGCAATGGAATCAAAGACACGTATGTAGCACTGGAATAAAACCAAAATGGCGGGAAAATGGCGGCCAGAATGTTGAAATTGCTAAAAGTGAAGTGATGTATGCAATGGAAACATGACTCGGGAATGGATGGATCTTTCGAAGGCGGAGGAGGACGAGAAGTGGAATGGGGTAGAAGGCGAATGGAATCTATCCTGCGCAATACCATCTTCCGCCAGCCCATCCACATCATCATCAGCATCATCTCCATCACAGCCTGACATCAAACGGCGCTGGAGGGGTTCATTCCAGCATCGTCTCTCTACAGAAGCCAGGCCTACGGGCACCTGCCGGGAACGCTCAAACGGGACAAGAGTTTGCTATCCATGGCGCATCAATGAGCGCACCCCTACGAACCGTACACCCGAGGGAGGCTGCCCCTACCATCCGCTGTTCCATCGTCGTCGTCGCGTGTCCTCCAGCCGTCGTCCAGTCCCAACCCGCACACTATACGAACCTCTTCTCTTTGCGCTATTCTCCCCTCGCGTAGCCAGCCTTCGTCTGGCAAAGGAAACGCTAAGAGAACGAACATCTCCCAGGGGGCCTCGAACGACTGTCTGGCAAGGGCGGTCACCACCACCAGCACCACCATCAACACCACCACCTGGAGATGGAAGAGATCAACACGAAGGACCTAGCGCAGAAGACGAGCAGTGAGCTGAAGAGGTACAGCAACCCTCATACTATCGATTCAGACTGAACCCCTGAAACATCGCTGTGCAAACAGTGGTTTCTACTATAACGTGATCTGCGTTTGGAGTGCAGAAAATAGTTCAACAACTTCCATCTCAAGGTGGTGGTGGTGCTGGTGGTGGTGACCGCCCTTGCCAGACAGTCGTTCGAGGCCCCCCTGGGAGATGATCGTTCTCTTAGCGTTTCTTTTGCCAGACGAAGGCTGGCAACGCGAGGGGAGAATAGCGCAAAGAGAAGAGGTTCGTAGTGTGCGGGTTGGGACTGGACGACGGCTGGAGGACACGCGACGACGACGATGGAACAGCGGATGGTAGGGGCAGCCTCCCTCGGGTGTACGGTTCGTAGGGGTGCGCTCATTGATGCGCCATGGATAGCAAACTCTTGTCCCCTTTGAGTGTTCCCGGCAGGTGCCCGTAGGCCTGGCTTCTGTAGTGCGACGATGCTGGAATGAACCCCCTCCAGCGCCGTTTGATGTCAGGCTGTGATGGAGATGATGCTGATGATGATGTGGATGGGTTGGCGGAGGATGATATTGCGCAGGATAGATTCCATTCGCCTTCTACCCCATTCCACTTCTCGTCCTCCTCCGCCTTCGAAAGATCCATCCATTCCCGAGACATGTTTCCATTGCATACATCACTTCACTTTTAGCAATTTCAACATTCTGGCCGCCATTTTCCCGCCATTTTGGTTTTCTTCCAGTGCTACATACGTGTCTTTGATTCCATTGCATGCCTAGAACCGATACTTCTTAATTTTAATTGCAAAATCGTGTTCATATCACATACAATACCCGACTTACAGCCTTTTAAGCAATAGGCCGCCATTTTGGTCGCCATCTTGTTTTACCATGCAACCGCTAAAAATAAAGCTTGCTAACCACGATTTTCGTTCTCAGGAGGGTCGAATTAGTCTAGAAAAGCATGTTAGCAAATTATTACATGATTTGCTCCTAACAGTATCATTTCCAGATTCCATGCCTATTCCAATTGGCGGCCATCTTTTTCCCGCCAAAATTAGACCACTTGCTGTGGTCCGATTTCTTGCAACTTTTAGTATGTTAAACACCAGACCCAATATACCAGAAAATCATCATAAAACGCCTTCTTACAATTTTGCGGATCATTACGTAGATTGACCCGACTATACAACCTTTTAAATCAATCATAGGCCGCCATTTTGGCCGCCATCTTGTTTTCCCATGCAACCGCTAAAAATCAAGCTTCCTAACCACGATTTTCGTTCTCAGGAGGGTCAAGTTAGTCTAGAAAAGCATGTTAGCAAATTATTACACGATTTGCTCCTAACTGTATCATTTCCAGATTTCATGCCTAGTCCAATTGGCGGCCATCTTTTTTTCCCGCCAAAATTAGACCACTTGCCGTGGTGCGATTTTTGGCAACTTTTAGTATGTTGATCACCAGACCCAACACACCATAAAATCATCATAAAACGCTTTCTTGCAATTTGTTCCGGGTTCACCGAAGTTTTTTCGTAGATTGACCCGACTAGTCATACAGCTTTGGTTTTTGCGATCCAGTGAAGTAATCGTCGTATCCTGATCAGTGGACGGTGGCTAATGGTAAACTGCACGTCGTGCCGTTGTCACGAAATAGAGTATCCCCATATTAATTGTATCCCCCCAAATTAAAAAAGGTCGAAAAAACCGCTTCCGCGTGTATTTTTCTTTGCAAATTAATTTTCATCTGCTTTGTTTTGAACAATGACACTAACAGGTAGGCTATGTTTATTCCTACTAGATAATTTGTTTTTGCCCTGTTTTTAGAGCACTTAAAACATTTAAAACACTTAAGAACACTCAGAGTCACTAAATAAATTCGAGTTGCCTTTATCTGAGCATTGCTTAGGACACTTAAAACAATTAGAGTCGCTTTAAATTTTGATTACAGCATAAATTTTGTTATTATGCTCATTTTTCAAAAAAGGGGATAGAATGGTTTATCCCCCCGGATAGTATAGACCGGTTAATCCCATCCGGGGGATAGATTAATTCATCCCCCCCGGATAGCTTTCAGAGGGTATACTCCGTTTCGTGTCACCGTCTCTTCCATAGAATCGAATGCACGAGGTATTCGTCGGGCGTTGTCAGACAACAATTAATTAACCCCCGTTGCAGGGTCGTTATTTATTTCATCGACCCCGTACTGACCTCTGCTGTCGTCATCCGAACTCGCAAGCAAGCAAGGGTCATAACTAATTAACTGTATACAGTTAAAACGAGGTTTCGTAATAACTGTGCACGCAGTTTGAAGTGCGTAGTGATCCTCTGACACACACACACACACACACACACACACACACACACACACACACACACACACACACACACACACACACACACACACACACACACACACACACACACACACACACACACACACACACACACACACACACACACACACACACACACACACACACACACACACACACACACACACACACACACACAGGGAGTCCGACTAAAAAGCCAAGACTCTATACGGTCCTATGCCGGTGACACGAAACGGAGTATCCCCCTTGAAAGCTATCCGGGGGGTGAATTAATCTATCCCCCCGGATGGAATTAACCGGTCTATACTTTCCGGGGGGATAAACCATTCTATCCACTTTTTTGAAAAATGCGCATAATAAAAATGTTTATGCTGTAATCAAAATTTAAAGTGACTCTAATTGTTTTAAGTGTCCTAAGCAACGCTCAGACAAAGAAAACTCGAATTTATTTAGTGGCTCTGACTGTTCTTAAGTGTTTTAAATGTTTTAAGTGCTCTAAAAACAGGGCAAAATAAATTATTTAATAGGAATAAACATACCTGTTAGTGGCATTGTTCAAAACAAACCAGATGAAAATTAATTTGGAAAAAAATACACGCTGAAGCGGTTTTTTTCGACTTTTTTTAATTTGGGGGATACAATTAATACGGGGGATACTCTATTTCGTGACACCGCACTTGCTGCCACTGACGCATAAAAGGCACGTGCCGAGAGAGAGACACTCTCAAGTGCGTTGAAGAACCCTGGCGTTTGTACTCGTTGGAAGTTCTATCGAGCTGAATATAGGACTCTTCAGTCGACTTCAGTCTGAATAATGATCGTGCTGTCCTGGCGCGGCGTAGCACTGTTGCTCTTGTCCGTCGTCCATCTTTATGGAATGAACCGCCATGCGACCAGCGGATTCGACTTAATCCTAATCTCGCTTTGCTTCATTTCCGAAAACGCTTGAAAACTATTATATTCTATCGTCGTTTTATGTCTCATGCACGTCTCTGATTTGCGATTACAAATACGCTTTCGCTGGACTGCGACTTTCACAGTAATCGCGTCGACTCAATCTCCCTGAGCACTATAATTTTATAGGCGGATCATTTATGTGTAGTCAATAAACCAATACATTCAGTCACCGATGTACGAAATCTTTGGTGAATTCCTGTGCAATTGGCTTTTATTACTCGTAGGAACTGCGTGCGTTGTGACCCATCAATAAATTATACTCTATCACGTGGTCGCATATATATAAGCCTATAATTATAATATTATATATATATTTGAAAGTTTCTATTGAACAAATTGCAGTGCAACATGGTGGCCTGCTTGGTAAGACGTTCGGCTTGAGATGCCAGGTGTTCGGATCCGAACCTTTTCAGAAGCGGTTACTTTTGTATACTGATGGGATATCGTTTGAAGTCCTTCACGCACCATGCATGACCCAACATAGTCTGTTGTTTGAACTTTGGATTTTGGAAGGAGCATTATCAAATACAGTTCTATTGTATTAGATAATAATGGACATCAAAAATATAGGCTACACGACTGGCATCCGTATTCCATGAAAATGTGTAATAATTATGTTATCCACTGCATGTTCGAATCAATTTACCATAAAATATATCCAATGAAGCTATCGCGCGGTCAGATAGGCTACCGTACACAAGTACACAACCTACATGTACTTTATTCTATCAATAGGAATTGTAAATAGAGTCTATATAAATTAAAGCCATACCTCTTGAAAAACCTTAATCTCTGAAAGTAACTGTACAAGTAGGCAGTGGCGCCGCCAGGATGTCAGTTTTGGGGGAGGCTGAATCCTCGCGGAAAAAAATTTCATTTTCATCTGCCAAAATTTCTGACGACCTCTTTTAGTAATTTGTTCGAAATCTCATGGATGTATTTCAGCTTTTAGGGGGGGCTTAGCCCCGGATGGCCTTTTAAGGGAGATTAGCCTCCTGGTGCCGCCACTGCAAGTAGGCCTTATATTATTATCTGATGCAGACATAATTTTATAAAGGTGTAGATTCATCGAAAATGAATCGACGGTGGTTTCAGGCTTTCAGCAATGCAGGACAAAAAGCAATGCAGGACAAAAAGCAATGCAGGGCAAAAGCAATGCAGGACAAAAAGCAATGCATGGCAAAAGCAATGCAGGGCAAAAGCAATGCAGGGCAAAAGCAATGCAAGACAAAAGCAATGCAGGACAAAAGCAATGCACGACAAAAGCAATGCACGACAAAAGCAATGCACGACAAAAGCAATGCAGGACAAAAGCAATGCAGGGCAAAAGCAATGCAGGACAAAAGCAATGCAGGACAAAAGCAATGCAGGACAAAAGCAATGCAGGAAAAAAACAATGCAGGACAAAAGCAATGCAGGACAGACAGAAACCCGTAAACGACGTTTGTAAACGTTCAGTTAGTTGTCAAACTCTGCTAATCGCTGTTACAGTAGCTACTGTGCCACGACGAAACGTGAGTTTGCCTGTGTGCGTCCACCCGTCTTCATATGCCGAGTACGTCATACCCATGGCTGAATCATGGCTTAACCGATTGCTCTTCTTCTATTTCTTATTTTTATTCTTCTCTTTACTCTTCTTCTTTTTCTTCTTCTTCTTCTTCTTCTTCTTCTTATTTTTCATTCTTCTTCTTATTATTATTATTCTTCATTCTTCTTCTTCTTTGTGTTCGTCGTCATTACCTTTTACTACTCCTCCTCCTCCTCCTCCCCTCTTTCTCGACCTCCTCCACCTATTCTGCAGCTGTTAAACATTGTTGCTGACAACTCTCTCTCTCTCTCTCTCTCTCTCCTCTCTCTCTCTCTCTCTCTCTCTCTCTCTCTCTCTCTCTCTCTCTCTCTCTCTCTCTCTCTCTCTCTCTCTCTCGATTACCGCACGCGAGGACATGCTGCATGCTGTGCTGAAGCTGAGGAGCATTTATTCCCTGCTCTGTGAAAGAAGCGAATCTATCATAAACTGAACGCTTTTAGGTCCAATTAGAAATTGCTTCATAGATGAGATTCATAATTAATATATAAACATCGCCTATAAAAAAATTATTTCTTAAATTTAAAAAGGCCTACCCGAAATACCTCGCAGAATGGACTTCATCAAGCAAGCGTGCGTGAGTGTACGTAGGCCTACGTTCAGTGTTTAATCTAGACGTCTCTGGGGGGGGGGAAGTTCCCTCCCCAGGATTGACATTCCCCCCCCCAGAAAAATTTGACGACATTATATTGGTTTTTAGTTACTGCTTTCATCATTGTTTTACATGAAGTGTTATAATATACTGTGATATTATTTATTATTATATGATTATAATGACATTATTTTACTACTATAATATATGATACTATCATGTTAAGACGACACCTTAAAATGCTGCCATTGCAATGTGGAAATTCAAAAAGTTTCTAATCGGTCACTGAAACAGTAAGCTTACAGCTATTTTGTTAAGATGACCCCTTAAAATGCTGCCATTGCAATTGTGAAAATCCACAAATTTTCTAATGGGTCACTGAAAAGTACAGCTATTTTGTTAAGACGACACCCCCCCCCCAGAAAAATTTGACGACATTATATTGGTTTTTAGTTACTGCTTTCATCATTGTTTTACATGAAGTGTTATAATATACTGTGATATTATTTATTATTATATGATTATAATGACATTATTTTACTACTATAATATATGATACTATCATGTTAAGACGACACCTTAAAATGCTGCCATTGCAATGTGGAAATTCAAAAAGTTTCTAATCGGTCACTGAAACAGTACAGCTATTTTGTTAAGATGACCCCTTAAAATGCTGCCATTGCAATTGTGAAAATCCACAAATTTTCTAATGGGTCACTGAAAAGTACAGCTATTTTGTTAAGACGACACCTTAAAATGCTGCCATTGTAATGTGGAAATTCAAAACATTTCTAATGTGTCACTGAAACAGTACAGCTATTTTGTTAAGATGACCCCTTAAAATGCTGCCATTGCAATGTGGAAATCCAAAAAATTTCTAATAAGTCACTGAAAAAGTACAGCTATTTTGTTAAGACGACACCTTAAAATGCTGCCATTGTAATGTGGAAATTCAAAAAGTTTCTAATGGGTCACTGAAACAGTACAGCTATTTTGTTAAGACGACACCTTAAAATGCTGCCATTGCAATGTGGAAATCCACAAATTTTCTAATGGGTCACTGAAAAAGTACAGCTATTTTGTTAAGACGACACCTTAAAATGCTGCCGTTGTAATGTGGAAATTCAAAAAGTTTCTAATGGGTCACTGAAACAGTACAGCTATTTTGTTAAGATGACCCCTTAAAATGCTGCCATTGCAATGTGGAAATCCAAAAAATTTCTAATAAGTCACTGAAAAAGTACAGCTATTTTGTTAAGACGACACCTTAAAATGCTGCCATTGTAATGTGGAAATTCAAAAAGTTTCTAATGGGTCACTGAAACAGTACAGCTATTTTGTTAAGACGACACCTTAAAATGCTGCCATTGTAATGTGGAAATTCAAAAAGTTTCTAATGGGTCACTGAAAAAGTACAGCTATTTTGTTAAGATGACCCCTTAAAATGCTGCCATTGCAATGTGGAAATTCAAAAAGTTTCTAATGGGGAGGTGCGCATCCCCCTCCCCATATCCCTCCCCCTCCCAGTCTCGGTGCTACGCGCATCACCAGCGTCCTTCGGACGTTCAAATGTCTCCCCCCAGAAACCCCAATTCCCCCCCAGAGGAGGGGGACTAGATTAAACACTGGCCTACGTTGCATGTGTATGAGCATAATTATGCACGGCACCCCGTCAAAATAGACCGGTCAAAATAGCCCCGTCAAAATAGCCCCGTCATAATCGATCACCGACACAATAGCCCTATCAAAATCGCTCAGCGACACAATGGCCCCGTCAAAATCGCTCAGAGACACAATAGCCCCGTCAAAACAGCCCATGAAAGTAGTACCGACAAAGTCACGCAAGAACACAATTTTAGCAAAGATGTAATGCCACAGAAATATGTGCAAAATAAAATTGGTCTGACCTACAGTATAGATCTACTTCAAAGCGGTTAATTGGATATCGATTCAGAGGTTCCAATGGCAACATCGATAACTCGGATCAAATGATTATCTGAATCATGATAAGAGCTAAGGACATTAAGCAAAGCTATTTTCGAAGGTCCTTACTAAAGAAAAGAGGTTGGCAAATAACGGCTCTACAAACGGGCCACAAGATCTGAGAGCGAACAATTCCGCACTTTGATGAAGCCGCACCGAACCGCTGCAGAGTAGACCCTATATAAAAAAATAACTGATCTATAAGCCTATATAGGCCTAAAGTCGAACTGTATAGTTATAAAACGAAGCTAGTGGACACATTGGACAGGCATTGTTTAAACTAACGTTGCATTTCACATCGATAGCTGGGATCAAACGATTATCTGAATGATTATAAGAAGAACAAAGGACAATGAGCAAACAACAAATAGTTTCCTTCAGTTGTCACACAAACAGGTTTTTTTAGCCGCTATGTTCACATTTTGCGATGAAGACATTTCAACTTTTCATATTAGTAGTTTGGTTAATTTGTTTTAAATACACTGCTCATTACGTTAAGTACTGTTAACATTAAACAATTGAACCATTCTGGAACTTAGTTTTCGCTGGCGTCTACGAGGGACTATTTCGACGGAATTGTTTACACGGGCTGTTTCCATGGGCGGAGACCTAGAGGGGACAGGGGGTTCGGTCCCCCCCAATGAAAGTGTTGGGGGGGACGGCCCATGCATTTGTTCCCCCCAATATTTGAGCGTCAAGACTTTTCTGGGCGGCGAAAATAGAAAAATTTCGTCGAGATTTTGGCCGGATGACTAAAAAAAAAAGTCATTAACTTTTTTGACGGCGAAAATTACTTTTTTTCCCGAGATTTCGCCGGTCGTCAGAATTTTTTTCGGAAAATCTCGCGTCTTTCCGTCCCCCCAATTCTCGGACCAGGTCTCCGCCTATGGCTGTTTCGACGGGGCTATTTTGTCGGGGACCGTTTTTTCGGGGCTGTTTTGTCGGTGATCGATTATGACGGGGCTGTTTTGTCTTTGGGCGATTTTGACGGGGCTGTTTTGACGGGGCTGTTTTAACCGGGCTATTTTGACGGCTCACCCATATGCACATATGTAGCCTATGTGTATATGTTTTGTATGTGCTCATGTGAGTATGTAGGCTTATGCATGTGAGTATTTGCATGTGTGGATGTAGTTGGCGCGGTATTTATGCGTGTACGAATGTCAACATGCATGTAAGCTATTTTATATATGTAGCCTACACTTGCATGCGGCTTGATGACGTGGTTAAGACACTAGATAATATAAAGCACCATTGAATTAAATATCGTAGAGCGCATATTGTCATTTGAGGAAGGAAATATTATGTCATCTGAGCCAGCTGATCCTCTTTCTGGGTATCGTGGTCCCAGCGCATTATGAGAGGATTATAAAACTGAATGTTACTGTTCGATGCTGCATCTAAGCGTTCTTGCGTTTCAGTTGAAATATCGTGACAAAATTATGAACTTCATTCTGGTTTGTTTCTTGAAATTCTTACAGAGGTGTTTAAAGAAGAATCTCGCCTTTACCTGTTCGTCATATTATATCTCAACATTTATATAGTTATATACAGGGCTGTAATCAACGGTATATACGCGGGTATATACCGTTGATTACAGCCCTGTATATATAACTATATATATAGTCTATTAGAATTGTGGTCGCAGTATCGTCTATGTATACAAACTAAGCAGAGTTGCATCTTACAGCACGTGCAGAATGCAGACGCCAGATAATTATATGAGCTATTGCAGTCACTATCTCTGGTGAAACTCTGACAAACTAAATACCGGTATGTAATTCGACACGTTTACGGTTTCCGTCGTATATCAGAGTATAGCTGATAGGACTATATACACGATATTAACCAGGTTACTCAGGGTGCCTATACATAATTCTGTGCCAAAGGATCGACGAGGACACTATATATATATATATATATATATATATATATATATATATATATATATATAGCTCGCTTAGCAACATCGGTTAGAGCGCTGGCCGCGCGTCTGTACGCGACTCTGTGAAAGAGAGCGTGAGTGCCGCGGTTCGCTTCCCGAAGGTGGCTATTTTCAGAGATTCCAAATCTGGCTAGCACGGTTCGTCCTCGGGGAACTAATTGGCGTGGCGACACTAATCATCTCTGAAATGGCAGTGTCGTTAAACATGTAGCAACGGAAAGACGACGAGGAGGTCATTAAAAGCTGTTCTTTCGCTTCGTTGTTGTGAAGCGACCGGCGACTCTTCTCCCTTTATGAAAATATTATGCGCCGATGTTCGTTTATTTACGAGAAGAGCGAAATGGTCGGCGTTGGAAAACAACGAGAACGGATCGGCTGTTGAAACGAACACTCAGAGTGAAACGACAGAGACAGCCACGAGACAGACGGATGGACGGACGGACGGACGGAAGGACGGATGAACGGAAGGACGGACTGACGGATGGACGGATTGACTGACGGAAGGACGGACGGACGGAAGGACGGACGGATGGACGGATGAACGGAAGGACGGACGGACGGAAGGACGGACGGACGGGCGGATGGACGGACGGGCGGATGAACGGATGGACGGGCGGATGGACGGACGGACGGATAGACGGAAGGACGGATGGACTGACGGACGGATGGACGGGCGGATGGACGGACGGGCGGATGGACGGAAGGACGGATGGACTGACGGACGGATGGACGGACGGAAGGACGGGCGGATGGACGGACGAACGGAAGGACGGACTGACGGAAGGACGGATGGACGGACGGACGGATGGACGGACGGGCGGATGGACGGAAGGACGGATGGACTGACGGACGGATGGACGGACGGAAGGACGGGCGGATGGACGGACGAACGGAAGGACGGACTGACGGAAGGACGGATGGACGGACGGACGGATGGACGGACGGACGGAAGGACGGACGGGTGGACGGACGGACGGAAGGAAGGAAGGAAGGACGGACGTGCGGACAGACGGACCGCCGGACGAACGGACCGACTGACTGCTGTATAAGGAAACCATTAATTATTTGTGGAGCCTTAAGCGACTATAGCAAGCGCCGCTATAGATCGACTGTGATAAGGTATATAATATTATATATAATTATATATATATATATATATATTATATACTATATACTATATATATATACCCGACTTTATGTCAGCAAGAACGAATTGACGATCCAGCCGACGATGCTGTTTTGATGATAATACTGCATGGTTTCTTGGAAATCGATCGTGGGTGTTGCAATGGGGTGAAAGAGAGTGCAAATAGGGAAAGACCAAAATACTCTTCGGTCAGCTGTCCCTTGTGACCTCTATCTCGTTTGCACCAGGTCAAGTCTTTGCCAAAGGATAACCGCAATTCTTTACGACTACGGCCGCCTAAATTAAGTCGTGTTTTCTTCAGAGTTCGTATAAAAAAGGGCGGAAGGTAAATTAGTTCCAGTTATCCGATAGACCTAGTCTTGAGCTGCAGCTAAACTCGAATGACAGAGAACTGTAGTAAACAACTTTAAGCGTTGGGTCGTGGGCGCCATAGGCGGAGACCTGGTCCGAACTTTGGGGGGGACGGACGAGCGGCCGAAAACGATCGCCGAGGCGCGAAGAGGGGTTTGCGCCACCCTCCTAAATGTCGAATGTTTTTATTTTCCACGCTGCAATTGTAGCATTTTAGGCTGTCATTTTAACCAACAAATTTGCTCATTATCTCAGTGCTAATAGTCCCAATTTAAGACTTCAAAGTTTCCCCTTCAATGTTTTATTTTTTTAATTTTCGGCATTGTAGCCTTACTAGCCTAATGGAAACATTTTAGGATGCGATAGGAACAAAATTTCTCATAATTTTATTGCTGAATGACATGGCTTAAGACTTTAATGAATGTCACCTCGACATTGTTTGGATTTTTTTAATTTCCATATTATTGTAGTAGTTTAAGCTGTCATCTTAATAAAAATTAATCAGTTTCCAATGCTGATAGTCATAGCTTAATTCTTAAGGCTGTCGCATTCCAATTTTATGAATATCCACATTGTTATCATAGCATTTCTAACTGTCATCCTTACAAAATCAATCATGATTTCAGTGCTCAGTGACATGGCTTAAGACTTCAATTTATGTCCCCTCCCATTATTTTAAATATTTTCAGTTTGTAAACTGTAATGATAGCATTTTAGACTGTCATCCTAACAAAATTGATCATCACGTATAAACACTGTAGAAATTTATAATGATATTTCTGAAATATTGGGGGGGATATAAGCACCTCCGTCCCCCCCACCACAAACTTTGGAGGGGACCGTCCCCCGCTGTCCCCCCCTAGGTCTCCGCCACTGGTGGGCGCGGTGGTGTAGTGGGCCTAGTGGTGGATTCGGTGCCTTGGAACCGGAGGGTTCCAGCTTCGAATCCACCTTAAGCCGCCGCATAGGGACCTTGAGCAATGAGCAAGTCCTTTCACTTGCAATTGCTCGGGTGCCCTAGCGTGAAAGTCCGATGCTGAAAGAATAAGATACTACTGTAAGTGTAAGTGTGAATATATATACAGACATAATAATCATATACATTACATAGATCTATATATGCATGGATAGTTGGATACCTATACTATAGCGCATTTTTAAGTATCTCACAAGACGTTTTATCTGCGCTAGGCTGCTAGCCTATTATATATGATGCTGCATGCATGGACGGAGTTTGGTTTCCGTTTTGGAGGGGCTGAAGCATTCTTGGGGGGGGGGGGCGGCTAAGCCCGGGAAAAGATACCATTTACACGGTAAAAAATAAATTTGGGTCTTCTTGGGAAGGCTTAGCCCTCCCCCTAGCCCCTGATAAACTCCGCCCATGGCTGCATGTCATTTAAATCTATTAGGTTCTGACCCGGTCTGTGTCAGATTTTAAAAACCCCAATAAACTGTATAACCTATAGAAAAGACTCACCAATGGTGGACCCACGTTTGCAGATTCACGTCGACATTTTGGCAGACGAATTTTCTGAGTATATAATCTGGATCAAGTAACACGAAAGCATGAAATGGCAACATAATTAGCCTATTATTCGCTGTTCGAAAAACCTAATGACTCGCCAGAACTGCTGCAAAAGTGCACATGGCACGTGCAATATGTCAGGATCTTTTTCGTGATAATTTAGGCCTACAGCTGTAGTCGGTCGTCAACATGTTGCAAAAATAACACGTTACGTAGTCTTTAATAACGTTTCACATCTGCTAGCTTTGAGTACAGTATTGGGTTTCATTTAGATCCATTCAATGATCTCTGATTCAATTGGGATCAGTGTCGTCTAGCAGATGCCCTATAGCTCGCTAACATAATACAAGCGAAAACGTCAAAAGGCTATTATTATTACAGCCTCGAGAAATAAACTTTGCAGCATTTCCGACATAATTATAAGCAGAGAAATCCCACATTCAAACAAAACAGACTTCAGGCGTTTGCGAAAGAAGAAAAGTGGCTGACTAATTAGTTCACAATGTCTACTCTACATCCGTGCGTTGCTTTCACCTGGTTGACACCAACAGCAGAGCCTATTACTGCAGGGATATTGTGTTTACCAAATAAAAAGAAGGGAACAAAAAGAGGGTATAAGCTTCCAAGAGAAGCCCAAAATCTTCAGTTCATGACAATTTTCGTTAGCATATAATTTATTCAAATGTAGAAAAATTGGCTTCGATTCCTGTATATAGAACTGTTTCTGTTTTTATTGTATTGTATAAAGTATCCATAAATTTATATAGCGCTTCTCACATAATTGTTTATATTGTTTGTATGTGCACTTGTTATAGCGCCCCTTCAAGCACTCTACTCAGAGGAGCGCTCCCGACTGCAGAGCGGACACTGCATCGGAGTTTCACGCCGAAGCGCTGAGCAATTGCGAGTGAAGGACTTGCCCAAGGTCCCTACGCGGCGACATGAGGTAAATTCGAACCTCGAACCTTCCGGCTTCAAGGCAACGACGCCACCACTACACCACCGCGCCCCACAAATTATAATGACCATATATTCAGAGGAGAGAGTGTACAAAATAGGCTATAGATAAACACGACTGCGTGTGCTGCTTTTGTCGATAGGTGCTCAAGTACTGGCCGTTCGGTGGCGTCTGTTGCCGCGTCTGGTTGGCCGTCGACGTCTGGCTGTGCACGGCGTCCATCTTCAACCTGTGCGCCATCAGCGTCGACCGCTACCTGGCCATCAGTCGACCCTTCCGCTACCCTCAGCTCATGTCACCGTCGAGGGCGCGGCTGCTCATCATCAGCGTCTGGATCCTGTCGTTCGTCATCTGCTTCCCTCCGCTCATCGGATGGAACGATCCCGGTCAGAGCTGGAGTCGATCCTCCGTCCCTGGAGGAGCCACGGTGACGGGTCAGTCATTCCAGGTGGAGACGACGTTCGTGAGGAACGGAAGCATGGCAACGGAAGAGACGACGGAGACAGAGTGGATGCCGGTCGGTAGAGGTCTGACGAATGTCTTTCAAGGAGGAGTGGACGACGGATCACTTCCAGGTGGCTCCAACCGGATCGGGGTCTTCCCGGCCTGTACCCTCACCTCAGAGCCTGGCTACATCGTCTACTCAGCGTGCGGGTCGTTCTGGGTCCCAATGATCATCATGGTCATCTTCTACTGGAAGATCTACAAGACGGCTGTGTCGGCGACGGCTGCCTTCCGACGGGGCTTCATCGAGAAGAAGGGCTGCCTGCCCAACAGTCCCTCCGACAGCGCTCTCACACTACGCGTTCACCGCGGCAGTCGAGCCTCCCCTCGTCACTCGAACGGATGCATTTCGGAGCTGCTCCCGCAGGCGACGGCCGTCTCGCTTCGTCTGTCCCGTCGCAGTTTCGACAGCAGCCAGCTTCCGGTTCAGAGCTACACGTCATCGAAACTACCGGACGTCCTTCGATCGAACCTCCTCGCTGATAGACCACCGCAGCCACGGACTACCAATCACTCGACGATGATACCGCGCATCGTCATAACGGCGACGTCATCGTGCGACGCGGGCGATCGATCGATGGACGAAAGCGCCAACGACTTAGACGCTGCTCCGCCACCTGGCGACTCGACGAAAGACGACGACGCTGCCATCGCGCCATCTAGTGCTTGCAATAACCGGAAGAGCAGTTATCTGGGAGAGGATGTGGATAACGCTGCGTCATCGTCGTCGGAGAAGCGAGGTTCGTTGATCTCTCTGAAGTTGTCCAAGCTGCATATCGTCTCACAACTGCGGAACCTGAATCGTGAGAAGAAGGCGGCGAAGACGGTCGGGGTGATCGTCGGTTGCTTCATCGTCTGCTGGGCCCCGTTCTTCACCGTCTACCTGGTGGGGGCCTTCTGCCCGAACTGCACTCCTCCCATGGTCTTCCACGTCTTCTTCTGGCTTGGCTACTGCAACTCGGCCATCAATCCGTTCATCTACGGTCTCTGCTCGCGCGAGTTCCGCTACGCCTTCAAGAAGCTGCTGCGCTGTAGATGCGAGCGACAGAGAAGCAGTACCACAACGGATGACACGAGCGCAGGAGCAGGAGGAGGAGGAGGACGAAGAAGAGGAGGAGGAGGATGGAGATTGATGAATGTATTGCGTGGAATGAAACTACAGATCGTTACCAGGAACGAAGTTCAACAAGATAACTACACGATGTAAACGTCACCTACAGCAACAGCGACATATATATATTATATCTGCATATATAATTATATATGCATATATATATGTATATATATATGCAATGGTCATCTTATAGAAATCAACCTATTCGTGCAGATTACGATAAACTCGTACGCTGAAGCACTGCATAGACGGAAACCGTAAAACTAGACCGAACGAACAAAAATGCAATTCAAGCATTCGGGTCAAACGTTCGACGCTGGTTCAGTAAGCAGTTGCAGGTTTGCGACAGACAGTGCTATTCTTGTTCAGTGTTTGTTATACAATGGTTGGATTACTGCAGATCACCTAGGGCCTGGCTTCCTGGCGCAATAATATTGTCTTCAACGTGGTGTCTTGCGAGTCTCTTCACTGCCGACAAAGTAGGCTATTGCGTCCAATACAACGCACATCGCAACTCAGCTGATGTTGTTGCTTGCTTTGTGAATGCTTAGTCGAGACGCTTTTTGGTCATTGGCAAGAATTCCCTTTGGAATTAATATCAGAATCGAGTCGTATACGAAATCAGGTTCGACACTCGATGGCATTCGAAACTCAATTCTGGTGAATTTAAATACGATATGTATTTAGGAATGCTGAAAGTGACAGCGGTGGACTAATAATTTTAGCAGCGGTTTGTTGTGATTCGATAAGAGTATGTTACAGTCAGACAGACGATCGCGTGCTGTGCTCTCGTCTAATTGAAGACAATACGAATTGAAGACAACACGAATTGAAGACAATACGAATTGAAGACAACACGAATTGAAGACAATACGAATTGAAGACAATACGAATTGAAGACAATACGAATTGAAGACAACACGAATTGAAGACAATACGTGCGCACGCAAACGAACCCTGGAAACGCCGGATTAGTCCATTTAGGCCGTCCAGGTGTCACCGACCAATAGAGTCCTTGACGTTTGTCAGCCACTAAAAGACCGGCGCCGCGTGGTGTGGACGACCATTTCAACGACTTATTAGGTAGTTATTTACGCCACAATGCGTCAGCGGGATGCTATACATATATATATATATAATTATGTATATATATATATAGTCCATCTGACATTATGAAGAAACACGAATATTTCGTGATAATTATTTGGATGCAGTCTCTCACGTGGTTTAGCCCCTTCTAACAACGTTACGAGAGACGAGAGACGACGTTGCCGTGACAACGATGTCCATCGGTAAATCATATTGTCTGCGAGGGGTGAAGGTGTCACCGTTGGAGACAACAGATCTCTGTGTGTTGTGTGCTCATGCATAACACATGCACGGACACGACGACCGCACCGAACACAACATTCGTCTCGACACACATGATGTACGTTTCACAGGAGACCTGTGAGTCGGTCGGTCGGTCGGTTGGTCGACGGGGGATTTTAAACGGTCAAATTTGATGACATTTCTAAGAGATTATAACTTAGACATAGATCTAGATCTATAGCATATTATACTCCGGTAGATTTAATTACGTTTGCACAATGCATTTACAGTCCTATACTTTGGAGACGACTTCGCTTTCTTCTCTGCCATTACGAATTCCTTCTCGTCTCCTTGTTCATTTGTGTCGCGAATACATGATACTCATGTAGACATATGCGTTTATACTGTATAGCCTACTAGGCGCTGGATTATTATTTATCATTATCATTAGTATCATTATTTACAATGGAAGAGCCACTTCATTTCAAAACTTCTGATGTATTTTAGCGCTGCTAACCATGTGCATGTAGTAGACCATTTGTGCCAAATGTTTTAGGCCCTATAATATTTCACTGGTATACAGTTTTTCATAGGCTACAGTCCAAAATGAAAACATATAGATCTTCAGACTACACACAGAAAGCGTAGATCTTCATTTACGAAACTCGGGTTATTTTCTCACACTTTTATACTGGCTCAACTGGAGTTAAATGATCTGCGGACAGACACTGACTGACTGCAGGCAGGCAGTGCTACAGATTTAATATTGTATACAATGGAAACGATATAGGCTACTCAACGTAGGCCATTGTGTGGCCAACTAGGCCAAATTGGATTAAGCAGAAATGCCTTGCCTGTACGATCATACTCACCTATTTAACTTACCCCACGAACATATCTTTACTGTTCTCTACCAAGCCATACCTCACCTTATCTAAACTTATCTTTTTTACGGTGATGTCACACATTGTCATGTATTTAGTAATTTCTGTAGTGTGCTCACAGCCACCGCCATTCAGCAGCGCTCCCATGCAGCGCAAGAATCCAGACAGCAAAAATAGATTTTCAGACGAGAGCGATATTTGTAGACAACGACCTAGAAAGGAAAGCCTCACGCAGAGTGCACGGAAGAGTAAATTCATAAGGATTGTATAGTGATGGTTGGTAAGGATCAGATTCGAGCAGTAATGGTCCTAGCTCAAGAGACATTAAGTAACTTGAAGTAAGTCAGACCTATGCAGAGATAGGAGCTGCTATAGTAAGATGATGCGGAAACATGCAGGAGGAGAACAAACGAGAGATCTCTCTGAGATATCTCGGAGCAGGACCCAGTTTGGACTTGACGACAAAAGTAAGAACCAGTGGCGTAGGCAAGGGGGGTTTCGGGGGTGAACCCCCCCATTGGCTCCGAAAAAAGGTTTTTAAGGTTATTTTTCCGTTTAAGTAAGAAAATATAGCAAAAAAACAGGGTTTCCGGTCATAAACTCCCCCCCCTGAAAAATTCCTGGCTACGCCACTGGTAAGAACTGTCAATTGGATGCGAGAAGAGAGAGGAAGTCAATGCAGCTGGTTATCCATGCATGATGACATATGGGAGTATATAATTATTTATTCAGACAGGCGAGCAATCAATGCAGCAACGTTGCGAATATGTCTTACTTTGTCAGTTTTATGACTTCATCCTATAATATCTAGTTCTCCAAATGCTTCTCCCACCCATCGCGATTTCTAAAAAATTGGATTTCCCACATGTGTCTAAAACAGAACTGTCTCGCTTCTTGCGGTATCGATTACTCATACATGTATACAGTTATGGCCATTGTCTTCGGTATATAACTATAGTCTATTGTCTGTAATATATTATATTCTATTGTCTATATCTATTGTGCAGCTTTTATTCGCGGTGCACAAATTTACGATCTAATAAAATCTTATTTTATTCACAGCTGCAACTAGATTATATTACATGATATCGGTGAACTGAAGCATAGCAACATTTAATATCGCCTGATATTAAATGACTGCCAGACGAAGGAGGTGATGCCTATAGCCTATAGGAGGTGATCTAGGAGTCTGTGGTCAAGGGTCTCGAGTTTTTTCAATTTGCCGCATATAGGATTAACCGATCCTAAGACAAACTTAGGATGACGGTGTATTGGTGAATTTTTTTATTGCAAGGACCCGATGTCTAAATGTCTATGTGTTGTGCCTTTTAACCGAAGATTTGGAGGTTCGAATCTGCCTCAAACCAGACTGCATATAGTAATTATAGCGACTTTGAACAAGTTGCTCGGCCTCAATTGTCTGTGGGGCAGGCCCTATAATCGCCTATATATAGCAACGAGAAAGCACCTTCCTCATTTCATCCCTCATGTGGCTTTAAGGCCAATGGACCTAAAATCAGCATGTACTTTTGGACAGAGAACTCATCATCATCATCATCATCATCATCATCATCATCATCATCATCATCATCATCATCATCATCATCATCATCATCATCATCATCATCATCATCATCATCATCAGTGTCTATTAGACTATTATAATAAGGCTATCCCTGTAATGGTAGACATCACTCAGGAGAAACAACGGAATCATGGGGCATATAGCCTATAATAGGCCATAATTATGATTAGGCTAAATCTTTCCGATTTAATGCTTCGTGACACACTGCAATCACACATGGGCGGAGACTTTGGCGGATACTTGCGGGGGACGAAAACGAGCGCGGTCGAAGAATTTGGGCGGACGAATGGCTGAGACGTCGACTATCCATCTTTTTGCCGGCAAAAATTTCTGATGACTTTTTTTAGTCATCCATCTGAAATGACGATGAAAAACCCTAATTTTCTCACCCCCCCCAAAAAAATTGATTATTTTTTTAGTCTTCACCTCGTTTGTTCGAAGATTTCTTCTTATATCTTCTAATGTTCATGATGACACACCTAACCTAACACTTAGCGTTGGGGGGGGACAAATGCATGGGCCGTCCCCCACCACATCCATTGAGGGGACTGTCACCCTTGCCCCCCTCTAAGTCTCTGCCCATGCAATCACTGCATGCAGGTTCCCTCAGCGCGGTAGTTCACACCATCCACACAGAATGGCAGAAGCCTAGTTTTAACTTGCATCAAAGGAACCAACATTTTCATGTCATGAAGACATGTCGCAGCAATGTCAGTAACTGTTGACGATGTAAATTCGCATTTCAGCGCTTCTGACTGCATGGCTTATAAATTTTATTTTCAGTAGGCTACGCCTGAACGATTTTCATAATTTTTAATCGCGCAAGTATTATTATAGCGCTAGAACATAGACCGCAAATTCACTCTGAGTCCCTCAAAGACTTTCACTATACACTTAAGTCATCAGAAATAGTTTCCAGCTGTTGTCTGCTGCAATCGTCCAATCGTCCTCAGTCCAAGTTGTCCAACATCGGTGTTTCTGATGACCATTGGGAAGTGCAGAGTGTTGCCTGCCTTCAAAAAATCGTGTCAACAAAATGAAAGTCGCACACTATATATGCGCATCGTGGAAATGCAGTAGGCCTGTGCAATTCTGTACCGGAGCAAAATTGGCCTATAGACCTATTCAGAATGAAGTTGAACACTTTGGATGTTCTTTATAATACCCGAGAGAATAATTTACAGCTGTTGTCTGCAGCGGCCATAAAGATGTAATTCAATAGCTTGAAATTAGCGACGAAAGCCCACAAAAAAGTGGCATGCAAACGAATGCAACCCATCGTTAGAATGTCAAAATATATATAATTACAATTTGTATCATGTCATAACGTCTTGCAAGTTTCGTTTCTTCATACTCTTCTATTATATAGGCATCCTATTCTGCTTTCACTGTGTCCTCTGTACACAGCCGGATTGAACAGGGGAGGGAAAAGATCTGCTATTATAGGCTATATCCAACCGTTTCCACGTAATCTGCACTATCTCAGCAGCAGTTGCATTTCACCATATTTACCAAAAAAATTGTTCTGCGTTTATGCGGCATGTATTTAGATCGAGAAACGATGTCTGGGTGTAGTTTTATGATACAATGTCATCTGTACACTGAACTGCACTGCATGTACATGTATATACCCGATAATCCCTGATATTATGGACTGCATGTGAGCGCATAAAACGGGGCTCTTCTCGGCGGTGTCCATTCTGAGCCCGAGGAGGTTGACACACTTCGTCGTCGTCATCGCTGCCGTCATCGTCGTCATCGCCATCATCATCGTCGTCATCGTCGTCATCGTCGTCGTCGTCGTCATCGTCGTCATCGTCGTCGTCATCATCGTCGTCGTCGTCATCGTCGTCGTCGTCATCATCGTCATCGTCGTCATCGTCGTCGTCATCGTCGTCTTCATCGTCGTCGTCATCGCCATCATCGTCGTCGTCATCGTCGTCATCGTCCTATATGGGTGAAATGACTGTAAGTGAACGGTAAACGCGACTTGCATAGTCAGACTGACAGTCGATGATGATTGATGAACACTTGCTGTAAGAAGCATCGACACATCACCGTTATAATATTCATAATATTATCTGCCACAACCGTCTTTGCAGCTCAGCTGCTCAGAGCCGAGGATTCCCCGCTGCAGCATGCACTCCATATACGAAGACTGTCGCACGGTGACACGGATCATGTAGGACTACTTGTAGGGTATACCCTTCCGTGCGCCATTTCCTGTTCATGTTCCTTGCATATATAGTCCGCTTCCTTCATCTACTATATATATATATATTATATTATATATATAATAGATATATATGTATATATATATAGTACTGCACACTGCATGGTTCGCTCTCCTTCTGGGTTCTTTCCGTTCCCAATTCGCCATGCACTTCATTTCCTCCACTTCTTCTCGCTTTCTACAGTTGACAGTACAGACACTTTGACCTGGATGTTTTTCTCAATTCGTTTCCTCTCTCTCTCTCTCTCTCTCTCTCTCTCTCTCTCTCTCTCTCTCTCTCTCTCTCTCTCTCCCTCTCACTGTCTCTCTCTCTCTCTCTCTTCCTCTCACTGTCTCTCTTCCTCTCACTGTCTCTCTGTCTCTGTCTCTCTCTCTCTGTCTCTCTCTCTCTTCCTCTCACTGTCTGTCTGTCTGTTTATGTGTGTGTCTGTCTGTCTGTTTATCTCTCGTCCCTCTCCACATCCGCTTTCTTCTTTTATCCTCCTCCTCGTCCTCGATTCTTTTTCTACTTATTTTATTTATTCCCCCTTTCCTACACTTTTTCTTGCCTCGTCCTTTTCATCGCCACCATCTTCCTTCTTCTCTGTCTTTCTCTGTCTTTCTCTTCTTCTTCTTCTTCTTCTTCTTCCTTCTTCTTCTTCTTCTTCTTCTTCTTCTTCTTCTTTTTTTCTATTATTTTCTGCCGCTTCATTTCCTTTCCTTCCTCTTCTTTTCCTCCTCCTCCCACCTCTTCATTCTTTTTCCACCTTCTCCATGTTTCCGCAAGCGCTTCAAGACCAGCACCTTCTCCTCTTTCTCCTCCTCCTCCTCCTCTCCTCCTCCTCCTCCCATCCATCTTCTTGCTATAATGCGCCCTGTCGCTGATCAAATATTGGCGCAGTTAGTACCGAAGTCCTTTCTCATCATCGCTGATAAAACTGCTCGACCGTATATAGCGCTATAGAAAGTCCTTGCTATATCACGTACACGCGTACGTCTCTTGCCAATGAGCGTTGACCTGTTACACCAAGGACCCGACCGACCTCGGTCCGTCCTTCCGTCCATCCGTCCTTCCGTCCATCCGTCCTTCCGTCCATCCGTCCTTCCGTCCGTCCGTCCATCTGTCCGTCCGTCCGTCCTTCCGTCCATCCGTCCGTCCGTCCGTCCATCTGTCCGTCCGTCCGTCCATCCGTCTGTCCGTCTCTCAGTCCTACTCTCAGCACTAATCAAGTCGAGATCTCCGCCGCTTCGACCAAATTACTTTCATAAAAGGCAGAATTATCAGCCAGGGGAAGGCGGCTTAGACGAGGACTTTAGCACAGAAGCCGTTGGCTGTATGCCCGACTCACCATCATCAGACCTTCTCACCTTGAAAACAGAAATTAGGGTAGGCATCGGGATTACGGTCTACAGCCTACAGCACGATCTCCATGGTGATCCGTTAACATATTAACACCTAGCAAAGAACACTGGGTCACGTGGGATAAAACCAAACATCGGAACTAAGGATCGCTATGACTTCCGTTCGAGCTGTGATCTCGCCGTCACCGATGGTATTATAGGGTTGGAGGGATTGAATGTAAAGAATGCGTTGATCAAATTGACATACACTTCGTTAATTAAGTTTAACGACTGAACGTAATGAACTGAGATGCATTCAATTCATTCGCTTTCAGAACGACATCATAATGAAGTAGACGGAGATGTGTGTGGATGGATCTAATGCCCAGCAGGTCATTATATTATGTAGCTCTACGTACATGTACGGTCGGTCGACGCACACGGTCACACGCAAGACCCACGTCTCCGGGGGAGAAGACAAGCGTCGGAGGCGGTGGCGGAGTCGACGCTGGTGAAGTAGCTGTTATAGGTGGCTAGATGCCCAGCTGGGATCGAGCCATGGACGAATAACAAAGACCAGCTGCTGCTGCTGCTGCTGCTGCTGCTGCTGCTGCAACGATGGTTGGTTGGTCGGTCGGTATGCGCGACCCTGCGTATCCCTCTGGTGACCGATGAAGAGAATTTGCTTACGATATATCGACGGATATATCGACGACAGAGGGAAAAGTAGACAGAGCAGAACAAACACAGCCACGCAACCATTTATCCACCGTAAGAACTAAGAACTGCTTCACAGACGCATATCTACGTACACGTACACACGTACACACACACACACACACACACACACACACACACACACACACACACACACACACACACACACACACACACACACACAGACACACACACACACACACACACACACACACACACACGTACACAAACGGACGCACACACACGCGCATACACGCACGCACACACACGCACACACACGCGTACTACGTGTGTACTTAGGTCTACACCAAAACATGGCATGCTGTCTGGCACGAATTAATGTACGTGGGAGCTAAGGGTGCTGCAGCACCGGGCCCGTAGTTTTGAGGGGTCCGCACGGACCCGGATTAATAAAGGTGGCGACCCTGTTCATGTTCAGAAAAATGGCTCCATAGAATCACAACAAAAGGACACGTGAAATTTATTGTGACGATATATCTTTGTTTTAAACACACTATTATTACGTCACTGATTTTATTGGACATGATGATGCTACATTCATTCGTAGCTCGTTACCCCGGTATTCATTAGCATTCATTAGCATTCATTAGCAGCTTGTTCTGTAGAATACGTATTGTGACGGTTTTTCGTTGTTTTGCAATTTTGCAATCTTGTTGCGTCACTATCTTCGTTGCTGCTATGACAATTAATTGCTCTGCACTATTACGACGATATCTTCTTGTCAACAATACTTTTGCTACGTCATTACAGTTACATGTATGTAGGGCCTGTAGCCTACTACCTGTAGGCTTATAAGGGTTCAGGGCCGGCCTTAGCCCAAATGGCGCCCTAGGCAAGGCATCCATTTTGGCGCCCCAGACAAAGCATACATTTGGTGCCCAGGCATCGCATGGGCCTACATTTGGCGCCCTTAGACTCCCACTCAATTGTTCAGCCAACGTCAAAATTTAAAGATGAATAATAGCCACAACCGAGTAATTTGTTATAATTTTTTAATTAGTAAACTGAAGGCTGGATAATATTCAATTTTGAGGAGAATGGCTATTTATAAGTTTTAAAATTATTAAAATACAATGTGGAAATTGCGCCCCCTTTGATGGAAATGGCGCCCTCTAGAACTTGTCACCCCACGCAACTGCATGCCTTTTAATCTAACTTCTGCCTACTGTTTTTTCTTACGAATTTCGGCATCCGATAACTTCTGACGCTTCATGGGGTTTGATATAATTTAATTTTGAAGATCAAAAGATTAAAACTTATAAGCTTAAGCAGTCAACAATATAAGACACAACGACTAAAAATAATGCAATAATTCTTCAGTTGTTGGCGTATTCGGTCCAAAGATGTCGCTATGTCATACGCGATCGCCGATATTATACGCGTATAATTATAATAATAATTGTTACATGTTTAACGACACTGCCATATCGAAGATGATTAGTGTCGCCACGCCATTTAGGTCCCCGTGGACGGACCGTGCTAGCCCGAGATTTGAATCTCTAAAATGGTCACCTTCGGGAATCGAACCGCGACCCGCACGCTCTTTCACAGAGTGAATTGCGTGCAGACGCGCGGCCTTACCGGTGTAGCTACGTAGCCAAGCGAGCCAGTTGCGTATAATTATATAGACTACAAATCATTATATAGACTACAAATCACAAGAGTACGGAATGCCGTTAAAAAATCTAATTTTATTAGACGAAATAAAATTTATGCAGTCGTTGAAATTGAATTAGACCAACCTGAAGATGCTGGCCTGCGGAGAGGGAGGAAGAAGGAGAGGACGCCCAAGAAGGAGGTGGATGGAAGAAATACACGAGAGAACGAAGATGAACTTGGAAGAACTGAGAAACGCGACGGAAGATCATTATATAGCAAGTGGAGAAGGTTGACCATGGCGGTCGCTAAGATTCAAAGAATCGACGGCACAAGGTGACAAGGTGAAGAGGTGCAATGAAGTCAATAATTATTTTAAATTCTTTCCATTAGCGAAAGTCTTCAGTTTAAAAGAATAGCGTAAAAAATATAAAAAAAATCGCCGGTGCCGCGGCGCCCCCTCAAGACTGCGGCGCCCTAGGCAACTGCCTACTTTGCCTATGCCTAAGGCCGGTGTCGCGTGACAGAGTCTCCCCCCTAAAAGTCTCCCCCCGGAGACTTTATTTCGAAACAGATTCTCCCCCCGGAGGATCTGTTCTAGAATAAATTCGCCCCCGGAGACTATATTCTGAAATAAAGTCTCCGTGGGGGAGAGAATATTTCCGCCGTCCACGAAATAAAGTATCCCCCGTTCAGCGTAAAATTGGCTACAGTTGCATCAAATTTAGATACGAGCAGGTTAAACGGTTAGTTTACGTTGCCAGATTATATAATAAGAAAACATATAATACTTTTACTTCAGAAAATTTCTTCCAATACAGAGTTTCAGCCAGGGAGAGACTCTGTTTCGGGGGAGACTTTGTTTCGGGGGAGACTTTATTTCGTGACACCGGCCCTGTAAGGGTTTGCCCACATTGTTAAAATGATGAAAACTTGGCCTATACCGTATTGTTCTGCCAAATTGCCAACACCATTATTACGTCATTAGCTATGCGTAGTGCTACGTTGCTAGAATAATTGCAAATAGGTATAAACTAGTAAATACCGGTATTATGGCGACCAATCTTTGTTCCACAAACACTACTAGGCCTATTACGTCATTAGTTTTGTTCATAAACATGGTGCTGACTTGTTGTAAGGACGATAGCTTTGTTGCATGGAATTTGTTAATTTTTATGACATGATTTTAGGACATAGCATGTTGAGCATCCCTTAATCCGTCTCTGGGTCAGCTATAATAAATAATTATGCGCGTGGTGGACCGGTTGGTTTCAGAGAGGGATTGGATGGTAATCACAGCACCCGCGGGCCAGCACTATATAGCCTCAATGCGGTTCTGCATGCAGTCACAAGCAACTTTATGCAAGTAAGGCAGACTATAGTATACTACCTGGCACATATAGACGTTAATAGGCTTATAGACAGGTAGAAATACGCTAGAAGGACAGGACAAGGCTCTATCGCCGCTTGAAACATCACCTGGCATAGCAACGTCGTGGGCAGAAAATCCATCGTTTTCCGTGCTTATAATCTTGGAAGATCGAATGCATTGCAATTTGCAAGGCTCTATTCTTCGCATCGAAATCTCGGAGACACGACGCAGGCTCAGGGTAATAATAATCTTGACCATGAATAGGCCTACTAATAATTATTATAATAATTTATAGTAGGGCTGTTGATTTAATCGCGTTAACGCGATTAACGCGTTAAAAAAATTGCGATTAAAATTTTTAACGCATTAATCGCACGCGTTAATTAGATCTGATTAAAATGGAATCAGAGGCAGAAAGACTCGTTTTAAACGAAAGGTTCATACTTAAAACTAGTGATACATTCTTTGGCAAATATTCCAACAAAGAATTTGAGTATATTATCGTAGCAATTCTTTGCTCAATTATCGCCTGCATGCGAACCACAACATGCGTTAAACGCCAACGATGAGTCGTCGACATCGGCCGCAACGCATCGTCCACTAAGGTTGTTTCCGCTTTCCTCACCCCGTCAGACTACGTTGGTCGAACTCCATGAGATGGCAAGACCAATGGATTTCAGGTTTCAAATGATAAATGTTTACAGAAGGACAACTGAGACGAGGTTTGGCAAGAACCGCAACCTTTTGTGAAAAATTGTGACTAAATAATGAGGTTCAATAGTAGGCCTACTATTGTTAATAATTATTAATGAGAGCATCCCTTGAACCGTCCAATGTAAATGAACTAGTCTGACTATGCAATTGACTGAATAAATAATTAATCTTGATAGTCAGAAAACGGTTGTCTAATTTCACATATAGGCCTATACCATTTTAATTATAGGTGGCTCAAATGAAAACATTAACGGACTTTGAGCAGTTGACTGATTTAAACAGTGTTTCAATTCTGTCTGTCACACAAAACTGTTCAATAAACTAAATGCAGAGATTCAATAGGCCTAAGCCAAAGGTTATTGAATATGTTTGCAATAGAAAGAATGCATTTAGTCATTAAAATTTTATGCTTCAGAGGTCCTTAGAAAATAGTAAGATTAGTATATTTGAAGGAAATGTATTGCGATTAATTTGCAGTTAATTGCGATTAAAAAAATTAATCGCGCGATTAATTTCGATTAAAATTTTTGATCGAGCAACAGCCCTAATTTATAGCCTATAGGCATAACGCCGCCTAAGCCTATACTCTAAATTCGCAACTTAATTCGCGTCCTTTAATCTCGATAATAAATTTATGGTAAACATCGATCGTCGTTCGTATGAGCTTCGACGCTACAAAGTTTGGATAGAATAGATGATGAGTACACTCCGAAGATTGATGAGACGTTTCATGTCGACGGCCAACACACACACACACACACAGGAATTTCCTATGTACACCGTGGTTCAATAAAAAGTAAGCCAAACTGGTTTTCTTATAAAATTATCTCTAATGCCTGATGATTAATCATACTAAATTTTCCCAATATTTAGATAAATAAACCAAAAATAGGATTCCAAAATATCATGTCATAAATTTGAACGGATAGAAAGATATGAATGTTTCAACTTCATCTTCCGAAATTTCAGCTTTCAGCAAGTCTGTTATGGTGTTCGTTGCGGTTTCGACGCTTGATAATTCCCAATTTTGGTCTTGAGTGATCGTGGAGTAAAAATTAACGGATTATAATTATTATCGCAACGTTCTTCTGTCACAACATCTTACACCTGTTATCATAAAATATATAGCCCAGAAGACTATTTTCTTTTTCTACAGAACTATGCCAGTCCAAAGAGCCAGATAAACCATCGAAATGCTAGCAAGAGAGACACCATACATTTCTCCCACATTACGGTCTCCGAACAGTCCAGATTTAAATCCTGTCGTCTACAACATCTTTATGTAAACAATCAAACAATAACTACTTAAAATTTCGTCACAGAAATATTAAAGACTTTTTCATGCTTGAAGTACTTTGGTACAAAAACCAAAGGAAAAATGCTGGTAAACTGAATTTTTGGCATATGGAGTTGAAAGATTCATATCTTTCTATCCGTTCAAATTTATGACCTGATATTTTGTAATCATATTCTTGGTTCAATTCTCTAAATATTGGGAAAAAGTTAGAATGATTAAAAATCAGGCGTTGGAGATATAAGGAAAACAGTTTGGCTTACTTTTTTGAACCCGGTGTAGGTTATAAGCCTATGCATGAGTCGATGTATCAGTCGCGGCGCTACGTACATCGATCAGGGCAAGCCAGGGCAAATGCCCATTGCTCTGGTGAAAAGTCTTCGCGCCAGTTGTTGCCTTGTCAAAGGCTGCCAGAATTTTTTCCTGCTCAGAATTTAATTGGAAAAAATCACCCTCTGCACTGGTCATTTAGGATCACTGCCCTGTTTAAAAATGTATAACGCTGCCAATAAGACCCATAAAGTCCATACTGACAAACATTATTTTTCATGTAGACCTAGGCCTAACCTGTAGGGCCTACCTGGATGAGGACTACCAATAAACGAGCAATACTGCTACACCTACATTGTACACGCAACATTGCACTTACGAGTGCGCAGGACTACAATGAAGCCCATGTGGGAATTTTGCCAAAGATGCTCTTAAGTCTTAATTGTTATGTGTCTTACATGAGACTTTGCTGTCGGCGGATGATTGTTTTACGAATACGCTTTATTATTTATTGTCACGTGATGCTTTCGCTTTGACGTCACAGTATCTTGTTCTTGCAGACGAAAACTGTTTGAAAAATTCGACGTTCGGATTTTCTCCAGGTTATTATAGGCCTAGCTAAGTCTCGCATTTTGTACACGTGTATTTTTTATAGTGTATTTTTTGACAATATCCAGACAGTGGTGACGATGTCCCACTAAATCCAGTTTGATCGGCTGGTGAATCGTTTTGAACAGTATCGAGGCTAAGAGTTGCTTAAAATAGAAAACCATGGGCATAATTGTAGTAGGCCTATCGGGTACCGAAGAATGGGCCTATGCAATATCTTTGCACAATCCTACGGTAGGCTATCTGATGGCGACACTAGCCCTAATAACTACTAGCCCTAACCGACCTTCACGACGCATAACCTGATCCTAATCGACATTCACGGTCCCCGATAAGCTACTGCAATTATTGCAAATGACGAATTCATGATTCCTCCATTCCAGTCGAAGGCCTGAGACGACGTGTGTTGTATAATATTAACAGTCGCTATTTCACGATTGAGTTCAGCAATGAATCATCAAAAGCCTTCATCATTGTGGATATAATAAATTATGTTATCGGTCAGCACCTGCGTCACCAGAGGTCTCTTCTGATCGATCGATCAATTTCTCAGCCAGTCAATCATCCCATAATAAAACCGTTGACACCGGCGTCCTTTGAACTGTACAGGGATGCCACTCATAGCTTTTTCCACATAGGTTTCTAGGGCTTTTGTCGATCTAGGTTTTTTTGGACCGCGGATTTTTTTCTGAAATATAAAATTTTTCGGGGAAAATGTACGAAATAGTAGTAAAAAGCAGTGGCGGCGCCAGGATTTGAGTTTCGGGGGGGGGGGGGCTCAGCCCCGCGCCGCCAAAATTTCTGACGACCTTTTTTTTTTAGTCATCGACCGAAAATCTCATGAAAATTTTCCATATTCGCCGCCAAAATTTCTGATGACCTTTTTTTTTTAGTCGTCAGCCGAAAATCGTGGATATTTCAATGTAAAAAATTCGGATGGCCCTTTTTTTAGGGGGGCTGAACCTCTTGTAGGGGGCTTAGCCATAGGCGTACGAGGCGGGGGTCCAGGGGGGGCAAATGCCCCCCCAAATTTTGGGCAAATGTGTTTTTCGGGCAAAAGAGGCATAGATGGGCAAAAAATGTCAGAAATTGTTTCGGGCAAAACAGGTACGGGAGGATTTTTCGAGCACGCAGGGGTAACAAAAATTATTTTCGGACGGGAAAACCCTCAGAATTTTGGGCGAATTACTAAAAAAAAGGTCGTCAGATTTTTCGGGGAAAAATTTTTTTTGCCCCCCCACTGCCGAAATATCCCGTACGCCTATGGGCTTAGCCCCCAGGCCCCCTAGCGCCGCCACTGGTAAAAAGAAGGAAGATTTAATGAATATTTCTGATTTTAGAGCGAATTACTAAAGAAAGTTATTTGAGAGGAGAAATAGAAATTTTTCGGAGCCTGAAAGACTAAAAAATCGTCAGAAATTTCAAGCCCGAAAATTCAATGCATTTTTCAACAAATTTCCGATCTAGTCTTTTCTAGCCTTTTTTCGGCCGGATCTGAACTTCTTAAAAATCCGAGTGGCATCCCTGCATTGAACACCTACTCTTGAACACACTGAACAGCTTCACTTGTAGGTTTATTACACAGATGTCGATGAGGTCGAGCGACGGCGGTCAACTGACCAGTGTGACCAGCAAGCGATGTTCCATTAGCAACCCTGTCAGAGCCACCCAGGTGAAGACTCGTGGCAGCTGTACTATTTCATTCACGGACCATGGGTCAAGATCTGCCATCTATTTTTCTCCGACGATCATACTCGCGTTAAATTACATGGCACCAAAACGGATGACATCGATCTCTCACACGTTCCCTCTGCCGATCTTCTTCTTTCTCTTCACCTCTTCCCCATATATACCTCTATGTATCGATCAATCTTACCATTGTTCCCCCCATCTTTCTTATATATCAGCTTCCGTCCACACTCCATCACATCTGTCTATCGTTCTTATATATCAGCTGCACTGAAGTGGCTTGAATTATTCCACAGCATGCCATAGGATCTCCATATATTATATGTGAGAAATACAGGATTAGGGTTCCTTTTCTCCCCCCCCCCCCAATTTCACATCTATGCCAACTGTGGGCATGATGTAGATTTTCAAAGTATTCTTCCTGCCGTGTCCATGGAACAGACACCAAGGAGATGAGATGAAAAGACAGAGGCTTGAGCAGCGTAGGCTGTTGCCGCAACTGCTTCAGGTTCATCTGATGGACGATGGATGGAATGAGAGAAGAGAAATATTGACTCGGATCAATACGACAAACATTGAGAAACAACGCATACAAACCGTATTCCATTGACTTCAGAAAGTCCTGGCTTAACGGATGGAATTCCATCACAAGGCACGATTGCATGTCTAAAGATACAGACACCAAAGAATACAGAGCTGCATATTTAACCCATTTATTTAAGCAGGTAACGTACATCATAATCAACTTCTCACCAACAGTTCTTTGTCTGTATTTGGTATTTAAAAATAAAATGTAAATGCAAAAACTCTTGAAAAAGCATGAATGCTTGTTATCATTACAAATGACAATGTTCACAACTTGGCATCATATTATTTTCTGTATAAATTCAAAGCAGTTTGTATAAGCAAACATTGCCAACATATAAAATTTAAATCGCCAATCATGATATTTCTTAAAGCAATGGTCAGGATAATTCACAGATAAATCAAACTAAAAACAAATCAGAACTGAAACTCCAAAATAACACTTCAGATCTGATAAAAAAAGTACCCAACCAGCAGAGAGGAGTTAGATAGAACCTGTAAAACCTGTGCAGTGTATACAGGGTCCCATATAAGAATACTGGTTATAGCAGTATGTCATTCCTTGGTGAACGGCCAACAGATGCATAGGCATGCTGTGCCGTAGCATTACCGAGACCATGGTACTAGAAGGCCATGATGGCCTAAACTTTAGAGAGCAGAGGAGACAGCATCGGAAGTGAGGGCATACTGGAAGGGTACACAATTCAGTACAATGCATATTCACATTGCTCATAAAATTATGCTTTTCACATCTTCAACGACCAGAAGCACTTTAAGACGAAATTCAGATCCACTGTAGATGAAATGCGTTATTCTGCAACAACTCTTGGTAGATGTAACAGATCTGTTGCTTAAACAAAATACTTTATTTATTCTCATGTATACAATGTTGCATTCTGATCTGACACTGTCCAATACTAATAATGCATAAGACAAACTGAAAGAATATCAAAAGACATTTCTTATTTGTTTAAAAACCCAGAAGAATGAACACACTGAACAAGTAAAGCTGGAAATCTACAACTCAGTTAGGCATGTTAACTACAAACTTGCAAGACCTTGTTGCTCAATGTGGTTAAACTAATTACATCTGGATTTAAATAACCAAAATGCAGAGCAGATAAGAACATAAATAAACTTTAATGGTTATGTTAACAATTAAACCCAGTTTAACAGGTCACAGAGCAAAATATAAGTAGACAAAATACTCTGGTGCACAAAAAATACCCAAAAGCACAATAATATCAAAAAATAGTAAATGTTTATACCTATTACAAATCCTATACATGTAGATGCTTTACATTTTTAGCAAGTAAATGCCATGCATATTACAATATATTCCAAACCTTGACCACTTACCATGGACAATAGTGATGAAATATTGAGAAAAATGACTATTCTAATGCAAAATTGCATACTAACAAAATTTTATGAATTCATATTCGCTATAGAAAGAAAACAAAAGCAGCTTGGCACAAAGTACATTACAATATTTATACATCATCCATCACTTAATGCAGCACAATATTACTAAGTGCACTTCCATCAAGGCATCCTATCAACTAACTTTGTTTAAAATATACCGTAAGTAGACGAGAAAAGACCCTGGAGCGTAAATTAAGTGCATTTCATCAAAGCAGAATTTTATCAACTAACTTTTATTCTCAATCAATTGTAAAAAAATACCTAAAGCTCGAGTATGATTTTTGCAATAAAACACATCTTCATTGATATTTCAACTTTCAATTGTTACATTTCTACTTCAGCATAAAAAAATCCCACAATGTCCAGTTGCCATAGTGAAAAAAATAATTGCAGTAATTCTGCATAATTTCCATGACAACTTTACATATCATATGCATAATATTGCATATGCATGAGATTTCTGTTCTTATTGAAAGTGAATAATAAAAGGCATGTCATTATACTCTGGCAAATAATTAATCAATGCCACTATAATAGATCAGTTGAAAAAGGTCACACAGATCTTCCATGAGATTCTTAGATTCAAATTGCTTCCAGGAAAAGCAATTCGAATCTAACATCAGCAAAAAAAGTATTTACATTCTAACTAAACTATATGTGAAGTGACTTGTGCAAAACAAGCGTCACAAATCAGATGAAAGTCAAAAAAGTCACTAAAGCAACTAAATATTCCAATTAACATTTAATTTGGCATGTTCAACCATAGCACAACAATTTGTCAGCATGATCGTTATAATATAAAAACTATAAACCACAAGAACCTGCAAAATATACCGAAAAGAGAAATATTTAGAAAGGAAAATAATTATGCAAAATGCACACAATGGTTAATTGTTAAATTGGAAAGTGTTACTGATATGCAAATAGAAGGAAAGCAGGCACGAGTAGACAGCTATGTGATTGGCTGCATGTAGTTTGCCAGCCAATGAAGTTGGTTTATGATGCTTGAGGCAGGTGTCGTATCGCACTTTCAATCATATCCCACTCTTCCTTGGAGACTTTTGACAACTCATTGAATCCGCCGGCATTGAAATTAAACTCTCCACCATCAAGTTTAACAATCTGATGTGAAACAAAATGAGTATTCATCTTACTTTGCAGCAACAATCCATCAAGAAAATGTTTAATATTGTAGTCTCGTGTCAAATGCAAAGTCACAATGAAAAACTGAATCTAGCTTACAAACGTTTTCGAAAACAAGTTCAAATACTTCACAGTGCAAAAACTCTGTAAGAGCTATAGGAAAACTGAGATTAAACCAAGTGTAATGTGCATAACGTTTATAAAGTCCTGACAAGTTGCATGACCAATCAGTAGGGCAAACCTGTTGGACTGCTAATTCTTAGGTGTCCTTCAGCATTCTAGCCTTGGGTCATGCCTTGGAGTACTGCTGCCCATAGAGATATGCAACACATCTCTGGTAACCCTTACCTTATCATATGCTTATACAGCTAGATCTACACAATTTTTTTTAACTGGGCACCTAAAATCAAATTACTTAAAAGCAATAGAATGTCAGTATCGAAGAATTGAGTTTATGCTGTGTGGAACTTTTGAACTGTTATGTCATTAATGAAATAGAAAATGAGCAGAATGAGAAAATCGAAAATAATGCTTACTGTTCCTGTCATCCAGTTTGAGTAGTCACTGACCAAGTAGGTGGCCAAGTTGGCCAGTTCTGCAATCTCTCCAAAACGACCAACTGGGATGCGGGACTTCATGATCTCTCGGAAACGTCCAGAAGGGTCTAAACGACTGAATGCTCCCTGCACAGATTCAAACAATTTCCTAAATCACACCTCAAATCAAAACTGAAAGCAAGATTCAAATTTAAAGCAAATTTAAACTCACCACCTGCACAGATTAAAACAATTTCCTGAATCACACCTCAAAACAAAATTGAATGTAAGAGTCAAATTAAAGCAAATTAAAACTTACCAAAAAAATCTGATTTACAGCAATCACTGGTTGCTAGACACTAGAAACGAGCCACAACAACCATTCATTCAGTCACATCAACACAAATCGTTAAGTGCACCACTTCGTTCTTTCATCAGTCGCTTGCTCTGGAAAATTTGTCACAAAATGTTGGCTCAGAACACTGTGCTTGTAACTAACTCCTGTTTTTAACTAACTCGGCACTGTTGCACAACAGGCTGTGGGTCCTTACAGAACATACTTGAAATGAATGTTCTAATTATTTACATGCGTGCAAAACATAATTTTACATGTAATGGAATTGGCCAAAAGTACAACTTAGTTTTGCCTTTTAAAGTCGTTGATCATGGATTTTCCCGTTCTACACCATTTTTACTCATGACCCGACCATGATGATTACCAGTAGCCTGATATATATTTTGGCCTGGCTAGTTCCATTAGTGGCTAAAGTTCTTTTCAAATGTATTTGAATCACAACTGACCAAAAATTAAAGCTTAAAATTTGCACGAGTTACTGCAATGTCGTGTAGTTATATGTTCAGACTTTGCCTGAGCTGACCTTTGTGATAATGGCTCCAGGTGATATGCAGTTGAACCTCATTCCATGCTTACTCCACTCTGAAGCTAAAGACCTACAAATCCAATGCACACCTTATTATATTAATAACTGATACAAGAGAAATTCATCACATATAATGTGATAATGCCAAGAAAATCCTGTGAACTAAAGCTCTCATGTCCCTAGTGCAATATAGGAAAAGCATTTCTATCTCTCTCGTCGCCATGATATGGCAGTGGATAAAATAAGGCACTAGTTAACCTTCATTGCATGGTAAACAACATGCAAATATGTAGGCAATTACATGTAAATAAGGATTCCTCATCCCACCATCAAATGGCAAATTAAATGAATGTATTTACTCTTAATGTAATCTTATCTTGCAAAGCGCTTCTCGCATCTGGAGCAATTCAGAAGCGCTCTCAGTAATAGGTTCAGTTTAGTTCAATAGGTTCAATACCAGACTCATAAGTACCCTCAACCATAGATGTAAAAAACCATGAAAATAAAATAAAAAACGGTAAAAAACGTCGTTTTTTTCGAAATAATAAAAAACGAAAAAAACCGATAAAAAACGGAAACGGAAAATAATTTGCCTCTGTTACATCTGAAATTTTATTTTCAGCTTACAAACCTTAATTGCATATGCAATTTTATTAAGAAACTGCAAATAACACAACTTTACTATTAGGCCAAAATAATTGGTATAAGTAACATTAATCTACCACAGTTATTTTTTCTTATAACTTTCGTTTAATAAGAAATTCGGACAAATTAAAGGTATTGAAATCTTTTCAAATTTAAATTGTAGACATAAGTCCACATTATAGGTTTATGCTGATCGACATAACACAATTAAAATCTAACCAGAAGCAAAAACCACAGATGTTTACTAAATTATATATTGTACATTATTTTGTGCTTAAATTTGCTACTTATAAATATTAATAATTATGCCCAAGAATTTTATATCAAAATAACTCTTAGAAATTTCATTTCTTGTAGGGATCTACTACATGTATTTCTCAAAATTATGACTTAAACAATTACATAAAGACCCTATAGTTAACTGCATCCTTGAGAGTACGGTGAAAACGTATGGAATATCAGACAAAAATTAAATTAAGGAAAACAATATTAGACAGCAAATAATTAAATGAAGTTACATAAAAATCGAAAAAAAACGATAAAAAACGACGGGAAAAATAAAAAACGAAAAAACGACGTTTTATGGGAAAGAATAAAAAACGAAAAAAACGTTTTTTACAACTATGCCCTCAACCCCCCCCACGTATAGTACACGGTACCCCGTCAAAAGCGCGCAGGACAAAAGCGCGCCGACAAAAGCGCGCCGACATAAGCGCGACCCGTCAAAAGCGCGCTGGACAAATGCGCGCCGACATAAGCGCGCAGACAACAAGATATAGACTAACACACACATACCAAAAAAGAAGAAAAACTCATGGACAATCTCACGTGTAATTGTCTGGCAAATAAGCAACCAGTAGGTAGCGAATCTCCTTGAATCTTTCAGTTTCCTTAGAAGTCTCATCAATCGGCGTTATGCAGACGTCTTGCTTTACATTATGTGCAGTAGTTTACGCTGAGCAAATATGCAACCAGTAGGTGGCGAAGCTCTTTGAATCTTTCGGTTTCCTTTGAAGTCTCGTCAATCGGCAATTAAAATTACAAAAGCAGTGATTAATTTAATTTCTTATTTGTGGACAAAGAACTTTCATCAAAATAAGTGGTTGAATCATCGCCGTGGTGACAGGCTTTCAATATTGGCCACATGTAGGTGAGAAGTATAGGTGGGTATTGCTTTCATTTATGTTAGGCGAAGTGAAAGTGCAGCCTTTGGTCCACGCCGCGCGCTTATGTCGGCGCGCATTTGACCCGTGCGCGCTTTTGTCGGCGCGCTTATGTCGGCGCGCTTTTGTCGGCGCGCATTTGTCCTGCGCGTTTGACGGGACACCATAGTACACAGTACATGTATGACAGTTTAACAAATGATAGCTTACTTTGTAAGCGCTTCAACTCCAGACTTGGCACAAGCACTTGGAACAACATATCCTGATCCACTCTGTGTATACGTTGTGGAAATATTGAGGAACACAGCTCCTTAATGACAAACATGCACACGTGTAACAGAGCTAAGGGAAAGTTGCACCACTTTGCTCACTGCTATTTCTTTCATTCATTAAGAGGATTTATCTGTTAAATATTTAAAGGTGATTTCCCATCAAGCGATATTTTGCGTTTCAATTGGTCAAAGACTGTGAAAGACATTGAAGCAATGGAGTTGCACTATCACATCCAAATTCAGAGCTATCTACCAACTGTGCAGATCAATTTCTCAGTGAATTTTCAATTAAATGCAATTTTCCATAAAAAATTAAGGATCAACACTGGATACTAAATTTTTGTAGCACATTATTTTTTCTTATAATATCATATGTCTCTTTCAACAGCTGTCTTCAGGTTGACATATATATAACTAGCTTTTATACCCGGCTTCGCCCGGGTTCCGTCAATTTTCCCCCCAAATTCCCCCCCACCCCCACTGCCACCCCCTCCACAACACGCCACCACTTACTCCGACCTCCGCTGGTACGCCACCCATGAAATTTTTTTTTTCGGGGAAAAAATGTCCCTCCCAAATTCCCCCACCCCTCCACAACACCCCACCACTAACTTCGACCTCCACCGGTACGCCACCCGTGGAATTTTGGTTTTCCCCCCTCAAATTTCCACCACCCCCTACCCCACCCCTCCACAACACGCCACCACTAACTCTGACCTCCACCGGTACGCCACCCGTGAAATCTTGGTTTTTGGGGGGAAAAAATTCCCCCCGAAAATTTTCAACCACCCGCCTACCCCACACCACACCTCCCTCCACAGCACGCCACCACTAACTCCGACCTTCACCGGTACGCCACCCGTGAAATTTAGGTTTTCTGGGGAAAAAAATTCCCCCGAATTTCTCCCCCACCATCCACCACCCCACCCCTACACCCCCCACTCCACACCCCACACACACACCACCCCCCACAACACGCCACCACTAACTCTGACCTCCACCGGTACGCCACCCGTAAAATTTTGGTTTTCGGGGAGAAACATTTCCCCCCCGAAATTTCCACCCACCCCGTACCCCACCCCCCTCCACAACACGCCACCATTAACTCTGACCTCCACCGGTACGCCCCCCGTGAAATTTTAGTTTTCGGGGAAAACATTTTCACCCAAATTTCTCTCCCCCACCATCCACCACCCCACCCTTACACCCCCCCACTCCACTCCTCCCCCACCCCACACCTCACCACCCACAACACCACTAACTCTGACCTCCACCTGTACGCTACCCGTGAAATTTTGGTTTTCGGGAAAAAACATTTCCCCCAAATTTCTCTCCCCCCCACCACCCCACCTTCCACCATTCCAACCCCCACCCCACTCCCTTCCCAAAAACACAACACCACCAACTCTGACATCCACCGGTACGCCACCCGTGAAATTTTGATTTTCTGGGACGAAGTGTCAAAATACATCCGGACATCCATACATACAAACGGAAGGACAAACTTTGAGAAATATATTATAGATTTCAGCAACAGTTCAATCATGATAACATCAGTCGCACATCAGAACAGCATTCCATAAACATCATATAAGGGTTCAATGTTCAGAGTCAAAAGTCAATGTATTACCAGGTATTAATTTCAGCCTCAGGTAATTATCTAAGGATAGCCCAAGCCTGTCCCAAGCCAGGGTAGGAGGTTCCACAGTGGGCCTGCAACCCACCCAGGTAAAAAAGAGTAAGAAACAGAAACAACGCAACAGGTTCACTTGACCAAATGACAGGGACGAGTAGAGGACATGTGTTTCTCGATGTGCAGACCTGCATGGCATGGACTAGATAAGTAAGGCCAAAAAAAATAATGTTGTGTTTCCGGTATTTTATTGCCGCGACTCAAATAATTTTGTAAAAAAAATTTTATTTAAAAAAAAAAATTTCTCCAAATTTTTTTACATAATACGGTGACATTGCCTTCCGTATAGAGTTGGATCTTAGGCCAACAAATGTTGTGTTTCCGGTAACCCAACCGACTCACTTTTATTGCAGCGACTCGGAAAATTTTGCGTAAATTTTTTATTTACATTGACATTGCCTTAGAGTTTCACGCCTGCCTAACTATTTCCTGGTTGCCAGTCTTGAGAAACCTCTAGCCTTATCATTCTCACTTGAGTCACCTCTAACGGTGACTAGGGAAAATAAATCTAGCAACCTCTAAGTGTAACTAGTCACTGGCTCGATCAGTCTGGAACGACCCCTAGCAGTGATGTTTTGTTCGCGCTCATCTTCCCATTCCCTTCTCACTTTATCTTACCAGAAAGGATGTCAACAAAATGAAATTAATAGAATTGTTTTCTAGAGCAATTTTAGGTACAGGGAAATAGGCAGTTTATACTTGCTTAGAACACGTACTTTGTTGCAGCGTGTACCTATATGCAAAAAAGAGTATTTCGGTATAATTTTTCGTATAGTCACTGTATAAAAATATTTTACCAAAATAAAAATATTTTTCGACCTACCTACCCAATTTTTTTTAGCTCTGTTACCGGAAACACAGCATTATTTTTTTTTGGCCTAAGTACCATGCTGCACAGTGGCATACAGTCTTTGAAATGAGCTATATAAATGCCAAAGAACACTCTGTCTATTTGTCCATTATTAACTTCATTCCAGGTACCTTCATTTGCTGCAATGAGACGTTTTGCAATATCGACCGTCACGTTAATCGTTCCCGTTAAGCAGATGTCTATGATCGTCTTCCATGCATTTGCTGACAGTCTTTCCGTGGGGGATATAAAGTTTCCAGCAGCATTGTTTATGATGATGGTGGGAAGACCCAGCTCGTCAACACAATTGGAAATAGCCTCACAGACAGAACTTGGGTCTCGAACATCACAGCGCACAGCCAGAACCTGGATGAACAACAATGGAGACACCATCGACGAATGTGAATAACTACTGAGATCAAGCAGATATTTCTTTCAGGAGGCTCATCATTTCAGATATTTCACTTATATATATCTCCTTTGGTGCATGGCAGTCTACTTTGGAAACATGCTAGTCTACTTTCGAAATAATGTAGTCTACTTCAAATGGCAACATGCTAGTCTACTTTGGAAACATGTTAGTCTACTTTCGAAATAATGTAGTCTACTTCAAATGGCAACATGCTAAGTCTACTTTCGAAACATGCTAGTCTACTTTGGAAACATGCTAGCCTACTTTGGAAATATGGTAGTCTACTTCAAATGGCAACATGCTAGCCTACTTTGGAAACATGCTAGCCTACTTTGGAAACATGCTAGTCTACTTTGGAAACATGCTAGCCTACTTTGGAAACATGCTAGCCTACTTTGGAAACATGCTAGCCTACTTTGGAAACATGCTAGTCTACTTTGGAAACATGCTAGTCTACTTTGGAAACATGCTAGTCTACTTTGGAAACATGCTAGTCTACTTTGGAAACATGCTAGTCTACTTTGGAAACATGCTAGTCTGTCAACCCTCAGTTCAGATGCTCAAATCTCCACTGGGCAGAAGTGTGTCCTTTGCTTCATGTCTGCTCCTAGTCAACCTAGTTTCATCGAGTACACTGACCATACAAAAAGGCATAAATAAAATTATATGTACACTGTCAGTGGAGAGATAAGATGGCAAGGAATTGGACCAGCCACCCGACTTCATCTGCTGAGGCTAATAAAATAAAGCTATGCTAAAACTAATAAGCAATGTTTCCTCTCATACAAGTCTAAAAGACTGTTCTACATCTCCATCTACTTAATTAAACACTTGGCAACATTGGCAAGAGGATTCTCAACCTGTGACGTTAAATAAACACCTCTCTGCTTCAAACATATCAAATCAATATATTACTTCAAGGAGACCATGCGATATAGGCTCAAAACACAGATAATTAGTAGACATGTATAAGTACTTGAAAGGCACACCGATATGAACTTTGGCCCCAAAAATACTTTAATTAATTCCTTAATTAATGAGGCAATCAGTTTGAAATCTCTCCAGATTAAGTACTGGTGAGTATTATGGGATACCACAAATATAATGAAGTAGCTTTAATCTACTGAGTAAATTTTGCTAAACTGATAATGTCCTGGCAAATAAGATATCACTCCTGTTGTATGCCATGTTATGGCAATAATGTAAAGAGCAAACACTTTCAAGACTACTTTAAACGATCGGATCACTGGCACTTCAAGTGATAGGTTAAGCAGCTCTAGTTAATGAGAAAGGATATAATAATGTGTGCAATAAACACGTAAAAATAAAATATTGACATTAAAATAGCATAGTCTTCAATTTTTGAGCAATTCTCCAGCTAAATATTACATAATAAGACTATGAGAAAAAATAATAACTGATAAAGTTAAGGCTTTACTGACATTGGTCAGCGTAGTTTAGAAAAACTTTGAAAAGAAACAAATATATTATTTGTGCAGTGCGGTGCACTGAAAAACAGTTAAACAGCCTAACATTTATTTGATACAAAATTTAAGTCTATTTATAAATTAGATCCATGAAAAATAATTTACTGACTTTGTTTTTAGTGCGATCAGAAATTTCATCCGCAGTATTTTGCAGAATCTCAATATTTCTGAAATTAGAACAAATTAGAAACAATAAGTATAACAATATGCCAAATACAGAATATAAAAAGGGTGTCAAGTGGTTTAGAAGTATTAGAACCACTAAACAACAATTCATCCTGTAGTATGCTCTTAAAACTCAATGAGTCAATGATGATGTCCTCTGAAACAGAATTAGCATCCAAACCAACCCTACAACCCTCGTACTGAAGAATTTCTAGCCTAACATTTAGAGTAAATTTTAAATAATTCTGTTTAATTTCATGCTGGACTGCTGAACCAATCCTCAACTTACTTGCAGTAGGAAATTTATAAACCCATCCATGTCTCATCAAAGTGCCTCTCAGCTTTTTATTAACCATTATAAAGCAACTATTAACATACAGAAGTTAGCTGCTGGAGCTGATGCTGGGCTGCTTCGTAATGTAATGCTAAATGTCAATCACGTCCTGAGGAACCCTTTCCCACCTCTAGCAAAAACCGCCTATAAGTTATGCCCTAGACTGCATCCTTTTGTTATACCATTTAAAAGTGATAGAAATTTTATTCCGAGGTTCTCTTTGCCACCAACTAATGACAGACATTATGTTCCTGATATCTTTGCCGTTGTTGATTTTTAATGTGCTTTAACGTGTAATTGTGTGCGTTGTGTCACCTGGATTTGTCTCCTTTCCTAAATTAAACGAAGATTACTACTATATTACTGCATAATTTTCCATCATGATTCCATTTCAACTACCTACTAAGCAGGGCTGTTTTTAAGGAATTTTTAGAACTGCACAACCCCTTCTTTCCCTTCCCATCCTCCATGGTAAATTACTTCCAATCGGATGACAATGACCTCTTTTGCTAGTTTTAACTGCACAAAACTTGTGAAAGAAGTTCTTCTACAGCTGCACAAATCCATTTAGAACTGCACATTTTGTGTACAACTGCACGTTAAAAAAAGCCCTGCTACTAAGCAGTGGATATTTTGAAACTATCTTTCTTAGCATATGCCATTGTGTTATTACAGCATGTAAGAAATAGAACTAATTACCTGCTTGCTATTGTGACCTGAGCACCCAATTCTGACAGCATGGAAGCCATGCCAGCACCAAGTCCTGTTCCACCACCAGTGACAAATGCAACCTTGCCTTTAAATGTTCCCTTAGGCAGCATTGGGCTGGTTTTGGGCTCAAAACCTTTCACAGGTCGTTTCTCATATTGTCGAGCAGATGTGCAGAATGCAGCTGGGGCATTGTGAAACAATACCTGAAAGAAAATAGACGATTCCTCTAAAACAAGGAGTGCATTAAATATCAGGTGCATTAAATATCAACTTGACACAACTACATTAATTAGCGGCAGCTATGGCTCTAGCTGTTCCTGCAAAGACTGCACCTGTTGAACATGAGTTAGTAGCCATGGGCAATTTTTATGTGTCGTCATCGTGCCACACTGTTGAGCAATGCTTTATCTAATTCAATTTTTTTAAGTGTAATTTGGACAAGAGTGTTGGACACCTGTGACTTGACCCACACCTCTGGACTTAGAAAAACAATGGGTGAAAAGTCAACATAACTACTACTATGACCCAATATTTCATTTGCCTATCGATTGTGATTTTTTCTAAATATAGGAAAATGGATAGCAATCATAGGTCTCGTGAAGCTGCCATCAATGAAACCATCATAACAAACTGGCTAAAGTGAATATTCATGACTTGGTGATTTCCATATAATAAATGATGCACATGTATGCCTTCAGATTCAAATTAGGTCACTGAGGGGACATGTTAAAGGCATTCTTTGGGAACAGGATTACCCGCCAAATGCCCCCTCTGACAACCCTCCAGTCCGTCATGCACATGTTTACGACTGCAGGTCACTCAAAACTGAGAACCTGGGTGTTGTGGCATCCACATTGATGCGACCCTGCAGGTTTTAACGAGTAAAGATTGATTCTCGTTTTACACATTTTAATAAAGATACGAGAAGTTATTTAACTGATTGGCTGTTGCACGAACTTGATTTGATTTAGCGTCGGTAAATGTTCGAAAATTTGTATTACATTGCAACTTTTATTACATTGTAAGTGTACACATTACTAAGGTAATGGTCTCCTTACCCGTGTTTCCTCCGATTTATAACAAAATACGAAGCAAACCCCAGTTTGGCATGTCGGTAATTTATATCAAGCTGTGAGATATTTCCAGCCCTGAACCAACTTTACAAGGAACTAATTGAACCATTCCGTAATGTATTAAATTACCTTTTGCAGAGTAGTCCTCGCACAAAACAATTTCATCGCCATTTCTGCTCCAATGACCTATAAGCGCGTGTAACTAAATATAGATTGGCTGGCTGCAGGTAGGTCAACACCATTGAGATAATGTACGTTTTATAATAATATTATGCTCTTTAGATGATCTTCCTCTGATTATAAGCCGTTTAAGCTCTCGAGAATTTTATTTTAATTTTATTTGTCAGAACTAAGCAAACATAATACAATCCTGGCAGTGAACATAGTACTTAACGAATAGGCTTATGATTTTTTAAAGTAGACCTACACCAAGAAAAAGGTCGATAGCCTACACTGTATAATAGCCTATATAGGCCTAGAGTCTGCATGCATGCCTATATAGGCCTACACGCTCTATCGTGCAAGATTCTTTTACGTAGGCCTACTTTCGTTCTTTTTTGTCTAGGCGCGTTATAAATGAGTTTAATAATACTGTAGCGGACCAGGGCTGGGCAAAAACACCAGGAGCCGAACACCAGCCCTAGTCGTCAGGGTATCGTCGTCTTAATTGTCCGCCGAGTACGACTTCAGCTGTAGACTGCATGAAGACTAGCCGACTAGGCTTAAGCTCATTTATTTGAAGAACAGAAATGTCAATGCAGTTTTCACAGTCAACTTCTGTAGACTTCTCTCTTCCTAAACATTGATATAACCCAAATTACCGCCTCCAAGCTATCCAGAATGCCCTCGCCCGTGCAGTGACGAAAACCCCATCACTCCTGTCCTGAAATCACCTCACTGGCTCAAAATACCTGAACGCATCGAATACAAAGTCCTCTCACTCACTTACAATACACTTCAATCATCCCAGCCGTTCTACCTTCGTCAGTTGTTCACCATCCAGCCACCTCGTTCAACACGCTCCTCATCCTCCATTACACTGCTTCGCCCTCCCATCACTTCATCACTGAAATTCGCAAATCGCTCCATATATCCATTGCCGTTCCACCTCTCTGGAACAAACTTCCGCCAGCACTTCGGCAAACTTCCGACCCATCATACGAACTCACCAAAACTCCACCTCTCGCTATCTCCCCACAGGTCTTTCACTCAAAACTGAAAACATTGCTCTTTCAAAAATCCTATCCTGATTCTTCCTCTTCTCCTCACATCCCCCGCCACTTCAATTCTAAACATCACCCACCTTAGTCGTCCATCTATCTGCCTGCCTGACTCTCCGGACTTGACCCGCTGCCTATCGATTTTGTTTTGATTGAGCGCCTGTGAATAAGCTGGTTCCCGCGACTTGGCTTTTGTGGGCGCTGTAGAAGTCTCGAGATTACGATTACGATTACGATAGCGCCAATGTTCGGAGCACTGTTCGGAGGAATGTTTCTATAGCGCCAGACGCAGGGCCGGATTATAAGCCCTCGGGGGGCCCGCCGCCATATTCTAAGGGGGGGGCTCTAATCGACCCTTACCTTCCGAGACCATATACTCCTCCCATATAGTCATGCAAGTTTATGCATGCCCTGCAGTCATTGCCCACAATTGACTTTAAAAATCAAACTTAATTATAATCTGCATGCCTATGTAGCTTATTGAAATACCTTAATATTTTTGTAAATGACATTTTATAAACGTCAATGCGGTAGGTATTGTTCAGTTTAGCGGCTTAAATCCTATGATAGACCTATATACTGAATTTGGTAACGCGGAGACCTATAGGCTAAGGGGAACAGCTAGGGCATGGTCACCAATGTTTGTGGGGACGGAGTTGCTTACATCTACATGCAATATAATCATAGGTGTACTAGGCGGGGGTCCAGAGGGGGCAAATGCCCCCCCAAATTTCGGGCAAATGTGTTTTTCGGGCAAAAAAGGCATGGACGGGGAAAAAATCGGAAATTTTTTCGGGCAAAACAGGCACGGGCGGATTTTTTCGAGCACACAGGATTAAAAACCTACATTTTCTCAAGATTAACGGGAAAATCCTAAATATTTGGGCAGATGACTAAAAAAAGGTCATCAGTTTTTCGGAAGGGAAAAATCCTAAGATTTTTCGGGCAAAATATTTTTTTGGCCCCCCCCACTACCGAAATGTCCCGTACGCCTATGAATATAATTATCAGAAATATTTTTTTATATAATAAATTTCTACCATTTTATCCACTGAGCAATTTCGCTATGATGACAGCTTAAAATGCTGCCATCACAGTTTTCAGAATTAAAACAATTGTAGGGGACATTCATAGAAGTCTTCACTCTTAAACCACGTCAAGGGCACTGGTATCACAAAGTAACTTTTTAAAGATGACTGCTGGAAAAGTTACGGTTGCAGTGTGCAAATAAAAAAAATTGTAGACAATTAGGAGGAAACACTCTGCAGTCTTAATCCATGACCATCAGCATTGAAAATGAGCAATGTTTTTGAAGATTAGGCCTACAGCTTAAATTGCAACAATCATAGTGTGGAACTTAAAAATGTGGACAATGGGAAGGACATTTATGGAAGTCTTAATCATGTCTTCCAGCAAATTTAGTTGAGGTGAGTGTGACAGCCTAAAATGTTAGGCCTACCATTAAAGTGTAGAAATTAAAAATAATAAACAACAGGAGGAGACGCTTTTCAAGCCTTAAATCACGATATATGAGCCAAGAAATGATGAGAAATGTGTGATATACATACGTCATCGGGCAGCGGGCTCCGGGGACATGCAAGCTCCGTGGACGCCGCAGCACCGCTGGGGAGTCTAGACAAAGAACTGAACGGACAACGATCTAACGGGGATAATCGAACCTTATTAGAACACTATCCTAGTCATAGTTCGTAGTTTATTAAAAGATTAAAACAAACCAACAGCAGTTTGTTACATGGCGTCGTGAACAGGATGTGGCAACAGTGGTTCAGCCTGCTGTTGGCGATGATGAGCATTACAAATAACGCAGCGCGCCACCATGTTCTCAATATCGCGTGACATGCCCGGCCAGTATAGCGTTGTCCTGGCCAAGGCCTTGCATTTGTCCATGCCCAAATGACCCTCGTGAATGCGGAGGAGCATGTCTGGTCGTAGCGCACTAGGAACAATGACTTTGTTGTTCAAGAAGAGAATTCCATCAGCTTCATATGTGTCTGAGGCTGTCTTAGCATATAGTTGCAGCTCTGGGGGTAATGCAGACTTGCCATTGATGCCACCAATGGTCAACAAGTGAAGCAGCTTGGACAGAATGGGATCCTGTTGAAGAGCCTCTCGAAACACCATGAGCATACGGTTGCTGATAGTTAGACTGTGCACGATTGTGTGCACCGTGACCTCAATATCCTCGCTGATCTCGCGCTCCGTGGCAGTGGGGAGGGCATTGAGGTATGCCCGTGATAGGGTATCAGCCAGGTGCATGTGTTTACCAGGAACATATTCAATATGAAGTTGAAACTTTAGTAGACGTAGAAGCATTCGCTGCAATCGAGGGGTAGTGGTGCTGATGGATTTGCGGAAGATGGCCTCAAGTGGTTTGTGATCGCTCTGGATGACTGTTTCCTGGCCATAGATGTATTGATAAAACTTCTCACACGCAAACACGATTGCCAGCAATTCCTTCTCAATCTGCGCATAGCGAGTCTCAGCATCGGTCAGGGCGCGAGAGGCAAATGCGACTGGGCGTCCGTCCTGAAGCAGACATGAACCCAATCCTGTAGAAGATGCGTCTGTTTGTATGATTACTGGTCGCGAGGTGGTAAAGAAACACAGCACAGGAGCCGAAGCAATTTGCTGCTTCAGTGTCTGAAACGTAGACTCGTGATGAGATGTCCAGGTCCAAGGCATGTCCTTTTTTAGTAGAGCGCGGAGCGGCTGTGTTTCCGACGAGAAATTGGGCATGAACTTTGATAGATATGTCAGCATGCCGAGGAATCGCATAAGGTCCTTCTTGTCACACGGGCGAGGCATGTCGATTATGGCCATCACCTTGTCAGGGTCAGCGCTGATCCCCTTCTCAGACACTATGTTACCTAAGTACTTGACCTGGTTGACCTTAAACTGCACTTTATCTTTGTTAAAACGAACGTTGAACTGTCGCGCACGCTCGAGCACAACAGATAATGTTCGATCATGCTCTAGTTCATCACTTGCCGCGATGATCAAATCATCAAAAACCACGTGCACATTGGGGATGTCCCCAAAGATCTCAGTGTTGCGCTTCTGGAACACTTCCGGTGCAGATGAGATGCCGAATGGGAGGCGGACGAACGAGTATCGACCAAAGGGACTGTTGAACGTGCACAGGCGGGAGCTAGGCTCATCGAGTTTGACTTGCCAAAACCCGTCTTTCATGTCGATGATGGTAAAAAGGGTCTTTCCATGCAGGCGAGCAGTTATATCATCGCTAGTCGGTATGGCATAATGCTCTCGCTTTATGGCTCGATTGAGATCTCGTGGGTCGAGACAAAGACGAAGGGATCCGTCTTTCTTCTCGACCAGTAATAGGCTGCTCACCCAGTCAGTTGGTTCATCACGCTTGACGCCACGGAGCGGAAGACTGGTCAAACCCCGTGTACGGTTCGAGGAGGAATTCTAACTTCGTCAGGGGGGAGGTGTGATATACATACGTCATCGGGCAGCGGGCTCCGGGGACATGCAAGCTCCGTGGACACCGCAGCACCGCTGGGGAGTCTAGACAAAGAACTGAACGGACAACGATCTAACGGGGATAATCGAACCTTATTAGAACACTATCCTAGTCATAGTTCGTAGTTTATTAAAAGATTAAAACAAACCAACAGCAGTTTGTTACAAAATGTCTTTAAAATGACAGCCTAAAAATTAATGGTAACCTACTGTTGCAATGTGGAAATTTAAAACAAATCAAAAATGGGGAGGTGAAGTGCCCCTCCTCAAGTCCCTCCGCTGCTAAGCGCTTCCTCGGCGACCGTTCTCCGGTTGCTCGCTCACCACCCCCTCCCCAAGCCAAAGCCAAGTCTCCACCTTCGCGAGTGCATAAAGGCTATAGGCCTAGTATTATGGTTTACATTTTTCTGCTAATGGGCGTAATGGCGGTGGCAAACTGGTGAAGAATGTCATTTAAAGAAACATTGTCTAAATAAGAGACCATAGCAGATTATGCGTTGTAAGTTTTAAGACGTCTCGTCTCGTCTTTAGCCATCTTCGCTCCGAAGTTGGGCCGCACCATGAACTGTCTGTCTCCAAATACATCTGTCTTCGGCTGCCCTCATCAGTTGACACATGTTTAGACCAGTCCAAGCATCGACGTATACGATGAGTCCAAGCCCTTATAATTATATTCTCCATCCAATTGGCCCTCGGTCTATTAATTATACACAATGTCATGACCGTGAGAGTGTCAATTAAGCTATCTCGTATGCATAGCATTGTTTGCGTTTGCGGATGCCGTTACGTGGCGCCGCGTGGCGAATTTGTCGAAAACGTTTACTCCCGTGCTTATGCATGTCGATCGCCCAGAGCGCGACGTCACAACTCCGAAGCATTTAGCCCCCCCCCCCTATGACAGGCAGGCGACATGCAAGCACATGCACATGGTAATTTATACAATATGCAAGTTGTATACATAGGTCGACCTTTATATTATTGTTCAATAGTTCCTGCGTTTTCCAATGCACAATGCTAAATTATGCGTCTTGTGTCGTCATGTGTCGGCACCTGGCGAAAGCACCAGAAACATTTTAAAATACATGCATATCTACCGAGAGCGCACGGCACCAACGCTAGCGCATTTAGCACGCATACGCACACCAATATACGCATACACACATATTTATACAGGCTAAGACTATGTACAATGTTTGATAATTACTCAGTGTCTCTGAACGTACATGTATAGTACTGTTGTTAGTCCATTTTAGTATGCTGACCAGATGCTGACCGTGTGATGTGGCGGACCCTGGCGAAAGCGCCAGAATTAGTGTGTACACATATCGGTCGCCAGAGCGCAACGGTGACACGAAACGGAGTATCCCCCTGAAAGCTATCCGGGGGGATGAATTAATCAATCCCCGGATGGAATTAACCGGTCTATACTATCCGGAGGGATAAACCATTCTATCCCCTTTTTAAAATGAGCATAATAAAAAAGTTATGCTGTAATCAAAATTTAGAGTGACTCTAATTGTTTTAAGTGTCCTATAAGCAATGCTCCGATAAAGGCAACTCGAATTTATTTAGTGACTCTGAGTGTTTTTAAGTGTTTTAAAAGTTTTAAGTGCTCTAAAAACAGGGCAAAACAAATTATATAGTAAGAATTAACATACTTGTTAGTGTCATTGTTCAAAATAAAGCAGATGAAATTTAATTTGCCCCAAAAATTACACGCGGAAGCGGTTTTTTCGACTTTTTTTAATTTGGGGGGATACAATTAATACGGGGGATACTCTATTTCGTGACAACGGCACCGACTCCACTGCCTTTAACAATATTCGTTTATTCAAATTCAATCTGACACACCGCAGAACGAATACAGGTACAAGGTTATACGAAATACGGCCAGCTTCGCACGACTCGCAGGTCGGCTACAACAGGTTCGGTAACATAGCACTGGAGTAAATGACACCTATGATATTTTATAGGTCCGTGTAGTCATCTGTTTCCTAATCTGTTATCAGTTATCATATTATAGTGAAGAATTCTTTCTTTGCCAAATAGGCCCCAATAGCGGAATCACTACCTTCTGGTAGCCTATAATTGCGTCCTACATTTCACAGTAATGATTGTACACTAAGCTATACCATCCCAATTGTTACCTGCAATCAATCACTTTGTGTGCCATTATGTATGCATATTATTGTCTGTTTGATATTGGGATCAATAAACAAGTTGAAGTTGAAGTGATCGTTTGCAGCCGTGCATCTACCAACTGCGCTATAAAACTTTTAAGGTAGAGTTGGCACATGACGAACATAGCTGGCCAATCATCTGCGTTTGTTTTGTTTTGTGCGGGAATGGCGCAAAAATAAAGGAGCGACGAATAACACGTGCTTTAAATTTTTAGTGGGTCGCAGTTCATACGGAAGCCGAAGAAGTCTTGGTCTGTCTGAAAGATGTTCGCTCACGGTGCAAAAGACGACGAAATTCTACCTACTCCTTCTGCCGAAACGGTGAATTCGTAATTCGTACTATTTTAAGTTAAGCCATAAGTAGAAAATAACGCATATCATATTGCGTAGGATATTGAAATAATGTATTCAGGCCATGGTAGCCTATGCCGTATTGTTCATAATAATATGGCTTCTGCCTGTTAGCTAATTACTTATTATTGGCATTCGCGTTAAAGCTAATTCTATTTTAATTTGTCCAGACAGCCGACCTTTGTAGTTCTATAGGCTTGTGTGCTCATTCGACCTTGGCACTGTGTAGAAATGAAATATTGTCATTTTCTTGTCTAGACACGAAGTCACATGTCCTAATAAACTGTCATAATCTCATCACTGATAGCTTAGTATCTAAGGAGTTGACCGTGCAATGGACAATATTATCGTCCCACCAACAGTTCCTATAGATTATCATCGACTCGAAAAGTACAACTACGACTGCACTACGATTCGGTTTCATGAACGGTCCATAGTCGTAATTTAACTCTGACTGCATTGCATAAATTGTATGTACAGTGCTTGGACATATTACTGCACATCTCACAATTAGACCATAGATTTCTCTCCGATGCTATCGATGTTTAATTCCGAAAGTATTTCAGTTGGATACGACCTACTCCATTAACCACCAACGTTCATCTGGTGGTACATAGGCAATGATTTTCCAAACTTTTATATTATTTGTCGGCCAGTTATAAGGCACATTGCTTAGAGGGGGGGGCATAATAATATTCTATTCGAAATTCATTATGCAGTGAATGTCTCCCTGTTTCCCCTGTATGTTTTGTATGTATTGGTTCTCTGTGCTTGTATACATTAATTATGCTTTATTTAAATAATACTAGAACTTTGCGTGTTGGTTGTTAGCAAGTCTCACACATAAATAAAAGTATTTAAAATTGGAGGGGTAAAATTGGAGGGGTGAAATTGGAGGGGTGAAATTGGAGGGGTGAAATTGGAGGGGTGAAATTGGAGGGGTGAAAATGGGAAAATAGAAAAATGGGAAAATAGAAAAATGGGTAGCGATTAAAAATTTGAAAATAAATAGCAACTAAAAATAAGAAAATGGATTGCAATTTAAAAATTAGAACATAGATAATAATTGTACGGTGACTGTAATGCCGGTATGTAAATTGTACACTGTATTGTATGCATGTTGACGTTGTATTAACAAAAAACAGGGAGCCAGGATCTGCTTAAAATTATTTAATAATATAACGATAAATGCAATGCGACATCTATGTGTCCGATAACTTCTATAAAACTTTGTCGAAATCATTGCCTTAAGAAGACCAGATGTACGTTGTTGGTTAATGGAGTAGGACAGCCCCATCTGGAAAAAAAATCGGAATTCAACAGTGGATCGCATCGCAGAGTGATCCATGGTCTCATTGTGCGATGATCGGTAATGTGACTAAGTACTGTACATGTAATAAAAGCATGCAGTCAGTAAATATAATTACGACTATTGGCCGTCCATGAGATTGATTTTTATAGTCCAGTCCTAATTGTAGTTTCGAGTCAATGATAATGCATGGACTCTTGTTGGGACGATATTGTCCATTGCACGGTGAAGTCTTTAGAGACTGAGCTACCCGTCAACGAGACTGTGATGGAGTTTGACATTAGGACAAGCGACTTCATACACGTCTTGACAAGAGAATGATGAGATTTCATCACTGCACGATGCCAAGGTCGAGTGCTAATGCAAGTCTGCAGAAGTAAAACAGTAGGTTGTCTGGGTGAATAAAAATCGAATTAATTAACGCCAATGCAGGATAGGTAGGGTTTTAATTAAGTAGTGTAGTTCCTTGTATATTAATTAGGGTGCTTTCTGTATTTCACCTTTCTGATCTAAATATTTGTTTCCACTATGTAGCGACTTTTGTAGCTGGTATTTCTTAATATAATTATAATGCAGATTGCACTTTAGTTCAGCTATAGAGGCTTCTGCAGCCTGTAAGAACCATAAAATAAGAACCATAAAATAGCAATATGAATAAAAAATATAAAAGTAAAATAGCATATAAGATGTAATGCATCAAGTAAGAAGATTTTACCTTTGAGTTCTTGGGTACTGCCTAAGTTCTTGTTCTTTCAGATCTCGGAGGAGCTGATCGTGGATTGGGGGACGGTGGAAGACGCGTGGAATCTCCAACAACGATCGCCTGGATCCGTGGTCATTTCGGCATCACGACGTCTGATGGGTCATGGACAAAAGTGGGTGATGTATATTTATCGAACCTCTTGTTCTTTCAGGTTTTCTTCTAGTTGCCTGGAACAAAAAGCGTCTGGAGCACGACCACTGGATCCCAAAGACTGTGACAGACTGGGATATGGTGGAAAATAGGTCGAGTATCCGACGCCCAACAATCCTCGACATTGTAGGTTGCGAGGTCGGATGGGTCATGGTTGGTTAGTGCCCTCTTGTGATCGCCATCTTGGTAGGGATGGTGACCATACAAGGGGCGATAGGATTAGCCACCAATTTACAATGTTCTTGTTCTTTAAGTTTCTATTGTAGTGATTCAGAGCATGGAGCAGCAAAAGTCTGAAGCACACAGGACCAGCTGATCATCTGGCTGGCCTCAACCCCCTTCCCCAGGCCTCACCCCCTCCCAGGCCTCACCCCACCGCCCAGGCCTTGCCCTCCCCAGGCCTCCCCTCCCCCAGGCCTCACCCTCCCCCCAGACCCACCCTCCCCCCAGTCCATATGCACGTCCAACCACTAAAAATTTAAAAAATTAAAAAATTAAAACAAAAGTAAAAATGTTAAAATGTAAAAAAGTAAATGAGCAAAAACCAAAAATGTGAAAAGTAAAATGTTAAATTGAATATAGCGATAACTAAAAATTAAATTTAAAAAAATGAAAATTAAAAATGAACAAAACAAAAATCGTCCGTTCGATTGCACTCTGATCCCCATTCATTTTTTTCCATTCGTTTTCCGTTCTTGTTTTTCAGGTTCTTTTATTGTAAACAATGATTGCTTTCTAATTGTTTCTGATTCTTTTATTGATTACATGTATTGTGTTGTTGTTTTAAGTTCTTTTACTGTTAATGTAACAGTGCTCTTCCTCTTCTTTTTTTAGGTTCCTTTACTTTTAACGTAACTGTGTTCTCGTTGATTTAGATTATTTTATTGTAAACAATGATTGCATTCTTATTGTTTCTGATTCTTTTATTGCTTACATGCATTGCGTTGTTGTTTTAGATTCTTTTACTGTTAATGTAACGGTGCTCTTCCTCTTCTTTTTTTAGGTTCCTTTACTTTTAACGTAACTGTGTTCTCGTTGATTTAGATTATTTTATTGTAAACAATGATTGCATTCTTATTGTTTCTGATTCTTTTATTGCTTACATGCATTGCGTTGTTGTTTTGGATTCTTTTACTGTTAATGTAACGGTGCGCTTCCTCTTCTTTTTTTAGGTTTCTTTACTTTTAACGTAACTGTGTTCTCGTTGATTTAGATTAATTTATTGTAAACAATGATTGCATTATAATTGTTTCTGATTCCTTTATTGTTAACGTTCATTGCATTCTTGTTGTCTCTGATATTGTTTCTGATTCTTTTGTTGTTAGGGTAATTGTGTTCTTGCTGATTTAGGTTCTTTTATTGTAAGCAATGATTGCATTCTAATTGTTTCTGATTCCTTTATTGTTAACGTTCATTGCATTCTTATTGTTTCTGATTCTTTAGTTTTTAGGGTAATTGTGTTATTGTTGTTTGACGTTCTTTTGCTAACTTCGAATGTGTTTTTCTATTGTAGGTAACTCCGCCACAGGGAACTGCAAATCTGGAGGGATTTGCAGTTCCCTGCGCCGGTCCTAAGCCCGGATAAAGGAGGAAGGTTTTCCAGGTGGGTGTCGATCCCTGGCAGTAAAGCAAAGACGACTGAAGCTCGATGCCAAACAGAAACGATGTCGGGATACGCCAGCTCGGATGACGCATGGGCAAACGAGGTCCGCAAAACCAGTCGTGCAGTTGGGATTGGATCGGGACCTGCTACCGAAAGAAAGTCGAGACCTGCTGGCACTTGGGATGTTCGCACTCTCTGGTCGGCGGGAAACTGGAGTTGCTGGAGATGTCAAGATGCTCGTTCAATGGCCAGCCATGATCTTCTGGATGATTCTGCCCTCTTGGAATCGTCACAGGTAGCTGAGATCATCCGGATGATTTGTTAATTTATTAGTTATTGATTATGAAATAGAATTGTCTGTTAATTGTATTTGAATTTTTGATGGATGTGATTCATGATCGACTGATTACTTGATATTGTTAATTAATTCATTAATATTATTTATTAATTATATAATTAATTAATATTATTTATTAATTAGCGTTAATTACTCTATGTGCGACCTGGTGGCAGACCGGTAACGCGCCCGCTTACGGAGCGGGAGGTTGCAGGTTCGACTCCGGGTAACGACCTTGGGCAAGTTGTTCACGCATACGTGCCTCTGTCACCAAGCAGTCTAATTTGGTACCGGCGTAAGCTGGGAAGTAAACTGCAAGTCCTGCGATACACTGGCCTCGTGTCCAGGACCTTGGGATTCGTCATGGGCCATGGGAAAGGAGATGAGCGCCTCCCTATGTTCCTCATGGAACGGGATAGGACTTTACTTTACTTTACCAATTACTCTATCCTCTGGCCTCTTACCAAACATACCAGACTTGCTCGTGCATTCATTCTTCGCTACTACCTACAGAAAACTTGGCATGGTATTTGCTGGAAGAAATTGCACCTGCTGCATGTTGTTGAGTTGTTCCATGCGTGAAGTAAACCATTTTGAAATTCGTTTGAGCATTTATTTGGCACTGAGCGCTGCGTAATCTGAAATGTCTAGAGTTCCAGACGCAATAGCTAACAAGGTAATCATTCTTCTTGAATAGATTTCAACTCTTAAAGTCAACTCTGTTGTTAACTTGGTTTAAATGATTGTAATTGCAGCGGAAGGAAAACGGTGAAGAAGAACAACAAAGACGGCAAAAGAAGATGTCGGAGACGCAACCCAATCCTGAAGAACTTTTATTGACTGTACAAAGAACATTTTTATTAACTGTGTAAAGAACATTTTTATTGACTGTGTAAAGAACATTTTATTCTTTGCACAAAGAACATTTTTATTAGCTGTGTAAAGAACATTTTTATTAACTGTGTAAAGAACATTTTTATTAACTGTGTAAAGAACATTTTTATTAACTGTGTAAAGAACATTTTTATTGACTGCAAAGAACATTTTTATTAACTGTGTAAAGAACATTTTTATTAACTGTGTAAAGAACATTTTTATTAACTGTGTAAAGAACATTTTTATTAACTGTGTAAAGAACATTTTTATTGACTGCAAAGTAAATAAGCATTGAAGACTACTGTTGTTGTATAACTTGTATATTAAACATGTAATTCTGAACTTTTATTGTATTGAAGACTTAAGGGCATTTTGGTTCATTACGAACATCCCCAAGAACTTGCATTAAACACTGCTGGACTTTAATTTTCCTTCCGTCCGCCACCTTCCAAACACCTATGCTTTCCATCTTCTAACTGAACATTTCAAGTCCCTCTCCCAATCTTGCTCTCCCCTCCAATCATCTTTTGGACTTTAAAATGCCTGTTAATGAGTTTGCAATATCCGAACTCATATTTAATGATGAACGATTAGAATGAAGAAGGCTGCATTTTCCGAGTGTTTCTCCCATTTTCTGAAGAAACTTTTAAACGCAGTCATTTTCATTGATGGTCACTTAGGATAACCCAGAGCCGTATACGGCTCTGGGATAACCCATTGATATGTACTAGGCTATATATAGTTACTGGATTTCGTATTGAAATTGCGTATGAAAGTTCGGATTATCGCTCACTCGGAGAATCCCAGAATTCCATGAGGCAAAGCCAAGGATTCCTATGAGCAAATCCCAGGATTCCTAGAGGCAAACCATAGTAAAGGAAGCCTTAAAACGCAAATTTCTGGGCAATGTTAACGGAAATGTTTAAAACTAGGGTGGTGATTTTGAGTTGAGTGACATACAAAACTATCAATCAACTTAACCAAGTTTTGCGACCACCGCCCAGATTTCAGGAAAATATCCTTTAAAGTTGACGAATTTAAAATGGTTTTACATATAAACAAGTACACGCTGCCCATATCCAGTAACTATATAGTACATATCAAAAGCTTTATACCCAGAGGCCGAGAAAATGAGAGTGGTGTTCCATATGCCGAAACCGAGAAATGAGGGCACCGTTTCATATGCCCAAACCGAGAAAATGAGGGCGACGTCGTTTTAGATGCCGAGGCCGAGAAAATTCGAAAAATGAGGGCGTCGTTTTATATGCCGAGGTCGAGAAAATGCGAAAATGAGGGCGTCGTTTTATATGCCAAGGCCGAGAAAATGCGAAATTGGGGGCGTCGTTTTATATGCCAAGGCCGAGAAAATGCGAAATTGGGGGCGTCGTTTTATATGCCGAGGTCGAGAAAATGCGAAAATGAGGGCGTCGTTTTATATGCCGAGGCCGAGAAAATGCGAAATTGGGGGCGTCGTTTTATATGCCGAGGCCGAGAAAATGCGAAATTGGGGGCGTCGTTTTATATGCCGAGGCCGAGAAAATACGAAAATGAGGGCGTCGTTTTATATGCCGAGGCCGAGAAAATGCGAAAATGAGGGCGTCGTTGTATATGCCGAGGTCGAGAAAATTCGAAATTGAGGGCGTCGTTCTATATGCCGAGGTCGAGAAAATTCGAAATTGAGGGCGTCGTTCTATATGCCGAGACAGAGAAAATGCGAAAATGAGGGCGTCGTTTCATATGCCGAGGCCGAGAAAATGCGAAAATGAGGGCGTCGTTTTATATGCCGAGGCCGAGAAAATGCGAAATTGAGGGCGTCGTTTTATATGCCGAGGCCGAGAAAATTCGAAAATGAGGGCGTCGTTTTATATGCCGAGGTCGAGAAAATGCGAAATTGAGGGCGTCGTTTTATTATGCCGAGGCCGAGAAAATTCGAAAAATGAGGGCGTCGTTTTATATGCCGAGACCAAGAAAATGCGAAATTGAGGGCGTCGTTTTATATGCCGAGACCGAGAAAATGCGAAATTGAGGGCGTCGTTTTATTATGCCGAGGCCGAGAAAATTCGAAAAATGAGGGCGTCGTTTTATATGCCGAGACCGAGAAAATGCGAAATTGAGGGCGTCGTTTTATTATGCCGAGGCCGAGAAAATTCGAAAAATGAGGGCGTCGTTTTATATGCCGAGGTCGAGAAAATGCGAAAATGAGGGCGTCGTTTCATATGCCGAGGCCGAGAAAATGCGAAATTGGGGGCGTCGTTTTATATGCCGAGGCCGAGAAAACGCGAAAATGAGGGCGTCGTTTTATATGCCGAGACCGAGAAATCGCGAAAATGAGGGCGTCGTTTTATATGCCGAGGTCGAGAAAATGCGAAATTGAGGGCGTCGTTTTATTATGCCGAGGCCGAGAAAATTCGAAAAATGAGGGCGTCGTTTTATATGCCGAGACCGAGAAAATGCGAAATTGAGGGCGTCGTTTTATATGCCGAGACCGAGAAAATGCGAAATTGAGGGCGTCGTTTTATTATGCCGAGGCCGAGAAAATTCGAAAAATGAGGGCGTCGTTTTATATGCCGAGACCGAGAAAATGCGAAATTGAGGGCGTCGTTTTATTATGCCGAGGCCGAGAAAATTCGAAAAATGAGGGCGTCGTTTTATATGCCGAGGCCGAGAAAATGCTAAAATGAGGGCGTCGTTTCATATGCCGAGGCCGAGAAAATGCGAAAATGAGGGCGTCGTTTTTTATGCCGAGGCCGAGAAAATGCGAAATTGGGGCGTCGTTTTATATGCCGAGGTCGAGAAAATGCGAAAATGAGGGCGTCGTTTCATATGCCGAGGTCGAGAAAATGCGAAATTGAGGGCGTCGTTTTATATGCCGAGGCCGAGAAAACGCGAAAATGAGGGCGTCGTTATATATGCCGAGGTCGAGAAAATGCGAAAATGAGGGCGTCGTTCTATATGCCGAGGCCGAGAAAATGCGAAAATGAGGGCGTCGTTCTATATGCCGAGGCCGAGAAAACGCGAAAATGAGGGCGTCGTTAAATATGCCGAGGTCGAGAAAACGCGAAAATGAGGGCGTCGTTATATATGCCGAGGTCGAGAAAACGCGAAAATGAGGGCGTCGTTTTATATGCCGAGGCCGAGAAAATGCGAAAATGAGGGCGTCGTTCTATATGCCGAGGTCGAGAAAATTCGAAATTGAGGGCGTCGTTTTATATGCCGAGGCCGAGAAAATGCGAAAATGAGGGCGTCGTTCTATATGCCGAGGACGAGAAAATACGAAAATGAGGGCGTCGTTTTATATGCCGAGGTCGAGAAAATGCGAAAATAAGGGCGTCGTTTTATATGCCGAGGTCGAGAAAATGGGAAAATGAGGGCGTCGTTTTATATGCCGAGCCCGAGAAATCGCGAAAATGAGGGCGTCGTTTCATATGCCGAGACAGAGAAAATGCGAAAATGAGGGCGTCGTTTCATATGCCGAGGCCGAGAAAATGCGAAATTGGGGGCGTCGTTTTATATGCCGAGGCCGAGAAAATACGAAAATGAGGGCGTCGTTTTATATGCCGAGGCCGAGAAAATGCGAAATTGACGGCGTCGTTTTATATGCCGAGGCCGAGAAAATTCGAAAATGAGGGCGTCGTTTTATATGCCGAGGTCGAGAAAATGCGAAATTGAGGGCGTCGTTTTATTATGCCGAGGTCGAGAAAATTCGAAAAATGAGGGCGTCGTTTTATATGCCGAGACCAAGAAAATGCGAAATTGAGGGCGTCGTTTTATATGCCGAGACCGAGAAAATGCGAAATTGAGGGCGTCGTTTTATTATGCCGAGGCCGAGAAAATTCGAAAAATGAGGGCGTCGTTTTATATGCCGAGACCGAGAAAATGCGAAATTGAGGGCGTCGTTTTATTATGCCGAGGCCGAGAAAATTCGAAAAATGAGGGCGTCGTTTTATATGCCGAGGCCGAGAAAATGCGAAAATGAGGGCGTCGTTTCATATGCCGAGGCCGAGAAAATGCGAAATTGGGGGCGTCGTTTTATATGCCGAGGCCGAGAAAACGCGAAAATGAGGGCGTCGTTTTATATGCCGAGACCGAGAAATCGCGAAAATGAGGGCGTCGTTTTATATGCCGAGGTCGAGAAAATGCGAAATTGAGGGCGTCGTTTTATTATGCCGAGGCCGAGAAAATTCGAAAAATGAGGGCGTCGTTTTATATGCCGAGACCGAGAAAATGCGAAATTGAGGGCGTCGTTTTATATGCCGAGACCGAGAAAATGCGAAATTGAGGGCGTCGTTTTATTATGCCGAGGCCGAGAAAATTCGAAAAATGAGGGCGTCGTTTTATATGCCGAGACCGAGAAAATGCGAAATTGAGGGCGTCGTTTTATTATGCCGAGGCCGAGAAAATTCGAAAAATGAGGGCGTCGTTTTATATGCAGAGGCCGAGAAAATGCGAAAATGAGGGCGTCGTTTCATATGCCGAGGCCGAGAAAATGCGAAAATGAGGGCGTCGTTTTTTATGCCGAGGCCGAGAAAATGCGAAATTGGGGCGTCGTTTTATATGCCGAGGTCGAGAAAATGCGAAAATGAGGGCGTCGTTTCATATGCCGAGGTCGAGAAAATGCGAAATTGAGGGCGTCGTTTTATATGCCGAGGCCGAGAAAACGCGAAAATGAGGGCGTCGTTATATATGCCGAGGTCGAGAAAATGCGAAAATGAGGGCGTCGTTCTATATGCCGAGGCCGAGAAAATGCGAAAATGAGGGCGTCGTTCTATATGCCGAGGCCGAGAAAACGCGAAAATGAGGGCGTCGTTAAATATGCCGAGGTCGAGAAAACGCGAATATGAGGGCGTCGTTATATATGCCGAGGTCGAGAAAACGCGAAAATGAGGGCGTCGTTTTATATGCCGAGGCCGAGAAAATGCGAAAATGAGGGCGTCGTTCTATATGCCGAGGACGAGAAAATACGAAAATGAGGGCGTCGTTTTATATGCCGAGGTCGAGAAAATGCGAAAATAAGGGCGTCGTTTTATATGCCGAGGTCGAGAAAATGCGAAAATGAGGGCGTCGTTTTATATGCCGAGACCGAGAAATCGCGAAAATGAGGGCGTCGTTTCATATGCCGAGACAGAGAAAATGCGAAAATGAGGGCGTCGTTTCATATGCCGAGGCCGAGAAAATGCGAAATTGGGGCGTCGTTTTATATGCCGAGGTCGAGAAAATTCGAAATTGAGGGCGTCGTTCTATATGCCGAGGTCGAGAAAATTCGAAATTGAGGGCGTCGTTCTATATGCCGAGACAGAGAAAATGCGAAAATGAGGGCGTCGTTTCATATGCCGAGGCCGAGAAAATGCGAAAATGAGGGCGTCGTTTTATATGCCGAGGTCGAGAAAATGCGAAATTGAGGGCGTCGTTTTATATGCCGAGGCCGAGAAAATTCGAAAATGAGGGCGTCGTTTTATATGCCGAGGTCGAGAAAATGCGAAATTGAGGGCGTCGTTTTATTATGCCGAGGCCGAGAAAATTCGAAAAATGAGGGCGTCGTTTTATATGCCGAGACCAAGAAAATGCGAAATTGAGGGCGTCGTTTTATATGCCGAGACCGAGAAAATGCGAAATTGAGGGCGTCGTTTTATTATGCCGAGGCCGAGAAAATTCGAAAAATGAGGGCGTCGTTTTATATGCCGAGACCGAGAAAATGCGAAATTGAGGGCGTCGTTTTATTATGCCGAGGCCGAGAAAATTCGAAAAATGAGGGCGTCGTTTTATATGCCGAGGCCGAGAAAATGCGAAAATGAGGGCTTCGTTTCATATGCCGAGGCCGAGAAAATGCGAAATTGGGGGCGTCGTTTTATTTGCCGAGGCCGAGAAAACGCGAAAATGAGGGCGTCGTTTTATATGCCGAGACCGAGAAATCGCGAAAATGAGGGCGTCGTTTTATATGCCGAGGTCGAGAAAATGCGAAATTGAGGGCGTCGTTTTATTATGCCGAGGCCGAGAAAATTCGAAAAATGAGGGCGTCGTTTTATATGCCGAGACCGAGAAAATGCGAAATTGAGGGCGTCGTTTTATATGCCGAGACCGAGAAAATGCGAAATTGAGGGCGTCGTTTTATTATGCCGAGGCCGAGAAAATTCGAAAAATGAGGGCGTCGTTTTATATGCCGAGACCGAGAAAATGCGAAATTGAGGGCGTCGTTTTATTATGCCGAGGCCGAGAAAATTCGAAAAATGAGGGCGTCGTTTTATATGCCGAGGCCGAGAAAATGCGAAAATGAGGGCGTCGTTTCATATGCCGAGGCCGAGAAAATGCGAAAATGAGGGCGTCGTTTTATATGCCGAGACCGAGAAATCGCGAAAATGAGGGCGTCGTTTCATATGCCGAGACAGAGAAAATGCGAAAATGAGGGCGTCGTTTCATATGCCGAGGCCGAGAAAATGCGAAAATGAGGGCGTCGTTTTTTATGCCGAGGCCGAGAAAATGCGAAATTGGGGCGTCGTTTTATATGCCGAGGTCGAGAAAATGCGAAAATGAGGGCGTCGTTTCATATGCCGAGGTCGAGAAAATGCGAAATTGAGGGCGTCGTTTTATATGCCGAGGCCGAGAAAACGCGAAAATGAGGGCGTCGTTCTATATGCCGAGGCCGAGAAAATGCGAAAATGAGGGCGTCGTTCTATATGCCGAGGCCGAGAAAACGCGAAAATGAGGGCGTCGTTAAATATGCCGAGGTCGAGAAAACGCGAAAATGAGGGCGTCGTTATATATGCCGAGGTCGAGAAAACGCGAAAATGAGGGCGTCGTTTTATATGCCGAGGCCGAGAAAATGCGAAAATGAGGGCGTCGTTCTATATGCCGAGGTCGAGAAAATTCGAAATTGAGGGCGTCGTTTTATATGCCGAGGCCGAGAAAATGCGAAAATGAGGGCGTCGTACTATATGCCGAGGACGAGAAAATACGAAAATGAGGGCGTCGTTTTATATGCCGAGGTCGAGAAAATGCGAAAATAAGGGCGTCGTTTTATATGCCGAGGTCGAGAAAATGCGAAAATGAGGGCGTCGTTTTATATGCCGAGACCGAGAAATCGCGAAAATGAGGGCGTCGTTTCATATGCCGAGACAGAGAAAATGCGAAAATGAGGGCGTCGTTTCATATGCCGAGGCCGAGAAAATGCGAAAATGAGGGCGTCGTTTTATATGCCGAGGCCGAGAAAATGCGAAAATGAGGGCGTCGTTTTATATGCCGAGGTCGAAAAATGCGAAAATGAGGGCGTCGTTTTATATGCCGAGGCCGAGAAAATACGAAAATGAGGGCGTCGTTATATATGCCGAGGTCGAGAAAATACGAAAATGAGGGCGTCGTTTTATATGCCGAGGTCGAGAAAATGCGAAAATGAGGGCGTCGTTTTATATGCCGAGACCGAGAAAATGCGAAATTGAGGGCGTCGTTATATATGCCGAGGCCGAGAAAATTCGAAATTGAGGGCGTCGTTATATATGCCGAGGTCGAGAAAATGCGAAAATGAGGGCGTCGTTTCATATGCCGAGGTCGAGAAAATACGAAAATGAGGGCGTCATTTTATATGCCGAGATCGAGAAAATTCGAAAATGAGGGCGTCGTTATATATGCCGAGGCCGAGAAAATGCGAAAATGAGGGCGTCGTTTTATATGCCGAGGTCGAGAAAATTCGAAAATGAGGGCGTCGTTTTATATGCCGAGGCCGAGAATATTCGAAAATGAGGGCGTCGTTGTATATGCCGAGGTCGAGAAAATGCGAAAATGAGGGCGTCGTTTTATATGCCGAGGTCGAGAAAACGCGAAAATGAGGGCGTCGTTTTATATGCCGAGACCGAGAAAATGCGAAAATGAGGGCGTCGTTTTATATGCCGAGGTCGAGAAAATGCGAAAATAAGGGCGTCGTTTCATATGCCGAGACCGAGAAAATGCGAAAATAAGGGCGTCGTTTTATATGCCGAGGTCGAGAAAATGCGAAAATGAGGGCGTCGTTTCATATGCCGAGACCGAGAAAATGCGAAAATAAGGGCGTCGTTTTATATGCCGAGGTCGAGAAAATGCGAAAATGAGGGCGTCGTTTTATATGCCGAGACCGAGAAAATGCGAAAATAAGGGCGTCGTTTTATATGCCGAGACCGAGAAAATGCGAAAATGAGGGCGTCGTTTTATATGCCGAGGTCGAGAAAATGCGAAAATGAGGGCGTCGTTTTATATGCCGAGACCGAGAAAATGCGAAAATGAGGGCGTCGTACTATATGCCGAGGTCGAGAAAATGCGAAAATGAGGGCGTCGTTTTATATGCCGAGGCCGAGAAAATTCGAAAATGAGGGCGTCGTTTCATATGCCGAGACCGAGAAAATGCGAAAATGAGGGCGTCGTTTCATATGCCGAGGCCGAGAAAATGCGAAATTGAGGGCGTCGTTATATATGCCGAGGTCGAGAAAATGCGAAAATGAGGGCGTCGTTTCATATGCCGAGATAGAGAAAATGCGAAAATGAGGGCGTCGTTTTATATGCCGAGGTCGAAAAAAATACGAAAATGAGGGCGCCTATGTTTGGAGCTGTAGTTTGGGACAATCGTCATCTGCTCCGTTAATTTCTTCTCTGGACGTTGTTAGACTGTTTGACCCTCCCAGGTGAAGTAATGTAAAAATTAAATGAAGTATTCACTATCACATTATGCAAGATTATTGGGACGCTGCTCCAGACCACTCAGAAGCGCTCCCAGTCCAACAACGGTGAGACAAATACGTTTTAAGGAGCCTGTTAAACACTGACGACTCAGCCTTAGGTAGGCCTAACAGGCGCATCTCCAACGGAAGACTAATTCCAGACAGGTGGACCTGCAACTGAGAAAGCACGACGCTGACAGGTTGAGATTTCAAGACGCGGGACGGTGGGACCAAACGCTTCCCGCTAGAGGCAGGGCGAACGGTTCTGTGAGCCAGGGCAACCAGTGGCGGCGCCAGGATTTCAGTTGGGGGGGAATGAAGTCTCGCGGAGGAAAGTTAACATTTACATCCGCCGAAATTTCTGACAACCTTTTTTAGTCATCGGCCGAAATTCGTGGAATATCAATGTAAAAAAGACCCCTGCAAAAATTTATCCGGGCGCCCTTGATACAAACAAACAAACAGTGGTTTATACTTAATTATGTGCATAATTAATCTTCCACGCGCACGTGCTCCTCTTGTTGTTGTTAAGAAACCACACTCACAAATTTCAGGTTCTTTAGATGTAGGCCTATACCTTCAGTGCATGGTGCTTAGTGCTTAACTACGGTATACCATTAAACATGCCGATCCATCCCTTTCCTTTGACCCACCTGGAGTTTATGGAAAAGTTCAGTTTTGGAACAGAGGAGTTAACGCTAGGGTGATTTCAGATAAAGTGAACCAATTTTCACGTTTAACCACTTTGCTGCCTACAGAAGCGTCGTACCAAAAATGTAAAAACATCATTTGAAAGAGCAGAGATTGCTCTAAAAGACTATGTAGTTAAACTGAACCGGTGTTGAGGTTGAGTGGGTCATATACCAATTCAAAGTTTTAATGTCCAGTGGTTCTCTTTACCTGAATGTTAAGATAAAGTGAATCAGTTTTTTTGATAAAGTGAACCAGATCTTACCTGTGTAAACTACAGTGTCTAAGGGGAACCAAATGCAAAAAGCCCAAATACTCTAAGCTTATATAAATCACAGCAGAATGTGAACATTTGCACCAATTTTAATAAGTGACAACCCAAATTGAACTTAGAAGTTGATCATGAGATCATGCACATGCTTTGAGACTAGATCAATATTATTATGGATCACCCTGGTAATGCTGAGATTGCTCAAGAGATGGCCACATCTAGTATTCATTGACCAATGACTTAGACCAGTGACTTAGTCATAGATATATATGCAACTTTCAAATCAGCACCATTTACAGATCTTTGCAGTATTCAATGATGGTTAAGAGTAGATTCTCTACAATTTATGATACTGTGAGAGGCCTTATGTTAGTTCTGTGAGTCAAAAGTTCTTGCATCTTATTGTAGATTGCATAATATATTTTTGCTGAACATACATGTAGGAACTAAGATAGAAACCTTTACTCACAAAACTAACATAACAGTAGCTAACATGACTAACATAAACTCACGGTACGCCTATCATAAATTGTAGAGAATCAACCCTTAACCATCACTGAATAGCATACTTGTTATATGCTTGACTGCATTCTTCGATGATCTTGAATCCTCAAATTCCATTGTGGCTGCACTGGTCATCTCAAACTTTGGAGGTTTGCTGTATATGCTTTTTGCCTATTGTCACTCTCTGTGTGGCACCAAAATAAGATCTGCAACGAATAGCCCTGACATGAAAGTCGCATTCTGCATAGCCATGAATAAGTCACTGGTCAAGTCAATGGTCAAATGAATGCTAGATGTGGCCAGCTCCTGAGCAAAATCAGCATTACCAGGGTGACCCATATAATAGTTGATCTAGTCTCAATGATGATACATGAACGAGACCAAGAACTAAGGCATTGTCAAAGTTGCTTGATAGAGTTGGATTAGGCAGTTTTGCATGAATCTCAGCACCACTATTTAAACTTGAGTCAGAGACTTTTTACAGTCTCACAACTGGATGCCATATTTAAGTAATAGGCCTACAATGTTTCAATGTTGCTTGGTGAAACTGAATCAGACACTGGCCAAGTCTCAACATAGTTGACTGCCCCGCCTAACTGATGAAACGTTTAGGTCTGTTTTGCAAAAGCATGAAGTCCTTCAAAGTTTCAATGTCCTTTCCATACAACCTGGGTCCCACGTAGGCCTATTAATTTTTCTGTGTTTCTCGGTTGCCATCAACTCACAGAAAGAGTCAAATTTTGCTGGTCTTTCATTCTCCTTCTTCTCCTATTCTTGTTCCGTGATGGTGGAGTCTTCCCATTGTGGTGCAAATAAATGCATAACTTAAACTTCAAAAACCAAATTTCATTAAATTTCAAAAAATTTATTAGGCCCTACTAGCATTAATTTGCTTACAATGTGGGCTTATTTTCTATTGCTGTCATAAGTTATATCTAATTTAGGCCTATCTGTATTCATTAAACAGGCTATCAGATAAAGTGAACCGCTGGTTCACTTTAGTTGGACTTTTGTGGTTCACTTTACCAATGCGTGCAAGCAAAGTGGACCGCATGATTAAACTCGCACAAACGGCTCGCGGAATCGTTCAATCAGACATTTAACTGCTTTTTTATTCAATCCCATGCCCAAATTCACACTGAGAAAAATTCCCTGCATAGGTCAATGTATTTAGCCGTCAAACCGACTTTTGCTATACCCCCTTTAAAAAGTTGTACACTTCAATTTTGGGAAGTTTCGTCGGAACCCGACATTTCTCTGTCGACCATAACATTAAGTTGCTAGGTATGCTTCAAATAACCCGCTGACTTTGTAGCCAAGAGACAGTATAATCTAAAAATAGCCTGCGCGGGAATTTGACGTTAATAGTTTGGTGCACAGACAATTTCTAGCAGAATTGGTTCACTCAACCTGATGGTTCACTTTATCTTAAATCACCCTATTTGTTTTCCTACCGGTTGATTCCTGAGCTATTCGCCTTTTTTGATCACTGGAAAGTTGAAATATTTGGGTTTTTTTGGAATCGTTTGCTTTCGCCAATACAATTATAATTAAGTCAGGCATCTTATACAGGTACTCTAAGAGTTACAGGGGCCCGCAGTGCATTCGCTCATAAAAACCAATCAGCAATTGACATAAATTTACACACTGTACTTTAAGTGAAGTTGAATAAATGGGAAATGCACATTAAAAATTCTTGTTGTTCTCGCACGGGGGCCCCCTGAAGACGGGGGGCCCGCCGCCATGGCAGACTGGTTAATCCGGCCCTGGCCAGACGCGTCGTGCGTAGAAGGAAACCGAGCCTCCGTGCTTACTCGGTCGATAACGCCTGCAGTCGTCAAGGCGTCGCTGCAGTGCTAGGAGTAGAACTGTCGTCGCTAGGCTAGGAGTCGAACCGTCGTTGCAGGTCCCAGCGACTTCCTTAGCGCCAGGAGTAGAACCGTCGTGGCTGCGCTCGGAGTAGACCGTCGTGGCTAGGCTGGGAGTCGAACCGTCGTTGCAGGTCCCAGTGACTTCCGTAGCACCAGGAGTAGAACCGTCGTGGCTGCATGCGCTCGGAGTAGACCGTCGTGGCAGCACCAGGAGTAGACCCGTCGTGGCAGCATCCGGAGTAGAACCGTCGTCGCAGCGGATCCCAGCGGTCGTTCTCGTCAGGAGGTGTCAGTCGTCGGAGACCGCACCCCAGTCACGTAGAGGGAAACCTGAACACTCAAGACCGACGCTTAGCTCAGGACTTACTCCCTCCATAAGCAGTTATCACTCGAAACGTGTTTTACCACGAGTCGAGCCAGACAATTCAACAGCCTTATAGCCCCGAAAAGTCAGACTATCTCAACAGTGTTGTTACATGTTTAACGACACTGCCATATCGAAGATGATTAGTGTTTTTGTGGAACAAAAATGTCCCTCATCAATAAGGGGGGCCTTTACCCACGGCAGCCCCAGAGTCTATACCTATGTATCAACTGACCTACGAACTGGGTTCCTCCAAGGCTTCAACATTGAAATTTGTCAAACTTCTAACTTAAAGAATTGAAATCTACATGTCATCTTCTGTAGGCTACCAAACGTGAACTCCGTCCCATTTCAAAAGTTTAGCTCACAAGAATCAAACTGCTGCAATGAGATACATCATATATGTGGCACAGTGGCTAATTGGTTCGCCCACTCAGCCTGTAAGTAGGGTAGGCCTACAAGTTCAAGCGCCACCCTAGAAAATCACTGTGTAGAGACTAGTGACTTTGAGCAAGCTCTTCGACCACAATTGCTCTGTGCCATTGATGTTCAGTCGCATGGTCATGTGCCATAATATTTTGGAATTTTAGAAGAAGGGCAATATCAAATGCAGGTGTCTAGTCATTGGAGTGAAACAAACCAATCTACCTTAACTGTTTCAAAATGCCCCAAAGACTATGAAGCTTTCAACAGGTACAACTATGTAATTTAATGTATATACCACAGCAAGTGTAGCTAAATCTTCATAACAGGACACAAAAATATATATAGAAGAGTAATGCCACTTTGCCAGGTTTGCAACTATAATGTGCAGCATTCTAATTTAAGGATCTAGAACATTTGAGTCAACCTACAAAACAACAAACACAAAAACATGCAAATAATTTTTTCAGGATACAACAGTCACAAAGGTAAGATATAACATGCTTTTTAAAAAAATGGTGTAGTGTAACTGGCACAATGGAACCTCATTACGCAGTTACTATCATAACCTCTGTAAGCAACATTAAGCTTTGCGGCTGTATTAGCACGGAGATTTTCTGCGAAGAGCCAAGTGAAATTTTTAATCTACATGTATCTTCCAACCATCTTACTTGTATATCAGAAATCTCTGTCGTCAAACAGGCAGAAGTATATGCTACCATTAATATACAGCCAAGACTAATTTATTAGTATCATAATATTTACAACAAGATACTTTGTGAAACCGAAAACAAGATAAACCTAAAACAAATTCAATTTCATATCGATCAGCAGTAGACTGCTTTCCTCTGAACTAAAATTACTTTTAAAAAGTTGGATTCTAAACTTTATTGCAACTTGAAGTCTCAGGCATCCAGAACAGGTAGAGGCAAAACAGTTGATATAGAAGAAGTTTTTTTACAGATTCATGGTAGGTAAATGTCAAGATCTTTCCAGTTTTCCAAATGTATAACTTTCAGATTTAAACAGATGGGACCTTCTATGTGGTATTGAATATATTAAGTCTGGTTTGTGAACTGTGCAGATAAAGAAACATGTAGATGTCAATCATTTATGCTTCTGTTTGTGCAGATTTGGAGCGGACACTTTGACTTTTCCTGGCATATTTCTTGACACGTCTGTGTCCTGAAAAAGAAGACACAGTTTAATCAGTTTTCTGCAACCAATTGAAATATAGCAGGTCTTCATTTACAAAATAATCTTAGATCATATCCAAGCAAAGTAGAGCAACTTCTGCAATTGTCATCACTACTACAAAGACTCTGCCTTTAGAAAGGCCTAGAATCTCAACAGCCTTATTTTGTGAATAAATATTATACCGATGCAGCATGTCTAGTGCATTGTTAAACAAATGTATGGTGGATCAGAATTCAAACCAAAGCACTGAAGTTAAGAATTATCGTCTTTATGACTTAGGTATTAGTCACATGCACAAACTTCCGACCAACCTTAAGAATTTTCACAAGATCTTTTTCTCGTGTGACAGCCGTCTTGTCATACATAAACATATTCATTGCTGTTTTGGCAGCTAAAAACGCACAGAACATAAAATAATTAAAACATAATATATACATATATATGAACTGCCTTTATTTTAGAAAATTAACTATTTTGGGTGAGCACTTCTAAAAAAGGAAAAGTTATCTATCTGCCACAGTGGCAAGACACAATGTTTACAAGCACAGGTGATACAAACTCCAATCACGGTAGAAAAATCCAAATTATATGAAAATGTCTTAAGGCCGATTTTCTGCAGCTATGGCTGAGTAGGAAGTGAAACCACGTTCCCAACTCTAAGCGCATTGTAGGGCCTGGAATTTATGCCTTCTAATCTAATCTAATAAAGCATTTGTAAAGCGCTTCTCACAGCAGAGCTATTCAGAAGCGCTCTCAGCGTGACAGGCCCATGAAAAAAGAAAAGTCTTCAAGCAGCGAAAAGATGCAGGTGAATTTCCTACAAGAATCCTGCCACGAATTTCAGAATGAAGGTGATTCCAAATTAAAGGACCAACAATAGCAAAAGCTTGATGTTGGGTTAATGAGGTTCGTGATATGCCTTCTAACGACATGTCACATCTGATTTGGGCTCCAGTGGTGGCATCACCATGTCACAGCAGGTCAGTTTGACCTATGCCTATTTTACTCTTGACCTAACCTGCCAAAATTTCTTACAGAATTTTTAATCTCTTCTCTACATTAAATTTCTTCAACCTGCTGAATAACCACCATGACCATGACACAACCTGCTGTAATTGTGTAGCTGGTGCCGTCAATGTTCCATCCAGAAAAAGTAGCATTGCAAGGAAGCTCAGTGCACAATGCATCCTATAAAATCATACCACAACCACATCTATCGATTTAACTCACCTTTTCCTCTCCTTGTTGTACCAGGTACAAGTTTTACTCTATATCTAAAAAGAAAGAACAGCAACCTCAAATATTTAAGAAACACAACAAAGCCATGAATTTGATTAGTCAAGAGGGAATCTTGGTATACTACAGAGAGTTCACCAAACCAGCCACCACAAGTACTTGGCTACTGAAGTCCTTACAATTTACCGTTTTACACTCAAATATACAACAAGCTCATTTGTTCATTGGCTGGTTGTAGTTTGTTCATTGGATGGTAGTAGAAGAATAGACAGAAAGAAATACACTTGTCACGCACTTTTGTGGGTTTCTTTTGTGGGGCGCGGTGGTCTAGTGGTGGCGTCGTCGCCTTGAAGCCGGAAGGTTCGAGGTTCGAATCCACCTCGCCGCGTAAGGACCTTGGGCAAGTCCTTCACTCACAATTGCTCAGCGCTTCGGCGTGAAACTCCGATGCAGTGTCCGCTCTGCATTCGGGAGCGCCTCTGAGTAGAGAGCTTGAAGGGGCGCTATAACAAGTGCACAAACAAACAAAGCACTACGTGCCTTTTTTCTATGAAAAATTCCCAGCAAGAAATAGTATTTGCTACAATAAAAAATATTTAGGAATAATACCCATAATCGTGATAACTCTCGATGGGCAGGGATGAGTGGAGGAGATCTGTTGCCCAATGTGCAGACCTGCACGGGAAGGGCTAAGTACTAAGTACCCAAAATGCAGTATATCTGTTCCTGTGCAACTTGTGGAAAGTTATTAAGCAACATCACAATTATGTTGGGTAAAGGATTACGAAAAGCGTGCAAAACAAAGTGGTGAACAATAAACAAAAGATCAAACTACATGTTTCAGAGCAAATAATTCATTAAGAAACTACTCACTGATAATACAGACAATAACATAGATCAAGTGAAGAAAATACTGATCCAATAAAAAACTTGAACTGACTTGTAGTTGACCATTGCGCTGTATGGAGCACAGACTGGTATAGAAAATAATAGGATGTCCTCGGCATCTGGGATGCCTGTCAAGGAATTCAGTAGATCTGCATCCTGCAAAGAAAGCACCCCTCCAGTGTCGCCAAAGACATTTCCACAGTATCTAACAAGACCCTAAATCTTGCAGTGAATGATATTCCGATGTGCTATTGGTTGTTTCAAGCATTAAGTAGTGCACACAAAAAACAACATTTTATGATTTTATATGCAAATTATCAAGAAATCTCTGCATGCTGCTAAAAAAAGCAACTTCAAGAATTGAAAAGACTGCCTGACATGTCAAACTTTCATAAATGACATCCAAGTACAAGGCATAAAAAAATTCAGAATGCAGTGTTCATCAATTGAGTACTCTGTTCAATGAAGGACGTTAAGCAGCGATTGTTGAAGGCAAGAAATTCCGAACGAGTCACGTATGTGAAGCAATCATAAGCTCTCCCCAGCAAGGTCTGGGACAGAAAACTTTTTAGACAACCTCCACCCGACCTGTTGCTGCATTTGTGAATAAGCTAGCATCCTGCCCTTGGCTTTTGGGTGGCACTTTAGATGTTTGGACGTTATGATTATCAACGTTAGGAGGTTTCAGGGAGCATTGTAGTTCCCCAATTGGTCTTTGGTGGACTCAGAGACCGATGCAATTTTGAGCTTTTGATGCCCAATGGAGTAAAATTTTGAGCTTTGATGTCCAACGGAGTAAAATTTTGAGCTTTGAAGTCCAATGGAGTGCATTTTGGGCATCCCACGGGTTTATAGAGTGGTTGCACCTATGCGCCTGATGGAAGAAACTTTAGTTATAATGACAATGTGGTCAGGCAAACATCACTCAGGACGAAAGAGTTGAACTTCAACTGATTATTGCTGTGCCAAAAACACCACAATTTTCGTTCAACGTCTCAGCTTATTTATAGCATGCATAACTGGCTTTGCGAGGTTCTTAAAATGAACTTTTACAGATAGCCAGAAACGTTGATTGACAACTAGCCTGCATTATTTGACCACCGTCTTCCTCCAAGCCTTCCTGTCCATCTTCATCTGCCTCCGCATCATCTGTCTTTGCAGACGCTGCTGCTTCAGCTGTAGATTTGTCGTCACCCAATTCCTCAGCTACACCACTGTCTACAATCATCAATTTCTGATGCACCAGCGATCATTCAGACACTAAATTTGCATGTCAGAAGAGCGTAACATAAATTTGCATGTCAGAAGAGCGTAACATAAATTTGCATGTCAGAAGAGCGTAACATAAATTTGCATGTCAGAAGAGCGTAACATAAATTTGCATGTCAGAAGAGCGTAACATAAATTTGCATGTCAGAAGAGCGTAACATAAATTTGCATGTCAGAAGAGCGTAACATAAATATGCATGTCAGAAGAGCGTAACATAAATTTGCATGTCAGAAGAGCGTAACATAAATTTGCATGTCAGAAGAGCGTAACATAAATTTGTATGTCAGAAGAGCGTAACATAAATTTGCATGTCAGAAGAGCGTAACATAAATTTGCATGTCAGAAGAGCGTAACATAAATTTGCATGTCAGAAGAGCGTAACATAAATTTGCATGTCAGAAGAGCGTAACATAAATTTGCATGTCAGAAGAGCGTAACATAAATATGCATGTCAGAAGAGCGTAACATAAATTTGTATGTCAGAAGAGCGTAACATAAATTTGCATGTCAGAAGAGCGTAACATAAATTTGCATGTCAGAAGAGCGTAACATAAATTTGTATGTCAGAAGAGCGTAACATAAATTTGCATGTCAGAAGAGCGTAACATAAATTTGCATGTCAGAAGAGCGTAACATAAATTTGCATGTCAGAAGAGCGTAACATAAATTTGTATGTCAGAAGAGCGTAACATAAATTTGCATGTCAGAAGAGCGTAACATAAATTTGCATGTCAGAAGAGCGTAACATAAATTTGCATGTCAGAAGAGCGTAACATAAATTTGTATGTCAGAAGAGCGTAACATAAATTTGCATGTCAGAAGAGCGTAACATAAATTTGCATGTCAGAAGAGCGTAACATAAATTTGTATGTCAGAAGAGCGTAACATAAATTTGCATGTCAGAAGAGCGTAACATAAATTTGCATGTCAGAAGAGCGTAACATAAATTTGTATGTCAGAAGAGCGTAACATAAATTTGCATGTCAGAAGAGCGTAACATAAATTTGTATGTCAGAAGAGCGTAACATAAATTTGCATGTCAGAAGAGCGTAACATAAATTTGCATGTCAGAAGAGCGTAACATAAATTTGTATGTCAGAAGAGCATAACAATTCATCTAAAACTTTACCGATAAGCTGCATTGGCTTCAAAGTCGCTTTTAGTACACTCTTGTCATTAGAAAAATACTAGTTTCTGCAGCTCTGAAGTTATATGTCTGTTGCATTTAATTACATTGGCAAACTAGCCTGGTCTGCTCAGGTTCTGAACTCTAGAGATAAAATAATTTTACCCTATCACTTGAACAATACGGGGTGAAGCTGGAATCACCAGCTGAACCTTCAACATGTCCTCTAAGTCGACCTTTGCTTCCCAATTATCCAAATTCCAATGTGGTATCAGAGTTTACAGTGTCATTCCTCTGTTATTAAAATACCAGCATCTTACTAGACATAATTGCTGACAACATGTAATGTATTTTACAGTAACCATAATTCGCCTTGGCATTTATGTAGTATTATAGAGCCCTTTAAGGATCTTTCACAGATTTGACAGCCTTTCAAAATCACCAGTTACAGGTCCTATCTACAGCACTCCACACAACACAGAATGCATGACAATCACTGCAATACCAAATAACTCACCAGGATGAGCAGTGAAGACTGATTTGTCATCTCTGATGTCATGTATCGTCAGTCTTCCCTGAGGTTTGCCCTTCACCTGACCTTGCTTCTTCCCATCATTTGCTCCCAGTTGTTTATTTTTCAATTGCTGCTGCTGCTGTTTACCTTTCTTTCCCTTCTTCAACTTTTCTTCTTTTGGGCCTCGAGATGACTGCAGAAGAACAAAATGATCAATTATACTGAACTGCTCTTGAAGCCACGCGTTTGACCGGTCAGAGAACCTCTGGGAGTTCCTAGTGAAAAGCAATGGATATTAATGAAGGTGAGGATGTCAAACGGTAAGCGGTAATTAGATTAGCGGCTTTAAAAACCAAAATCGGTTTTTACTATTTACAACCGAATCAATTTCTTAAAATAATTATTTTCTTAGTGAAATTTTCAGAAATGATTCATGAATTCATTTTAACCAACTGCAAAGACTAAAGTGTAGCATAAGAACAAACTAACTGCACCAAAGAAAATGGTAGCAGCGACTCTCATGGTATGGTAGTGTGATGCTGCACGTAATGCATTTCGTAAAATATTATCGTTTTGAAAATGAAAACCAATACAAAGTTCACTGTCAGCAAACGAGACGAGTTAATTACAGAACCTTTTCCAACACTTTTTAATGTCTGAAATCTCGATAAATGCAATGGATCCTACCAGCCGTCATCTTTGTTTATTGATGTCGAGCTGCGAATAGCGGATTTTTATGAAGGGAGTAAAGAAAACAATAAATTTAAAATTAGATTCTACAACTGATCATTGGTGTGCCAAAAACGATATTCATAATTATAAATGATGAACAGAAAAATTTCTCAAAAATGTCAAACTCTAGAGGAAACTTGAGCTAGACTCCTTACATCAGTATTCATCAAAACAAACCTATAGACAAAACGATGATTTATACTGACTCATTTACTGAGCTACTTTATATAAATTCATAATTAATTATATATGTGCATAAAAAGAAATTCAAATGTCTGCAGATTTGTCTGCATTTACAGGAGGTAAATCCAGCTCCTGTAGAAGTTTCATTTGACTGTATGACAGTGTATGTCTCAAAACATGAGAACAGGACTCCATGACAACAAAAGAAACTAATAAAAGCTAAAAGAAGACGACGACCATATAAAATAATAACACTGAGAATAAATCTGTAATAACATACAGCCAGCAATTCCATTTTCAGCTGCCTCTCCTCTTCATCCTGGTCACCGTACTTCTCTTTTATCTTCTTGAGTTTTGCCTGAGGTTAATGCAAAATACAAAAGAATTATTACTGTCCAAAACATTCAGGCAACAACCAGACATATTTATCAGCTCCTTCTAACTGAGCATGGGCTTTAATATCTCAATGTCCTTTCCACACATCGTGCGAGAACTTATATTATGAAAACTGCAAGAACAAGATGGTAAGGAAGTAATCTTTACAAGGCTTTTCTGCGAGAAGTACTTTATAAATGGTCAGATACAATAGAGTACAAGGTAAATATGTCTTTGGAAATACAGAAAATGCCAACACTGGTCTAATTAGACAAGAAACTAGAAATTACGACCGTCAGACTATCTGTACTTCATCGAAGCATACACTCGACACACAATCCACCAGTTGTGGAATATGGAGAAAATGCAGGATAGCCCGTATCTAATAAGTGACATTGCTGAACACCAATCAATGAGGCAATGAGGCTGTGTACAGAATCTATTCAAAGCACCCCAACCAACCAGCCAGGAAGCCAGTGTAGAATACATAGTGCACTAATTAAAGTGAGTGATGACAAATGAATGGAGTAATGTTCTTGATCACTCTTAATTGTTAACTGAAGAACTGTGAATACAAATATTTAGTAATAAAAACGACTGCGAACCTTTTGACCTCTTTTAGCTTGTGATTGTGCTGGAGGATGTGCAAATTGGTCATTTCCTGCTGCCTGTGTCTGTACTTCTTCCTTAGAAAAAAAGGAAAAATAGCAATTGAAAATTATAACATTAATTTACCATTCAGAATTACAAAGTTCTGATATTCCTCTGATTACTGTGGCAGTGTGGCTGTATCAAATCCTCTTATTAACCAATTTGAATCTTAGGCTAATATTTGGAGAAGTAATTACATGATAGGAACAAAAGTCAACTGCATGATAACTTGCAAAATCTTTTATACCGAAAAACTATTAATACAGGTATTTATTAATGCAAATGAATATTACAGACCTTTGCACCTCCTTTAGACTCTAACTGTGTTGGAGGAGCTTCTAATCGCTCACTTCCTGCTGCCTGTGTCTCCACTTCTTCCTTGTAAAAACAGAGAAAATAACAATCGTAAATGTCACAATTACCATCTAGAATAAGAAAGTTATAATTTTCCTCTCACAACTGTGGCTTTAGCAAAATCCCCTCACTAACCAATTGGAAACTATTAGGCGCCATTAAGTCAATGCTAACAAAATATTTGCATGATGAGAACAAACTCAGTGAAAAATTATTTAAACGGCTAAAATTATTGCAAACCTGAACACTATTAAAATACCAGAGAGTTCTAGTCAACTAACAGTTACACACAATAAATGTAAATGCATTCGATTTTTAGCAGCAACCATATCTAGTGACCCTGCTGATTTTCCAATAAGTTCATCCTTTACCACAGCTGTCTGTTTGAATGGACGTCATGCCATTTAAGGTCCCCGTGTATGGACCTCATTTGCTAGCCCGAGATTCGAGTCTCTTGAAACAAGCTACCTTCAAGAAGTGAACTGCGGCCCGCATGCTTTCTTCATAGAGATGCATTAGATGCAGCCAGCGCTCTTGCTGATGTAGCTAACCAGGCTACATAATACTTCTTGGACTGAACATCATCGTTGTGGGGCGCGGTGGTGTAGTGGTGGCGTCGTCGCCTTGAAGCCAGAAGGTTCGAGGTTCGAATCCACCTCGCCGCGTAAGGACCTTGGGCAAGTCCTTCACTCACAATTGCTCAGCGCTTCGGCGTGAAACTCCGATGCAGGGTCCGCTCTGCATTCGGGAGCGCCTCTGAGTAGAGAGAGCTTGAAGGAGCGCTATAACAAGTGCACATACAAACAAACAAACAAAGTATATGATGAGCCCCAATAGATGAACGGCATAAACATACAAAAGTGATACTCAGCAATGAATGGGCAAAACAAGGGATATGTTGTTGCATGATGAGGTGGCTATCAGTTCATAGGACAATCACTGACCACGATGATGATGATGATGATAATGATGGACAGGCAGATATTTAGGTCTCTTTCAAGAATTCACAAGACAACGTCTGCCAACGGCAATGATCATTAAAACTTGTATGTACTCAGAAACATCTGGTGCCAATCTGACAATCACAAAGAATCAGGAATCTTTAAAAAGTGCATCACTTGTACATAAATTTATGTTTTAATTTTTGCAATTTCCATAGCGCCCCTTCAAGATCTCAACTCAGATGTGCTCCCACTACAGCACGGACACTGCATCAAAGTTTCATGCCGAAGTGCACGAGCAATTGTGAGTGTATGACTTGCTCAAGATCCCTGCATGGCGGCTTAAAATGGATTTGAACCTGGAACCTCCAACTCCAAGACACCAACAACAAAACTACCGTGTCCCACAAATAAATTGCACATCATACCAGTTCTTCTGGCTTCTCTTCGTTTGCACTTTCTGAATGTTCGCCAACTTTTTTCTTTTTCTTAAGTTCCCTAAAAAAATATAAAAGACCATGCAGTAAGATTCTCTCGAAAACCATTCACAATTCGTTCGAAGTGCACAACGCATGCAAAGCATGCATTATCTGAATGAAAAATGTAATAACACAATTCCAATCAACTCTTGAATTCAGGTTAGAAAGCATACAGGAACACAATTTGGGAATTGGACATGATGAGTCACTCAGCTTTTTCAACTGGTACATAAAGAATTGCCTTGATGCCTTTGAATGTCTGCTGAAAGATCTAACAACTCATTGGTTTCAATCAGCCAATCAATCATAATAATTATTTGTTTAAATTAGCCAATCAATCATAGTAAGTAAAGCAGACAGTTTTACAAAGCCAACAAAATTTACAAATGAACTGGATATTAATCAAACACAATATGAACACAAATATATGAACATTTCCATAAAAAGTTTGACTCTGATTAAACCACCGACTGAATTATTAAAAAAATTTGTTTACAGTAAAAATATTGAAGTCAGTCAGTAGAAAAATCTGAGAAGTTGCACACACCTTCTTTGCTTTGCTGATAATCTTGCAACTTTTGGTCCTGCATCCTGTTCGCATCCTGACTGGCTTTCAGCAACACTGGCACTGTTGTTCTCAGAAGGACTGTCATGTACACTAATCTCTTTCGTCAACCTAAATCTTTTAAACAGAAAACTCCTAAATGTACTTTAGAAAATTCACCTGTGCATGACATACCAAGCATTAAAATCCATGAAGGAAATATGGCTTTTTTATTTACATGCATCAGCTGCAGAAGTGTTTAAAGACCAGAAAAGGTTATCTGTCGCCACTCCACAACAATGACGTCCAATCCAAGAAGAACCTTGACTTAACCTGTTCAACAGTTTATGAACAAAGACCATAACTGCACTTTGAAGCAACTGTCTGATCAATCAACTCATCTTGTATAACCAATTAACCATAATGCAATTTTTCAGAGTAAATCAGATAATACAAACATATGAAATGTAGAAAAAAAAAGTGGAGATTTTCCATAGCTGGGCGGCTGTCACGTGCGAAAGCATCGTCAAAGCCATAAGTCAAGTAAGTAAGTCAAGTAAGTCATGAAATGTAGACCACGATGATAAAGAGCACAGAAACTACAACGAAAACATTTTTACAAATTATTTAAAAACAAACAAATTCTGTTTATATTCAACTTTCAGTTTCTTTAGTTTCACGTATTTCCATTGAATGCAGAAATTATCCTAACTCAAAATATAACGAAACTGGAAAAATAAAATCGAACTTACTCTCCTCCTTTGACATGATGAAGCTGAATGGAAGTATCCGGAAAATCACAAATCTCATTTTCCACATGATTGTTTGCACCTGGGATCTCTTTCTCACCAGCAGCCTCATCATCATCGTCACCATCATCATCCTGTTCCTCTTCACTTTCATCCTCTGCCAGATCATCCTTTTTCTCATCAGACTTCTGCTTTTCTGTCTCGCTGTCTGATGATGCATTATTTCCTTCTGCTTTTTCCTCCTCTTCCTCGTCAGCTGAACACAATTCATCATTCACTGAATCTTTCAACTCCACATCATTTGCAGAATCGGTCACAGAAAAAACTTCCTCCTCTTCAATAGTTCTAACTCGTCTTTCATTCTTATGTCGAAAAATGCATGACTCATCAGCCTGCAACATAAACATAGCAGTTAGCATACATCTGCTTAAAGGTTCTGTTCTTACAAGTGACACAACAGAAGACTGACAAAAACACAATGTATATCAAAAGAGTGACAACTTTAGAAGAGACGCCAAAAATTCAAAGAGAGCGACAAAAATGTCTACGTACTCAATAATTAAAAGCAATAAATCTAGGCTCAAGTTTAACCACTAATAAATGTCTAATAAATGTGCGAAAGGATAATTCGTTTCCCTCAACCTATCACATGAGGTAAAGCACATATTGTGAGTAATACCTCTAACGGTACTCCTCACTTGAGATTGTGCAATTTCTCCCAACAACAGTTGCAATTCTCTCTTCAGTCTGGAGTTGAATCAGAATTTTATTATTTTTAAGGTGATTACACTAGTTAATTTTCTGACATATCTTATTTAATCAGTAAAACAAACTGATAAAATAGCACAATTTAGGGAAAACTAAAAGCTACATGTATGCCTTAATGAATAGAAAATAGTAATGTTTAGAGTTTCCAGCAAGGTGCTGCAATTACCTTGAACAAAAAGCCAAAGCCATAGATGAGATGCGATGGTGGAAGGTAGTTCTTTTTTCCTACAGCATAAATTTCTGACTGTTAATTCTGAATTAGTTTAACAACAACAACAGTAAGCTGCTCATATCCACAAACTCAGGCGAAAATAAATCCTCTCAAACCAAATTCTTAAGAAACAGATGAGCAACAACTACCATATTCCTCGTAAAAAATTAATGCTCAAGAAACAGAGGAACAACGAATAAGTTCCATAGTTAATACTAATCAATAATAAACATTTACTCTGAATTAAAGAACAAAGCAATTCACGTTGAAGCAATTTCAACAACATACCTCTAATCATGAAACTTCCTGTTGTTAAGTATTCACCAGATGGAGCCGTTTTTGAAACCTAAATGCAAGAACTGTGTGTCGTTATGTTAGGCAGGAGAAAAATGTGGTTATTTTCAGCAATAAATACAGGAAATTATTTTGAGAAAATTATGCATTGAAACAATATCACCAAAAATGTAAAAGTTATAATTCCATGCAATTTTGAAATGCAAAAGAAATTTGTATCTAATCCACAACAGAATTATCAATTCAATTACTACAAATTGTACTGTATTTGAAATTTCTAAAGCATCTCTCAGTACAGGCCAATCAGAGGCATACATACAAGGTTGGATCTCAATGCAAAATATGACTTGGAGTTCTTATGCACTAATCCAATGGCAGTTGTAGAAACGCAGAAGCAGAATTACAGTAGAATTTCTTCATGCAGATAAACTCTAGTTGATCCAAAGCACTTATTTACTTTTCTCTCGAGAAAATAGAAACATGTGGATCAACAAGCAAATCGCAGTTGCTCATGCGCTTCGGCGTGAAACTCCGATGCAGTGTCCGCGCTGTAGTCGGGAGCGCTTCTGAGTAGACAGCTTGAAGGGGCACTATAGCAAATGCGATAAATAAATAAATTAAATAAATGCAACCAATCAATGGCTTACCTGGTCATGGTAAACCCACCAAGAACTCGTCACGACCTTAGCATCCCATGCAGCACTATAGCACAATGCCATTGTACCTGCTTCATTAAGAGTCTTTGGTGGCACTGGTTCCTCTAGAATAACAAATTTCAAATGTAACTGTTAAAAAATCTACATAATTTGTGAGGCCAGCACTCATGCAAAGATCACGGTCAACAGACACAGAGATGTCAAAAAATGCTGAACATTGAACATGCATTTGAAAATTGTAAAGTCTATTTATTGCAACGAGTCAGAGAATTCATGCAGTACCATTTCCTCCACTAGATAAATTTCATATCTTCATAACAGACTTTTTCTATGCATATTTTGTTTAAAACTCAGCAGAATCCCAGGTTCTAAATTAAAAATTAACCACATAAAATGCACAAGATTTATTTGTCACCTGCATGAACCCATTTATAATGCTGTTCACAACATTCACATAAATGTTCTTAAGTACTGTGTAATAACAGATCTGTTATTACACAGTACTTAAGAACAAATGTTCAATAATTCAAATAAGAAAGATCTAAACAACTAAAAGCCTAATACCTGGGAGTATTCAGTAGATGACAAGTCTGTGTGCATTGATGAACAAGAACAAACAGTTCAAAATATCCCACATTCAAGCTACCACATCATTTTGTTAGAAGCATTAGAAACCATTAGAAGTAGCTACTAAGATACAAATAATGATGTCAATTTCAGATATCCACATATTCATTTATACCGGTAAGGCTTAGCTAGCAGTAAACATTATAAAATGTTGATTTAATAAGTTTGGACAGTAGTCTTACTTGATGGATTTTTTATGACAATGCTGCTGGCACCATGAAGATCAGCGTGCACATAGAGATCACCTAGATTTTTAAACACACAACCATCATGCCTTATGAAACCAATAACAGAACAGTATAAAAAACATTTCAAATTTTAAGATAAATTTGGGTTTGATTATATATCTCATCTTAAGACAGTTTTATTTGGCCGTGCTGAGGTTGGGAGTGCCTCTGAGTAGTCCACTTGAAGAGGCGCTATATAAATGCATGAATGAATGAATGAATGAATACAACGCACATGTTGATGCGTTCTTCCTTGAAATAAATGGCATCCAATCACAGCCTGCATTCAATCCTGGAAATTTATTGTGTGGCTTACATTATGACAACACAAATAAAGTTAATTGATATAAAGATTAACCTTTTAAAATACAAAATCATTGCAATATTATTCAATGCAACATAAGAACCAGATTCACAAGGTTCATCCATCTTAGCAATATAATTTTGAAGAAACAATCCGCATATACCAGGTTTAAGATATCGCTTAACAATGATCTCGTTCTGTTGCTGGTCTCGCCCTCCAATCACAATATAGTTTTCGGAACTGATAAACCAGAGAAACTTCTCAAACCTATCAAGACAAACAAAACAAAGACGTAGTACAGACCTCTACACACACACAAACAGACTGAAGCCTCCTAAGTAAAAACCTTGGCTTCCAAATGCATCCCAGATTATCTGGAAATCTACTTAGCAGTCTTCAAAATAAAATTCCACAGAATTTCATTTGCTGTCATTTGAAATAACAAATAAAATTCAGGACATCAAGCCAGCAACATACTACCCACATGAGCTCCATGTCAATTACCAGGCTGCGGTGGTATGGACAACCAGGCTGCGGTGGTATGGACATGTAATGAGAAAAGAGGAGGTAGTAGCTGTGTCAAAAGATTAATGCAAGCGGAGGTATATGGTCGACGCAGTTGGGGACGACAGAAGAAAAGATGGGGGGACGTGATACAACAAGACCTGAAGCTGCTCAAATTGAAGAAAGAAGACACTGGAATCAGAGACAAGTGGAGGAGAAGGATCCGAGTGGCTGACCCCTCGCCAGAGGGAATAATTCTAGCCTGAAGGGAAAGAAGAAGCTCCATGTCAATTCTGCATTCAACATCTTGAACAACCATCACAAATCCAATGAGAAATCGTTGCTAGCAATGAATGACAAAGTGATGATAAAGTATTGAGACAGTTGTGCCATCAAAGAAGTATTCAGACAATTGTGACATCAAAGGGATTTCTGCCAGCAATACACTCAAATCCACATGTTCGAAACATAGTTGATACCGTTTCAAAACTAATTTAAACTCTTCTACTGATCTTTGAAATACAATCTTCCACCTCTAGGTGTCCTGGGTTTAGAAGAGGTCACAAGATACAGCCAAAGCAATTAGTATATTTCAAAGGCTAATAAAACAGAGATCAGTAGCAAATATGCTACCACACAATATGTTCTCATAAGTTTTTAAGTTTTAAGTTAAGGGTTTTGCAACTTGAAAGACGCTACTCACGCACATTTTACTTATTTCATTTGTTGATCAATTGATCACAATTTCTAACAGATAAAAATATGGAATATACATTCCTACCAAAATGTTTTTCTGGCTTTATTTATAGTTGCAACCATTCGAACTTCTTTCAACGTCGTTTTTGTTTTTCTTTCAGCAGACTTCATAGCCTACAAAGAAGTTGCATTGAAGTCCAACAAGGTTTCTTTAGCTCAGCCATGGGCAAATTGCAGCCTAAGAGGTCAAATGCAGCCTGCCAACAAGTTTTAGTCAGCCAACAGAATTTGCAAAGAATAGAATTTGGAATCTCCTCTCCATTGTAAAAAAATTATAACATACAGAGTTTCATACATATGCACATACACCATCAACAGTTGATAAATGTACGTTTTACATCATGAGATATAAAAAGAAATTTTGCCATCTTTAATGAAAACTGGACTTCTACAAAAAATATTCAGCCCACAGTCCAAGTTTAAAAAATCATTTAGGCTCGAAATTGTCAGATCATTCCCACAGACATCATAGTTACTGCCAAGTGTAGAAAGATCGTCAATAGTGTCAAGCCTATAATACTATTGCCCTGTCAGCTCTGATGCCTAAGATTGATAAGTAGCACAAAAGTTTAATTCCAAAGAACTGCATCATAGTAAATACTTTTTGCTTTTGCAACTGCGTAGTGTCTGAACATGAGATAATTCTTACTTTCTCGGTTGCATCAACTGTCTTTTGTTCTTTCACGGCTGCATGTCGCTTCATGTCATAATACCTAAAGCCCAATTACAAACATTCATCAGCATGCATCCTCAAATATTCACTAACGGCTACAACTAGCACTGCTTACATTTAGAATTATTTCTTAATATGATCTAAATAATTTTGTATAGGAAAATGAAATCATTAACCTACTCCACATGTTATTATAGATAAAAAATATTTGGAATAAATAAATATCTTGACCTCTCCAATCTCCATTTATAATTGCAATTTGCAAAATTACATGCAATAACTGCTTAAATAGAACCCATTCATATATGTTTCATTTGCAAACATAAATAAACACAAATATAATGTACTGGAAAATGTAGTCAAAATACATAATGTGCAAAGATGACTGAAAGCATCGTAGAAATAAAAAATCCTATAATATTGAATTTTTTTTAAACCTATGAATTTCGTTTGGCGTATTAAGGACCCTTACTTTCTTGCATTGGCATAAGCTGACAGACCAAGATCTATATCGACTTTCAGAGGCTTCAAAGCTTCATGTGAATCAGCGTCATCAGCTTCCTCATCCGAATCAGTTGGAACTCTGTTGAATAACAGAAATTCATCAGAAGATGCTTAAAAACACAGAGCATATCATAGCCTTTTATCCCATGTCACAGTATTGCCATGCACGAATAATTTCACAGCAAATTTCATTATCAACATTTCAATTCATTACAAAAGGTTCTACCTATTATTTACAAAGCAATTCAACAATCTGTCCGACCACTGACTTTTTTCTTCCATGTTTCATGCTTTCAACTGTACCTGCATCAACTCACTACCATCGGCCTACCAAAACTCCAACAGGCTCCATTCCAATCAGTATGTATTTTAACCAAGATAGCATGGGTTTCCCTCCACTTTTAATCATGTGTGGACATGAAACACACATTGTGCCATAGAGTTCACGCACACTTCAAACACTTGTTCCAGCCCACTGAAAGATTTACACAACAGCCAAAATGAGTCACAAGAAACTAAATTAAACAGTCACAGATAAACTTTTAACAGAATTTTACCATCATTGCCTAGTACTGCCGATGTGATCCATTCGGCATGCCTAAATGTTTGTACATGCACCCAGGAAAGTTCTGGGCATAAACATAATAATGAATCTCCTTACTGTGCCTGTCAGACACTACACTGTCCTTGTTTCATTTGTCCTAACTTTCAAAACACCATAGTAATCTAGCAAACTATCGCCCCATTGCAAGTGCAACATTTCTATTCAAATCTTAATCATTTGAATGCATGGCCGCCAACCAATTGATTAATTATCTGGCTGTGAATGAATTGATTCCGAAGCTGCAATCAGGTTTCTATATAGGAATCGCTCTATGCCCCCGTTTCTGCATACATGTGTGATGCTTCGGATTTCATACCACACTGCTCTTTGTCAATTCTAAAGTGCTGTGCAATTTTCAACAGAATCCTTATAGGTCCTTTCATCTAGAATGTCCTCCACATAAACTGTATTCTTTCCTTTTAGTTCAACTGGCAAGATTTTACAAGTTGCTGAAGTCTTTTTTCTTTATTCATGACTACACTGAGAGCACTTCTGAGTAGGTTCTAAAAGGGGTGCTATACAAAGGCTCGGAATGACTAAATAAATGCAAAATGATATATTTAGACATTCAAAATAGTTGCCTGCTACTATATAATTATACAAACTTGAGCAGCATCGTGAAATGATTTGTATCCAGTTTGAGAGACTTGATGCTACTTGCTACGACATCGCCCAGCTGAGTGGCCTCTTCGATCATCTGTTCGATCTCCGGCCAATCGATCTGATTTGCCAGTGCACTGCGAATCACGGTTATTGCTCGATCAACCTAACAGTCAACAACCAACAGCAAAAAGCCATTATATTTTAGCTACATCATGTAATAATATATATATAAAATATATATATATATATGGTACCACATATATCTGTGTGTATACAATGTAAGATAACAAGCGTATACTCCAAATAAGCAAATTATCTTGCATCAGCTTGCAACTATACTTCGCTCTTCGGCTAGGGGCGAACTTCTGGTCCCACGGGCCCGTTTAGCTATTAAGCAGCGCCGTGCTTTCTCGGTTGTGGGGCCTACAGTCCGGAACGACCTCCAGGTTACGCTTCGCTCTCTACTTGTGGCCCATCCGGCTGGGTTCTACAAGTCTCTCAAGTCTTTTTTCTTTGCTCGTGGTTGGGCTGGGAGCGCCTCTGAGTAGTTTCTTGAAGGGGCGCTATATAAATGCTATGAATGAATGAATGAATGAATGAACTCACATTTCAACATTAGTTCTGTCCTTCAACTTTTCCAATATTCATGGTTCAAACAAACTGGCAATTATAACATTCAATTTCATACGCAATTACGCATTTTACCGAAATACCAACTAACCATTGGTAGATTCATTTCTATAAATTTCGCTTTTCTGGTGTCCACTTCTTGTCCTGTTTTCAAAGCATCCAATCGCTTAATATGCTCATTCTTTATACCATCCAACTTCTTCAGAGCAGTTTTTTCCTAATCAAAAGAAATGAAACATAAACGATTTTAGAACAATTTTCGAAAACATTATGTCAATAGACAATTTTTGCTAGAATACCCGCTTTTGTTACTCTTCTATAGGTTGGAAACACAATTACAAAGCATTGACACAATGTGCCAAAATTTTCTATATACTGAAAAGTGAGTAAACCATGTGATGTCAACCTGCTTTTATATATTTGACCAAGGTACGGCAGGGTTGGTAATAAAATGTAAAATTCTTACTTATAACATGAATGCTGGCTTTCAATTCACTGTGATGCAGGCATAATAACCTAAAATGCAACTAACTATTTACATGAACTGACATTATTAAAATTGCAATTCAAACAAAACTACAAATCCTATGCTCAAAGATTGAAAAAGTCTTTACATATGGCAATTTTTGTTATGAAACGATACAGATTCGTCCTGTGAGAACTAGAATTTCATGGAATCTAGTCACAAAAAGACGATCAACCAAGTGCATCACACTAATGTCTTATACAGGAAAGTGTCAGCAATTTTGCAGAAAGATTGTAAAAGGACAGCAATCAGATCATTGGAGAAAACATTGGCAACATTTTTTTAAATAGTGTGTACAAGGGTAATGAATGCCTGGATCAGACTGCCAATCTAAAATTGACAGAGCACAGGATGTTCTCATACACTTGTAGAATAAAACCATATGAAAAAGACATGCTAAAACACCTAAATTTCCAAAATAAATGTTGAGATGTTGCAACCTGTTGAATAAGCTTTCTGTCCTGCTTCTGACTTTCAATTTTTGAGAAAAATTCATCGACTGCCTTTGATAAAAATAAACACAAAGACTGTTACAATGCAATAAAAAAAATTCATCTCATGCAATCAGGGCTTAAAGTGTGGCTGGACAGTCATGGAAGGCGTCCATGCACTTATTTTAAAATCTGAACACCGTCCATCCACCTATTGGCCAGTAATGACTGGAAATGTAAGGGGCGTCCAGGCACTTCTTTTGGAACGATAATGGCGTCCAGGCACTTATTTTTTCACACTTTAAGCACTGCATGCAATAGTAACGTAGCCAGTCAACTTTAAACTAAAGACTTCCATGGAAACAGTGTCTAACAAATAGGATCGCTAGGACTGCTTGAAATAGCTTACTTAAATGAAAATACTTTCCAATCACCTTGCATAAAATATGTGCAAACACACAAAATATCGAGATGTATCACAATTTTAAGAAAGCAATATTACAAATAGCTACGTTTCAATATGCTGTAAGTTTTAAACATGAAGTTTTCCTTTACCCGGTCAAAGAAAGAAAACGGAACATTTGGCTGATGTTCATGCTGTTTAAAGAGGTATGGATGGAATTCTGAATACCTAACACACACAAAATGAATCTTTACACAAAATATGCCAATGCATCAAAGAAATAAACGATATTCCAGATAACCAAATACTGCAAATGTTAGCGAATATCTTAACTGAGATGAACTTCCAGCAAGTGAACATCTCCACCCTACAGTCTCATATGAACAGCGCAACATTCAAAGAAATACGCAATAAATTGCATCTGATGATCGTAAATAAATCTGACCTTTATAACAGGTGAATAGCAATAAGTAATTCTTGGCAAAGCAATACTCTGGCAAAGCTGTGATACACCGAACTAAAATTAATAACAAAAACAGAAGACAGAAACTTACGTCATTAGAACTTCATTTTCTCCAACATCAGCAACAACTGCTTTCTTTTCTTTCTGCTGAATAATGAATCCCTGTAAATAAAAAACCATCCAAATGACTTACTTTAAGACAACAAAGGTTCACGTTTAAAAATTGCTTTTGATATATTATATACAAAGATTCAACTTATTCAATCAAAAATGGCAAACACTCTACTTAAGACGAAAGTTAAACTACCTTGATACCAAAACAAACGTTTAACCCTTTAACAACGAGCATGTATGAATCGTATCAGAAAAATGTTGCTTGAAGTTAAAGGTCAAGCTCTATGAAATTAGCTGAATACTGCATAAATTTTAAGACTAACTTGAAGATGTTTGCGATAAGAATCACTTTATTACCTGAGAAGTCTCTACATTTATGTTGGCCATAATTGTCTCAGCCTGATGTAACGCTTCCAAAAGACGACTTGCATCTGTTTAAAAAAATATAATGACTAATCACCAGACAAATAATTAATTTGATCAAAGATACTCAAACACCTTAGGCAGATTCAAACCAGGTTACAAAACATGTCTTCCATCTCCTCAGCATAATCACCATCATCAATAATTTCCACCATGACAACATCCAATCTCATCAGCATAATCTTCCCATGATTCAGACCTGGCACCACAATGGACTAAACAATCTGACTGGACTTGATTTGATTGCCAAGCAGTGAAAAAGCTAGTCTTGGTGACATTTCTATGTGGTGTTAAGAAATTTGGGGACAAATATTACATAATTAAAGGTAAATCTTCAATGAATCTTCTGAATGCTGTGACATACTGTCAATCTAAATTCAGCATAAACAGTTCAAAATATAGCAATGGCAAAGTAATATTAAGCTGTTAAAAGATTACAACTGGTTATTTAAAATTACATAAAGCATAAAATTCATAGACACAACAGCAGTATGTCAGAACTTCTGATAAAACACTGGAAATGCGGAAAATGACACAGCTAACTAAACCTTTACTATAGATTGATCTCCTAAAAATTACGTATGACATCTGCAACTACAAATTCTTCTTAAATATTACGCTCTGACATGCCCAATCCTGTATCAAAGCATGCACTACTACCTGGCTAAATATTGACAAGTACCAATTTCCAAGAACCATTGCAAAGATGCTGAAGAATGACTGTCTAAAAGACATAAACATGTGCACCTGGCACAACTTATGAAAACAAGAAGGGCATTGTACCTTCTGCAATCTTGAAGTCATGGCCAAGTCGAGCGTTAATGTTTAAACCAACCAAGAGAAGACTGTGCTCAATAAGAGAACCACCATAAACTGTATAACAAAAATAATTATTTCACAGAACAAAATACAGAAGAATTTCAACTTTGACCTGAAAGCAGAAGGTGCACATTCAAATTAAGAGCATGAGAAGCAAAATTTTTAGCATCATATGCATTAATAGGATAATATTATGAGCAACATGAGTCTTAGCATAAGAGCAGCAATACTAACACAACAATGTACTTAAAAAATTACGCTTCTACTTACAATGTCATCAGACACTGTATAAAGGTGTCGAACAAATGATGAAATATAAGTTTCAAATAGAATATTGCTTACCTAAATGTGGATTCAGAATTTTCTTTAAATTGTCTCCTTCTTGTGCAGCCATCAAAACTGACATCAAACTATACAGAAACAATAAATAATTTCTTTTATACAATAAAATATTGTACCTTGTGCATTAAATAATGAAAGCTTGATTGCTTCAGAACTACATAAGCAAGTACTCCACAGAATAAAGGAGAATTTTGCTCTACCGACAATTATAAAACACATATCTAAACACATAATAGATGTGCAGGCACTGTGACTTTCTTTCCCACCCGGCAACATGTTAACAGACATTGTGTGAGATGAATTAATATTTCAAGACCACTCTCACTTACCTTTCCATGGTGATGGGCCCTTCATGCTTTTTGGCCAGTTCAACAGGATAACGTTCTCTCACAGCAAACCGTACGTCCTGACTGTCATCAGTCCTTGGTCTCTGAATGTTCAGTATTGTATACTCATGGTCTGTAAGAATTATATTGCCCTAAACACAAATAGCAACATTGTCAGGTAAAATATCTTGAAAGACTTGGGCAATATGAACAAGAACATTCAGATAAAAATAAAACCGAAATCAAGTTCACTAAATCCTGTATGCCAGACTATTGACCTTAAATAAACAGTAACAAACAAGAAAATTCCTACTGCATGAAATGGTTCTGCCATGAGTGACAGAAACTATATAGAGATACAATATATCACTTTTTTCACTCACAGTTTAATGGCATCAAACCCCATTTGGCTTCATCCAGCTAAGTATCAGATCAATCAGATCATCAACCCATCTTTTTCAATGTCAAATTAATTTACTAATAGAGCCTGGCCCCAAGCTACTGCATAGTCTAGTTTTCAAGTTCTACATAATTTAGTGATACAATTCTCCTGTTCTTTAAAAAACATTTCTATAAATGCATCTATAGATACAATACAATACAATTTCAATAAAAAGCTAGATGGAAGCAAACCCTGTCATAAAGTTCCAGAATGACATGATAAGCAGCTTCCGATGATCCAAACTGTAAGTCTACAATACGATCAACGCCAAGCTGGTCAACCTTCTCCAGTCGTCGACCTTTCAAGTGTTTCCTCATCTGGAAAACAAATGATTCAACATGATGGAATTACAGGGCTACATAGAATGGATACAGCAAGATAAATTGCTGAACATGTCAGCTAGTATTTGTTAAGCAAAATATTAAATCACAAAGTGTGCCATTGAAACATGAAAAAAGTGGACCCAATGTTGCACACTTTTCACAACATATCAATATTTAAACTTTATAACACATGAAACTCAAAGTGTATTAGTTTCCAACACATGGCAAATAACCAGAAACTGCAATAAATACCATCAAGACATCTTAAGTTCTCAACAGAAATGTGAATCTGAACTCACTACTTGTCAGTGACGAACAATCATAATTCATTTAAATTCTTCTAAAATCTGACCCGCATTGCATAAAGCATTTTATCTTAGTACTCAAAGCACACCTTCATGGCAAATCCTGAGGGCATGATGTTCTTTGGCCATTCGAATTCTGTAGTATGAAGACGTATTCCAGATTCCAACAGCAGAACTGCCTTTTCATCTGTCCTGAAAGTATCAATATGCAGTTATAATAAAAACTGACATGATAGAACAGCACACATCAATTGGTTTGGCTCTGCAATCCGCATGCCCATGAGTCTACTGCTAGTGACTATTCTACTTTGTTTTGCCTACCAATGTAAATTTCTATATACTTGATTATTGCATTTAGTATCATATAGGCTAACACATAGATAACATATCTTATTATTTTTTCCAAAATGATGCTATTTACACTCTGACTACAATACTCAATTCATTTGGCTTGGCACTCGCCAGCAGTTGAAAAAGCTAGATATGACAACCATCGCTGATGCCTTTCCTGATTTTGTCTTCTCAACCAGAGTCCGTGACCTTGGTGTTACTCTGGACCAAGAGCTCACCTTTGCTCCACATATTCACTCACTCAGCCGTGCCTGTTATTATCAACTCCGTCAACTACGCACTGTTGCTCGCTCACTTACTCCTACTGCTGCTGCAACCCTTGTCCATTCTTTTGTTACCACCAGACTTGACTACTGCTGCTCTCTCTATGCTGGCCTACCAATTTCCCGTCTGAGTTGCATTGATCGCGTCCTGCGCTCTGCAGCCCGCCTTATTGGCCGCATACCTAAATTCAGCCACATCTCCAGCTATATGCGTGACGTTCTCCACTGGCTTCCACTCAAGCAGCGAATTGAGTATAGGATATCTACTCTAGTCTGGCGCTGCATGCTAGGCCTTGCTCCTGCCTATCTTTGTGAGCTTTGTAGCCCTACTCTTAGTTCTCACCCCTTCCGCTCCCTTCGTTCGACTGAACAAAGTCTACTCTCAGTACCTTTTGCTCGAACTTCCACTATGCAGAGCCGTGCTTTCTCGGTGGTGGGACCCTCAACCTGGAATGGTCTTCCTCTGACCCTCCGCTCTCTTTGTAAAAATCCTTCTCAGACTTTCCTCTCTCATCTTAAAACAGTTTTATTTGGCCACGCTGAGGTTGGGAGCGCCTCTGAGTAGCCCCCTTGAAGAGGCGCTATATAAATGCATATAATGAATGAATGAATGAATGAATACAGTTACGGGTTACACAGAGATATTATCATATTCATTTAAACAAGCACTTGGGTAAGTTCAGCAATAAAGTCATATCAGAATCCTTACTTTAAAAGCAGTTATAAAAAATAGCAACCCTTATTACAGAATTTCAACAGGGTTGGATTGGGCAAGTCCTAAATATTGTCCTACTAAGAATTTTGGCCACAGCGCCAATTTATAAATTACGGTACATATCTCCAAGAAGGGATAGAAGAGAAATAAGTAATTATAAGAGTAACCGTAAAAAGATGCAATCATTTACCAATGCCGTCTATTGACTTCAAGCCTGATGCAATGCTTAACATCAAAGCAAACTCATGTACCTTGTATGAGTCTATGAAAATTCTCTGCAAGCCAAACTCCTTTGTTTCGGCCACAACATTTTGTTAATACTCAACAGTTAAGTTCACAGGAACCGGATTATAGAACCTTAAGCACTTTACCAGGTGGTAGTTTGTTACAGCCAACACCTAGAATTATCTGCAGCAATTCATCTAAAAGTCAAAATTAAAAAATTGAAAAGGAGAACTGATACAACTGGCTGCCAGTGCTTCAATGCAACTGACTCTCAAAGCATCTTAGCCTACACACAAACATCAGTAAAGAGGTGCACCTATAGAAAATCCCAATTTTTTAGTACTGGGGCATAATTCATAACTTTGGTCAAAAAGATTATACATCCTATTTATCTAGAAGAAATATAAAAGATTATGAAACGTCAATTGTCAACTTACTTTGCCAATTTAATTAGATATGTTTTTGTATCGATGTCATAGACATTTACGACTCTGAGACCTGCCAGCCTGAAAAATCATTTCAAAAAGCAGATAAGTTTTTCTTTAAATATAAATTTTGTCAATCAATAGCATCCATACACCACAGATGTTACAAATTTATTAAAAGGAAACATGTCTAATGAACCAAACAGCAAATAACCATCAGTTAGAGGCACTGATGCATAAAGTCTGAGGAGGCAAGTCTTTCATTTGGCCAGCTGGCTGCTGCGCCAATTGGTCCTGCACTTTGGAAGCAGCTCTCCTCATTGACACGATTTTTGTGAAATGGCTTTACTACCAGCCACTTCTGTCAGCAGTACAGCAAAAGATCTCTGGTATTGCTCTATTTCTAAACAAGTCTATCACAGATAACCTTCACTTGCTTCCACTATATCGCTAGAAAAGTGACGACTCAGATGAGAGATTACTCCAAAATCATGGGTGCCCATGGTTTTGACTGCCACCAAACATGAAAACCCAGGCTTCAAAAAAGTATTTGAATTTGCAAACTCTGCTGTATATACAATGAGCACTATTAATTTAGTACTAATTACTTACTCACTTACTTGAGTAAAAGCAGTGGACGGTGGAAGGTTGCACTGCTCTATTCTATCCATGTCTAGGGCAGCCATGTTGTTTACAATGATGGAACCCAAGTATAATTTACGAGTGTCCTAAATTAATCACTGCCAGTAGCAGCGATTACAGTGTGTGGTGAAATCATCCGCCGCAGCCCTATAGCTTAGGATTTTTATCAATCAGGCAAAGAATATTCATTAATGTTGACAACGCCATAAATGCGATTCTGCTTGACGGTGCGTGTCAACGGTTAGCGCTGAACGGCCCAAAGTTTTGTGAATATTTTATTTTATTTATTTATATATGCCATACGCAATCGCGACGAGCACATCGGACGTTAAAGTTCACACTTTATACCGTTGTTGTAATTCATGGACAATCGCTTTGATGTCAAATGTTGTAAACCGAGACTTCATCTTGAAACGTTTGTAAAGCACCACATACAAACAAAAGCTCTCCTTTAAAGAATTGTTGCAAAACACTCGCAAGCAAAGACCTCTTATTATCGCTACGTGAAGACATAAGCTTATCACTTCCGGTGCGCTGATGTGCGAAGTTAATCTTCTTCCAGTAAGTAAGCAGTTTCTTGAATGCAAATTTAAGTAAGAAATATTTATCAGCGCAAATCGAAGTGATCGCAAGACGTTGGCTCATAAATACGACAAGTTCTGGTTGCTGGGCACAGTTTAGTCAAGAACACTGTGTCAATTAAGGGAATGGCGAAAAAACAGAAGAACTAAAACTTTCCAGAAGACTTTATTATTTCTGTTTTATTTTAGGCCTACATTTTTTTATATGTAACTGGGTGTGGTGTGTCACCAGGAATTGTCGAATTCTAAATTAAACGAAAAATTATACTAAAGACCAGAAAGAGAGGGAGCCGGTATGATTGCATGGTTGGGATTCAGATGATAGTGATCAAGTGGGTGATCGTCGAAATGGATAAACGAATGGAATTTTTTTATTCAGACGAGAAATCATACCATAGTCAAGGAAGTGAGAGATAGCTGAATGATAACACGTGTGGGACAAGGTGATGTAGTGGGTAGGTTTGTTGCCTTGCAGCCGGAGCAGGGTTGCAGGTTCGAATCCACCTCAAGACGCCTCGTAGGGACCTTGGGCAAGTCCTTCACTCACAATTGCTCAACTCTTTGGCGTGAAACTCCGATGCAGTGTCCGCTCTACAGTCGGGAGCGCCTCTGAAAGGAATTTTGAAGGGGTGGTATAACAAGTGCACATACATACCGTACAATGCCACGATGATCAGAAGGATCCGATTTCAAGTCTGGTGGTCCCTTAGGGTTAACTCGGTCTTCCAGTCCATAGGGGATGACTGTAGCTGTCAGACAGACTGAACCTTGTATGCTGCCATACAGTTACATTACACTTCTGTAAAAAAATTATCATCGGTTACTACCCATTTATCGACTATGTCATGTTATCTTTTTGTGCACTTCTCAGTGTGAATTAATAAATGTATTATAATTATTATTATATGGATAACAAACATTGCAGACACGTTTTACGGAGTGGCAAACGGCAGTGGAGAGCAAGGGCCTCAAGGTAAACATAAACAAAACAGAGACCATGGTATGCTCAAAAACAGCGGAGACAGTGGAGATAAAGAGCATCAAGGGAGAACCACTGAAACAGGTGGAAACGTTTAAATATCTGGGATCGACGATGAATGCGCAGGGAGGATGCGAGCAGGACGTCAGGAACAGAATCAGAGTAGCGTGGCAGAAGTGGAGAGAACTATCTGGAGTGTTGTGCGACTTTAAAATGCCGACTCACCTGAAGGGAAAAATCTACAAAACGATGATAAGGCCAGTAATGCTATATGGAGCAGAGGCCTGGGCATTAACGAAAAGGGACGAGAGTTTGCTGGAAAGAACAAAGATTAGAATGCTGCGATGGATGCTTGGAATATCACTGAAAGATATGAAACGAAGTGAGGACATCAGGAAGACGCTCGGTGTGGCATGCATCACTGACAAAGCACGGGAGACCAGGCTGCGATGGTATGGACACGTAATGAGAAAAGAGGAGGGTAGCTGCGTCAAAAGAATCATGCAGGCGGAGGTATATGGTCGACGCAGTCGGGGGCGACAGAAGAAAAGATGGGAGGACGTGATACAACAAGACCTGAAGCTGCTCAAATTGAAGAAAGAAGACACCGGAAGCAGAGACAAGTGGAGGAGAAGGATCCGAGTGGCTGACCCCTCGCCAGAGGGAATAATCCTAGCCTGAAGGGAAAGAAGGATAACAAACTAAAAACGAGTTACTTATGGTGACGAGGTAGGAGTGACAGAGGGCAAGGATCGATTAAGGTCAAAATTTTTTTGGAAAGTAGGTGGGCTTTAAATATCACCTAACATATATAGATTTGACAAAGAACTTTAAAATGAGTACTATGCTCAAGAATTTTCAGCCAAATGCGTGATTTAATTATAGTAGATAGGACCTATAATTATGATATCATGGAGGGCTGACAACTGCTTGGACCAGTGGCTTAGTCAAGGAGAGATTTCGGTGGTTAAAACAAAAAATGTCCTCACTTCAACGAAAAGTCTGGCAATAGCAACACCTGCAGAAGTGGACAATTGATGTCTGGTTTTCATTTGTTGTTATCCTGTCGAGATCATTTGTTGAAGGACACAACATAAGAATGAAAGAACTGTGCATTGTATTATGCATTAGCCATGGATGGATTGTTGAAATGAGTTAAGGCAGGCTTGGGACACAATGTCTTTCCTGTAAGTTTAACAATCCAGAAAATACTCAGCTGTGCAAGGACGGATCAAGGGCCATTCCAAAATAGCAAGCCATTCATTTATGCTAGTCTTAGCACTGCCAGAAAACTCAAAGACAACTATAAAAGTATGCACTTGCATGCACTGGCCTGTAATCAGACAAGCGACTGTAATCCAACACCAGGCAAATTTCTTCTGGGCTACATCAGCACCTACTGTTTCCAGACTTTATTAAGTGTCAAGTATGCCTGCATTGGAGTTTAGGGTATGGGTTGTCACCATCTTGTCTTTCACAGCAGTTAGCTCCAATCCATGTTACGTAGGTTGGCAGAGGCAGTAAGGGAGAGTGGAGACTTACGCACTGTGCAGCTCGATTAAGAGTAACTTAAATACTAACGACCGTTTAAAACTAGAAGTTAAAACACAGATTCTGCTTCAGCTGCTTATTATTTTAAACCAACGAAGTTAAATGCTAGACCACACAGAGCATCATCATCGTATCAGATACTTCTGTTGCTGTGGACGTGTACGTGTATGTGTGTGTCACATAAAGAGTTAGTCATGGGGATGATCCTTCCAGTCCAGCCACCCAGTCTCCTTCACATGGAAACCTTCGGTTGGTAGTCGGATGCGTTCGGATTCAGATTCGACTTGGTCAGCACAACGCTTGATGCTGTCGGATGTTGAGATGTGAAAGCTGCCGAGAAGTGCGGCAGGGAATCGGTGCAGATGCTGCCGAAGCCAGAGGTCGAGGGAACCAGTGCCATCACTTCAGCAACCTTTGTCTTCAGATCGGCAATTTCTGCGTCTTTCTGAATCAGTAGACCTATGTAGAGCAGAACAAGAACAAACAACGTTTGACTTTGTTGTAAAACTGTACTACCAGTACAATTAAATCAAATTCTACTGCCAAAGAGACTTAAATTGTCTTGTAGCCAGCTATCAACAATTAGAATGACTCTTTTAAGCTGTGTAGTAGGGTGTCCCAAAAAAACTTTTTCTTGAAATTCGTAGGTCTCACCAGTCAAAAAGTTTCCTTTGGATATGATAATATTTGTGTAATTTTTTTGAATTTTTACAATAATTTTTAGGACACCCCCCCAGGAGCTCCAAATTTTATATATAGCGTACAATGATATTCGTGTGCAAATATTTCAATATATGAGGCAACGTCATTCACACCACATATATTTTAAATGCTTTTGCACAAAATATGATATGTCATACTATGTAATTGCTCAAAAAATGTTATGCTGTGTTTTTCTCAGACTGGTTTTGCAGTTAATTGACTGAAATTTGACAAAATTGATATATGCACAGACATTCATATATTATTAGAATTCGGAATATTACTTAACCATTATGGACTACTATAATAATTCGAGCAGTTATTCAAAAAATAGTTTACTTTGAGATGGCATATTGGTACTGATACACAGTACCAAATGTGAGATAGTCACATGTTTGATCCAATCAGTAGTTCACTGCATCGGAAGAAGTGACTCAAGTGAATCATGGTTGCAATTTGGGAAGTACTTTCGATGTTTTTCAACAGCTTGCAATTAGAACTGTTTATGACTTTCATTTGTTATGGCATTAAATGTCTGTATCAGGCACAGCCATTGACACATGCCAAGTTGTTCACGACTACAATGGCTTAATTGAACTATTTTCCAGATGGTCAAACAGCAGGACTCTCTAGAAAGCTGTTGTCAATGCCGGTAGTCTGGAAAAAGCTTTGAGAGATATATAGCTCTTGTAAAGTTGTGGAAAAAACTTGGCCAAGTGAGATCCAATTTCGGGGTCATGTGTAGTATGAGAGTTGCTTCCTTGTGTGGTGTTAAGAGATCGGAAAACAATTCAAGAGTTGCGTGCTCTGAACTGAAGTATCAAGAATGGCATTGCATTACTTTAAGTGCAGTAATACTGAGACCACGCAGGAAGATCACTTGCTTGTAATCTTCTAACTAACATGATGCAATTAAATGGAGCATCAGCTGAGATCGGACAGTGCACCAGGATAGGATGTATAGGATGTATAGTATATATCCTATCCTGGAGTACTGTCCGACATCAGCTGATGCTCCATTTAATTGCATCATGTTAGAAGATTACAAGCATGTGATTATCCTGCGTGGTCTCAGTATTACTGCACTTAAAGTAATGCAATGCCATTCTTGATACTTCAGTCCAGAGCACACAACTCTTGAATTGTTTTCCGATCTCTTAACACCACACAAGGAAAGAACTCTCATACTACACATGACCCCGAAATTGGATCTCACTTGGCCAAGTTTCTTTCACAACTTTACAAGAGCTATATACCTCTCAAAGCTTTTTCCAGACTACCGGCATTGACGACAGCTTTCTAGAGAGTCCTACTGTTTGACCATCTGGAAAATCGTTCAATTAAGCCATTGTAATCGTGAACAACTTGGCATGTGTCAATGGCTGTGCCTGATACAGACATTTAATGCCATAACAAATGAAAGTCATAAACAGTTCTAATTGCAAGCTGTTGAAAAACATCGAAAGTACTTCCCAAATTGCAACCATGACTCACTTGAGTCACTTCTTCCGATGCAGTGAACTACTGATTGGATCAAACATGTGACTATCTCACATTTGGTACTGTGTACCAGTACCAATATGCCATCTCAAAGTAAACTATTTTTTGAATAACTGCTCGAATTATTATAGTAGTCAATAATGGTTAAGTAATATTCCGAATTCTAATAATATATGAAAGTCTGTGCATATATCAATTTTGTCAAATTTCAGTCAGTTAACTGCAAAACCAGTCTGAGAAAAACACAGCATAACATTTTTTGAGCAATTACATAGTATGACATATCATATTTTGTGCAAAAGCATTTAAAATATATGTGGTGTGAATGACGTTGCCTCATATATTTAAATATTTGCACATGAATATCATTGTACGCTATATATAAAATTTGGAGCTCCTGGGGGGTGTCCTAAAAATTATTGTAAAAATTCAAAAAAATTACACAAATATTATCATATCCATAGGAAACTTTTTGACTGGTGAGACCTAAGAATTTCAAGAAAAAGATTTGTTTGGGACACCCTACTGTGTAGTGACTAAGGAAAGCAATCACAGAGCATTTGCCTAGCATTGAATTAATCACTTACAAGTCTGATTGCAAACTACAGTGCATGCAAGTGCATACGCTTATAGCACTTGGCTTTGAGTTTTCTAGCAGCACCAAGACTAGCCTAAACGATTGATGGAAGCAGCTTTCACATCTCATGATTATTGCTCCCTAATCTGTATCTAAAGTCTCTACGGTCTACCGAATGTGTTACTATGCTAACTATCAATTGTGTTCATTATTTTCTTTATGTTATGTTTTATTATGGGAACAATAAATGATTTGATTTGATTTGGTGACTGACTGATCTTTACACAACTCATTGTAAGGTTGGCACAACTGAAGGTTGTCTTGGAGTGACTGATCACATCACACAGTCTGTAAAAGACAGATACTAGCCTTGGATTGTGATGCTGAACTAATGGCAGCCTTATTCATAATCACCAAGCTAGGATACTACAATTTAATTAAACCGGCCTCTATTCACTACAGGACTTCAGCATACTGTTTAATCAGCTATCCCAAACAATGACACAACTGACAAGCACATACTTCTAGACAAAAGATGATTATGCTACTCTAATCGTAAAATGCAAATCATTATGGATAAATGTTGCATCCATCACTTGTTCCTTGAGGTGAAAAGCACATATGAACAGGCATTGTTTAAAACCTAATGTCTTCTGTGCCTTTACTGAATACATGATAACGTATATCACTGAGCTTTGCAATATTATTAAACTGACTAACAAAAAACCCATAAATTTTCAGTAAGAATGCAATAAAACCAGAGGAAGGTCTAAAAATAGAACTTAAGACAATGCTTACTGCGTTGGATTTCTATCTGTCGTTTGGCGTCACCAAGTGCCGAGAATAGATCCATCTTGAGGCGAGTTTCCGCACTGAGGTTGTTCTCCAGGTGAGCATTCTTTTCTCTCATCGCCATCAGTGCTGACATCAAGACTTCCGACTCATTCTGCGACTCCTTGTACTGACGAAGCATCTATCAAACATGTGTCACTTTGTAATGCTACAGAAATCACATTTGTAAGACTTTGTCAATCCTGCAGTTAATGTGATTGAATTCTCATGTGGTTCACAAGACTTGCAGTAATTCTGAACCGTGATATAAGAAAGTTGATTCTCCAAGAACAAAAGGATTTCAATTCCTGTCTGTCAGTTTACGTAAACTCAAATGTCTCAGATGCATTATGGAACTTGAAGAGACGCTCATTTCCTTTTCGTAGGACCTTGAGCATTCTGAAGGTTCCCTGTGACCTGACTTGATTACCTATCTCACTAGGCTTCACACCAAGCTTCCGAAAGTGAAAGGTCAACATGCTAGCAATCAACAGCTCAATAACAACTCAGAGTTACTGGAATCCATGAGTCATAACCAAGGATGCGGATTTTAACTATTAATCAAAGTCAATTAATCACCACAAATATTAACTGATTAATCTAAGTTTGTCTGATCAATTTTTTCCTTTTTATTCATGCTATCGAGAGCAATATTTCTGGAGTAAACAATATGGTGAATCATGAAAATGTAAAATGATTTAGTGGAAATTTAAGGCAAACGCTGATGGAAGATGACAACATGTTTACTCGAGAAATGGGTCGCTGAATGTCATGAAATAAGTAAAAAAAACATTGACCAGGCAAGCAAAATTAATCATTAGCTGCAATAAGCAGTTGACTAACTGTTGTCCAAACACATGTCACTTTCAGCAAATGGAATGATTGAAGGTTTTGAGCTTTTCACACTTTAAACACGACATACACAATTAAGCAACTTAAACCAATTGATTGATGTTAATTTTTGGAAATCAGCCCATTAAATTTTTTATGAGTACCAGACCAAGTTCTACCAGCTCCAAGAACAACAACTGACAGTTTCACATAATAATAATAAAAAAAAGAAATCTGTTGGTGTGGGACTCGAACCTGTGTTTCTCGTTCTAGCTGGTGGAGCTGTTCATCTCGTCGTTGCATTTCCCAGCAGATCTGTTTGAGTTCACCTTCGAGTTCCATCTGTCGACTTTTACATGCGTCTGTACATTCATTCCTGCAAGACATACATTACGTCGCGTCTGTACATTCATTCCTGCAAGACTTACATTACGTCGAATGACTCGCTCCTTTACAAAGCACCATCAGAAATGTTCCTGCGAAGTTTGAGATATAATTAGGACACAGTCTGAAAGGTTATTCCAACAAATGAAGGCATTAACTTCTAAAGAAAGTAATTGGAAACATAACGCATGCACCTTGAAATTCAGCAAACAACTCTTTAATATTCCTTTTCTAATATTGTTTTTATATGAAATTCTTCATTTAAAATTTTGTGTTCTATAATTAGACAACAATCAACATAAACAAGTACGCTTAAATAAAAAAGTTCTACGATATTATTTTAGCTAATTTAATCTTCACAAGAGTACTAGTCAGTCTGAATCATAAACCCCTAATGGTCGCTTGTACCTAAAGTGCACACCAAAGCACCCGTCAAAATTTAAAATCTTAGTGGAATTCTTTACCAAGACTTACAAAATTTAAAAATATCTTTATTATGCAAAATTAACTTAAATTCCACACACACACACTTGACTATTAAACCCATTAAACATATGTAGTGCGGCTGCCGTGTCAATTTCCACATAATCTGGCATGAACAAGTCATTAGCTACTTACACAAACTCTGGGTTTGATAACTCTATCATCTCGCTCATCACCTTACTAACTTTTTCTTTGCATAAGCTCTTGGTCATATCTATATTGCATTCAGTGCATAGCTTTCTATATATGCACATTTACTTTATAGGTCGCAATAACTGCATTTACTTCATAGCTTGCATCAAAAAGTTTTCAAATTTTAGTGGCACTCATCGAATACTGCGATCATCTTTTACTTCCTCTCTCTTTCCAGAAATCACGCATGGATTTTACTTCCAATTTTTAATTACACGTTTTCAATTTTCAGAAAAAGACCTTTAAGAATTAGAAATTGTAATTACTTGTATCTTTCTATCATTTCAGTGAATTTCCATAGCAATACATATAAATGGTTATGGGCCACTCATACACAGCACCGCAATGGTTTAAATGGTCAACAATTCCAAGTCACGCGAGCCCAAACATGTGTAGTTAGCTCTTAAAACAACTGGACCACAATGCTGCAAACCAGACTGCACACATATCCAGACATGTACCAATAAACATCACATGTACAAACACTGAAAGGAAATATACTGACACCACCTTGCTATAATTGAATTAGTGCTACATAAGGAGGTACAGCTGTCTATTCAGTGACACAAAACCAGTTAGAGTATTCTGAAGCCTTTTGAATGAAAGCACGCAAGGGTAATTGATCAGAGATGTGAATAATAAAATCCAGTTCTCAAATTATATCCTACTTGGCCACAGGAGGAGTTAATTGTTTTGCAGCCTCGTCAGCCTTCTTCTTTTTCTCGTTGGCAAGCTGCTGCTCGAAGCTAGCTCTCTGCTTCTTTTCTTCCTGTAGCTTGCGTTCTAAACCCTGCGCAGTCTGCTTGTCTTGTTGTCGACTTGTAACCAAATTGTGTAATCTAAAATAAAACATTTATTTATGCACACACAATTTGGAATGTTCAATTGCTATTTAACAGCCCCAATCCCCCATGAAACACTTCTTAATATCCTAACCAATGCAATAGTTTTAACAGAGGAAGTCTGCCTGCAAGTGAATGATGCTTGTACAGCCCTGGAGAATGTCTCAACTGAAAGCTTTACACAACAAATTCCACTTTTACTAAATTGTTCTGACTGTGCATAATTATTTACAAGGACATAATGCCAAATAAAATGTGCAATTCTTATGTGCTTCAACGAAGTCCCACAGAGGCTAGTCTTCTGGAAACTTTATTTCCATTCAAGATCAGCGATAAAGCCCTAGCAACTGGAAAATATTTTTTCATAAACCAATACAATGTACCAAGATCTGAATCCTAGAGAACCTGATGAAGTGCCAACACTGGCACACTTCTACAAGCCTAACTGACCAATACACTCAACCATGTACAATTCTACATAGGGAATTTTCTAGCATATCATGATAAATCCAAGTCAGCTTCTCATTCTGCGACCAATTCCTGCCACATATATCAGCAAAACACAAGACCACTCATCTCCCTGCATTCTTATACATATAAAATAGCTCTCTTGGTTTATATATTATTACACAATGAGGAAAGTCAGTCCTCTGGTTCAGTGCCAGCGCCAGGATTTCAGTTTTGGAGGGGCTGAAGCCCGCGGCCAAATTTTCCATTTTCGCCGCCAAAAATTCTGACGACCTTTTTTTTTTTTTAGTCATCGACCAAAATCTCACAAAAATTTTCCATGTTCGCCGCCAAAATTTCTGACGACCTTTTTTTTTAGTCATCGACCAAAATCTCATGAAAATTTTCCATTTTCGCCGCCAAAATTTCTGACGACTTTTTTTTTTTTTAGTCATCCACCAAAATCGTGGATATTTCAATGTAAAATAATTCAGATGGTCATTGTTTTAGGAGGGCTGAGCCTCTTGTAGGGGGGGCTTAGCCCCCCCAGCCCCCCCCTAGCGCCGCCACTGCTCTGGTTCTTTTAACCTTGTTTTCCAGGTAGTACCATGCCACAATGTCACTAGCAAATTAGTTAGACATGAGGTGAGGTATTAAAACGTCGTCATCGTCGGTCAACTTACTTGGTCTGTAGACTTTCGTTGTCCTGACGCAGTTGGTAGACTTCGTTCTTATTCACTCGGTCAGTAGATGTCAAACTGTTGATCTGACAACGCAGTTCCTGCTCAGTGTTGCGACTGCTTTGCAGTTCAGCTTTTATTCGCTTGATCTCAGACTCCATTCTAACAACGTATAAACAGCAGAAGCACCCACAAATGAATAAAAATCATTCTCATTAAATTTCTATAAACAATAAGTAGGGCTGTTGATTAATCGCGATTAACGCATTAACACGCCAAAAATGTCACGATTAAAAGTTTTAACACATTAATCGTACGCGTTAATCAGATATGATTAAAATTCATCGCTCAATAATTGCCTGCATGCGAACCAAAACACGAGTTTATCGCTAACGATGACCCTTTGACACCAGCCGCATCATCTCATCATCCTCTAAAGTTGTTTCGGTGCCCCGTCAGACTACATTGGCTGAACTCCAGAAGATGGCAAGGCCAATGGATCCAGGTTTCAAACAATAAGTTAAATGCCAACAGAAAGACAAAAGAGGTGAGGTTTGGCAAGAGCTGCAACCTCTTGTGTGAAGAATTCTGACCAACTTTATGAGGTTCAGTGGTAGACCTACTATTGTTAATTGAACCGACCAATGTAGACAAACTGGTCTGCCTAAACAATTGGCTGAATAAATAATTAATTTTGATAGTCAGAAAATGGTTGTCTAATTTTAACATTTAGGTCTATATCACCTTTTAAAGGTGGCTTAAACTAACAGCAGTTATCTGATTTGAGCAGTGGTTCAATTCTGTCTGTTATACAAAACTGCTCAATAAACTAAATGCAGAAATTCAATTTAGGCCTCAGCCAAATGTTATTGAAATTGCTTGTAATATTAGAAAGTATGCCTACATTCATTTATACTTCATGGTCTTCAGAAAATATTAAGATTAATAACTTGAAGGAAATATGTTGCGTGATTAATTTCAATTATTATTTTTAATCAAACAGCAGCCTTAATAATAAGTAAATTTAATTTTCAATTTTTAGCCAATAACGGGTAGTCGTGAAAACCAATTTCTTTAAACTACTTGTCATTGCAACTAGCACAAGTACCACTGCTCTCTTATGTTTTCCTCTTTTAGTCTGAAGTCCTCGTTCGCATTTAAGTAACTAGACTCAATTCAAGGTTCTATTCAGAATTTCAAGGCCTAGTCCAGGAAACAATAAAATCGCTCTGGACAACAACTGGCCTACAACTCCAGATGTGTTTTATTTGGTCAACATTATTGTGGTCCATGAGAGCAAGTAGCGTGACATGCCTGATGTCAACAAAGTCACTGACATTTAAGAGATAGTCCTAGAAGAACTGTCTCTGTTGAATGGTCCAGATACACAGCGAGGCATAAAGTCAACACAATAAAATGCACCTGCAAAACACGCAGTTACGAGCAAACTACATCGAGTCCAGCAACATCTAATGATAATAAACACTTAGAAGTTCTATTGTGCTATTGTGACAATATTCCAGCCATAAGTTGATAATCACTGCTAAGCAGAAAGTGTGCCAATGCCAAATTCCTGAATAGTCAATCTGATAATTAGCCAAAAAGTCCAGCAAACGATGAAGTTTGTAATTTGGATCTAAAGTCTAACAAACACCATAGAGGTACAAGTGGACCAAACTCACATAAATCCACAAAAAACTCACACATATACAAGACATAAAACACCAATCTGAATTAAGGGGTTGCCTGACCTTGAAATTGTCTCATCCTTGTTGTTTTGACAAAAGCTGTTGGTGTTTGACTTGACTTTCTTGGCTGTGGTTAGATTTGACGTCAGATTAACGTTTTCTTTGACGCCTCCTTGACCACCAAGCTGCAGACTATTTCTGGAGGTTGATTTGTTGAGTTTCACGTTCTGTTCGTTCGTCGAATTGTCGTCCTTGAAGTCGTTGACGCTCGACGTGCTCCGTCGCCCTAAACTGTTCTCGATAAACTCGTAGCCGTCGTGACACGTGTCGGTGGCGCCACCAATATCCGACTGTTTTTCGACTTCTTTATTTCCGCTTATGAGACTCGTTATAACAGACGTGATAACAGAATTCGAAGGAAAGTCTGACTCTGGTTTATTGTTAGTAGGCTTTTTGTTAAGTTCCGGTGATGTGTTGGAAGTCTGCTGAGGAGTGGATGGCACGACTTCATCCTGAGATGACTTAGATGTGACTACAGCAAACAACAAACAATCTCTTAAATCCATACACAGAAAACTGAGAGAAAGCCTCTACGTTGAAAATAAAGATATCATGGCAGACTATAAACAACATGCACACAAGACCACAATGCAAACCAATTTCAACGCATCCTCGATTAAGTTGTGTGGGATTATATCTGGAAGCTGTGTGTTGCTGTCATCAATATATCAACATGTAACATCATTCTGTCTAGCTTGCAGAGTTAGGTGATGGTACTCTTTTGCTATTTCCTGCTGACACACATCCAGTACATGCATGTTGCGGTCTCTTGTGACTACTTTGCAGAACAGTCCTCATACTGCTATTTCAAGTGATGCCCATTAATGTAGAAAGCATTTTCTAAAGCACTGAAGGTGTTTTTATCCGTCTGAGACACTGAGACTGTCATGTGAAAAGTACTTCTTATCGATTCTGACCAAGTGCTATAGAAGCATTCTGTTATAATCACAGTTACAATAAAAGCTTAGAAGAAACACAGATCCAACCATCATCAACACAATTTATGCAGAATAACAAGTGCACAATGCACATACAAACAAACAAACAGAACGTTTGGTATTCATACAGTCTAATGCACATCTCAAGTCTCAACCAGCATATAAGTAAACTCAATCAAGCTCTTCATATCACACAGTAACACTAGAATAGTGAAGCCTGCTGAACAGACATACAGGTCATCATACTATGAACACATCCTGCCAGCCAGGACATTCCTTCAAGCCAGAATTATACAGGTGGGAAGGAGTCAGTTCTAAATTGGTCTCTCTTACCCAGGTCATTTTGTGTTACTGGATATAAGGAGACACTCATTATCTACAGCAGTCGCGAGCAATCAAGGTTTTGTTCCATGCAATTATCAAATTTAGGTCACCTTCACAACGTGCATCCAAGTCTAAAAGCTGCATAACAGATCTGTCGAGTGCTCTTCTTGCAAATATGAAATGTTTTTGCCATCATTAGTCACAAAAGTCTCACAAGTTTGTCTCTCCCACTCCAGTCCGTTCTAAATGCAGTTGCCAGACTAATAACGGGACTTTCTTGCACATCCCACATCTTCTCTTTCATGTTTGAACAATTTCACTGGCCAGTGGCTACCCATACTGCTTGAATTCAGATCAAGGTTCGTACATTAATTTACTGATTTTACTCTGGCCTGTGCTAAGTATCTTTGCGATCTCATCCACTTGCTGACTTCAGCCTCCTCTCCTCTTCTACACTCAAGTGACAGGCATGATCTCCTTGTCACGCAGTCAAGGACTGCAATGGCAAAACTCAAACTTTTGCCTTCATTCACCCAGCATTTTGGAATCAACTCTCACCATTGACATGTTCTCTGTTCTTAATTGGTATCCCAAGTTCATCTTTCCGTTCAACTTTCATCACCAACAGAGCTCAGCTCACGCACATTCATCAACTTTCATCTCAGGCAAACTCTGCTATTATAAACACATTCCAAAATTACCTTTTTAGTTTGCTCAAGTTGTAGTCACTCCCATAGTTCTCTCATTCATACATCTTCAGTGGCTTCAAACCCTCAAAGAAATTAATACCCACTGAGGATACTTCTGCCGAGTAGATTTCTCCTCAGTAGGTCTTTCATTATTCTTCCTTTGATTATACGTAGAGCTGGATTTCACCTTCATTCTGAGGCTCCACTTTGGGTTTTGTGTAGCCTTGCCTTTCAGTGCAAAGTGACTGGTTTTTCATCACTATTCCTATTCAATTAAGTGCCAAGTGCAGGCACATTACAGTTGCCTATCTGACGACTTACCAATTTCAGTGCAGCTCTTGTGTCAGGGCAGCTTCTGAGATATTCTGTTAACAGCACTATATAAATTTTATCAATACAGTGCAATAAAATCGTCACCTCAATTTAAAACAAGCTCTTTAACAGTAGAACTCAAAGCCAATTCAGTTATGTGACAACAAATCTATCCAGTTGCATTCTGTTATAAATTCCAACAAGAAACAATAATTGAGAAAATAAAATTTCTTAAATGATTGACCATTCAGATGATACACCAATGAAGTTTCTATAGATATAAATCCAAGCATGCATGCATGCATAACTCAATAAAACTTGATCAGGATGCTCATAATTATGAAAAGTAGTTTACGAAATGATACATGAAGATTCTCACATATCTTTCAACGTCATTTTACATTTGTGCAGACAACTCACCTTTACTATCCAGATTCTGGACTTGGTCAGCTGGAAGGGCCTGCTGTAGAAGTTGAAAGTAAAATTCGTTCTCTTTTTGAACCTCCTTTTGTTTCCGCTGAAAAGGCAAATAAAACAATCCACTGTGCAGTCAAGTTTCACAAACTATCAAGCACACGTAAACATTTAAAAGACATAGGCTTGCCCAAATTTCATTTCTAAATCAGTTTATCTGTCTATCTTCAGTAGGCTGGAGCTTAAGAATTAAAAAAAATAAAAATTTTAATATTTGAAAGTCGTACCCCCCAAATCTGTTCCTTATTATATAGAAACACTGTGAAAAAAGTTTGAGCAATAAATTCGTATATTTAGAGGTAGCTCAAGCCCCTAAGATATTACGAAAACGACGAAAATTCTGCGAACTACGTCGGGTATTTATTTTAAACTGAACACAATATTTACTTTTGAACAAAAACACACTGCTCATAAATTCTTTGACAGAGTACATCAGATTCTATAGCATAAGTCTCACAAAGTCCAGCAAACTCATGGTTCTCTTGTTTTCATGGCAACCCGGACAGAGTCTGCTGTGTCCTGCTATCAGGGTACATTTTACGATGGTCCTCAACAACTTGCAGCAGGAACTGCAGCTGTGTTTCATCATGGGTATTTATTTTAAACTGAACACATTATTTCCACTGTACTCTTGAATGAGCGCCACTCCACGTTCAGCATGGTCCTTGACAACTTTCAGAGACTCCTCTGTTTCTGTAGCCTGCTTGTAGTCGTCTCTGTCTTCCCACCAGTCCGGATCAACTGCGAGAAATCCGTCTGGAAGCTCCAGCATTTGGATCAGTGTCATTGACTGGGCTGTGACAAAATCTTCCAAGTTCTTGTCCTTGAAGGAATCCAGAGCAATTGTGATTCGCTTGGAATGGTCCTTATCTCGGCTTGCTCTATTTTGCATGGCACTCACCATCAGTCTCTATGTTGATGAACTGACTCGACGGTCGAAGAAAGCCAGGCTCGCCAGTTCCTGTGACATGCACCACAAGTGATTCGAAAACTTGTGCGATGTTGCCTTTGAGATGGCTGAATGGATTGATGAGTAATCGAGCAGTAAGTTCAGCAGCAGCAGGTCATTGTAAGGAGCACGTGATGCTTGAGGTGAGGAGATCCAAGCTTTCAGGTAGACACGTACTGCGAACACACATACATCCAGTAATCCTCTCTCTTCTGCAGGAGTCAGTTTGAATTGAGCCTTGAACATCCAGATTTTGAGACTGTATATGACTTTGGACATCCATCGGGCATGGTGCATTGGAGCAATGCACCATGCCCGATGGATGTGAATCGGGCATGGCCGGGTGACATGAATCGCACTCCTGAGGCTAGAGCAGCACCAAGAAAGACAATTGCAAGTTCCAAGAATTCTTTATAATCATTTCATGGATGACTCTGTTGAAGCTGCTTGTTGGCATAATCGATTGTGTCTTGCTTTATGTCTTAAACTAGAGCTGCCACGTCATGAGCTGAAATTCCTGTTTCATACTTGGCCGTGTCTATGAGTCCCCAATATTCTGGAAGCGTTTGAAGAGTGCAACCTGCGGAGAAGATGTGGTGGGCCCCAAGCACACTTTGAACACTGCACCAATTATCAATTCCATAATGTGATGCCTGCAAGCCAGTGACAAGAGCTCCTTCTCAAGCTTCCTCTCTAGGAGGACACAGGCACCAGCGATCCGACCAGTGTTTGAGCTGGTCGTATCAAAACACATAGCTCGGATGCTATCGGCTATGCCCCAGTCTTCAATGGCTCCAAAGACAGCAGCAGCCTGAGCCTCGCCTGTTCCAGATGGAAGCTTGGCAACTGTGAGTAGCTGAGAAAGTCATTTCCCTGAAACCAATACTGGCAAGCGATCGACCTTTTTTCCAGTAAGATCAGGGATCAGCTTGCCGTCCCAGTGAACAACAAGTGGAGTGTTACCCTGAAACTCTGTTTCTATATTTACTGATCTCTGAGCTCGGTGTTCTACTCTATGTCGGCGAATTGAGTCTCTGTTTAAAGCAAGTTCATCAATGTTCTGTCCCAAGCTTCTTGCAGTTTTCGCAATAACAAAAACAGTAAATTCAAACTGTTTTATTATGTATCAATAAGTGAGACATCACTGAGACAATGCCTCCAGCTGTTAAACAAACATACTGCAGCTACTGCTGCATCACTGCATCAGTGTCAATTGCTTACAATACTTAGTCAGCATAGTCACTGATTAGTCAGTCCAAAGAGTAAACAAGTCTGAACATGTCTGTAATATGAATTCATGGAAATTGTGTCTTGTCAGCAAAACAATGTGATCTAAGTGAGTGTATGATGGGAGAATGTTTCAATTTACTTAGCAAATAAGAATTGGTTATTTATTTATCATGAGAATTAATTAAGGAATAAAACGCTAGTTTCAGTTGTATCCGAAATATAAAGGCTGCCACAGCTCTTGTATCAGAAACTTCACCATCATTGAGCTACCCCTAAATATTTTTCAATTGTGCTGATATTTTGCCAGAATTTTTATTTCATATATAGGGAAAAACTGAGGGGGTACGAAGATCATATTTCACAAGTAAAAAAATAAGCTCCAGCCTAATCTTCAGTGGTTGATTACACATAATGTTTTGATCAATAAAGGAGCAAAATGGACCAAAATATATCTATATGGAAATAGAACAAGGGCTAACAATATCCGACATGCAACCAGCATCAGTTTAGTTTAAATTGGTCACTTATCATATTTATAGCATGAAACTGCTTCTAGCTAAACGCCAAAGTGTGTTATGAAGTAAATACCCAAACAATTACACACCAAATTATACTAATACTTATACAGCAGTAAAAAAATATCATTCAGATGTAATCATTAGCTAAATCTATAAATACCAAAATAGGCAGTTCAAAATTACTAATTTACACAATTCAGTTATCAAGTTCGCAGCAGACAATAAAAACATCTGCCTCTATTTTTATCACAATAAAAATTAAAAATCTGAATTTAACGAAATGCAACTTACTAGTCGTAATTTGTATGAGACGTAGCTTTTAAATCCAAACCCAAGCGTTACCATAGGATACCCTATGCTGCAGAGAAAAAAGAAATAAGCTGAATATCCATCTAAAATACATCAGATTTCATTCACATCAACTAGTCTGACCACAGTTCAAATTCAAAAAAAGATAATATTTGTTATGCATAACACAGAGTACATGTAATAGAATGAATGGAAAACAAATAAACAGTTGAAAGTTGCTTGAACTCATTGTATTGTGTGCAACTGTGCATTGCTCTGTATACACGTGTTCCCTGGTTATGCACAAATAGCAATAGAATAAATACGACTAATTCAGTAGCAATAGTGAACAAACATTTCTGCAGCAGCTATCATGAGCACAATAAAGCACGTACATCTCAGGCAAATGAAGAACAGAGACTTACATTAATTAGTGAATATCACCGACACATGTAACAACAAGCCGTATTGGCCTCTCATTTGCTTTTAGTACAGTCTTGTTGCTAAAGTATTGTAAGGATCCTGGGGGTGGCCCATGTTCCGAGGGACGCTACGGCGATTTAGGTGCCCCGGAGAGATGCCGCTCCGGGCCACGCCCCCTAGCCCGTGTTCCATAGGCCACGCCTCCTAGGCCATGTTCTGCCGCTCTAGCCCGTGTTCCATAGGCCACGCCTCCTAGGCCATGTTCTGCCGCTCTAGCCCGTGTTCCATAGGCCACGCCTCCTAGGCCATGTTCTGCCGCTCTAGCCCGTGTTCCATAGGCCACGCCTCCTAGGCCATGTTCTGCCGCTCTAGCCCGTGTTCCATAGGCCACGCCTCCTAGGCCATGTTCTGCCGCTCTAGCCCGTGTTCCATAGGCCACGCCTCCTAGGCCATGTTCTGCTAAGCCACGCCTCCTAGGCCATGTTCCGTAGCCCATGTTCTGCCGCCCTAGCCCATGTTCTGGTAAGCCACGCCTCCTAGGCCATGTTCCGTAGCCCATGTTCTCCCTAGCCCATGTTCCATAGCCCTTGTTCTGGTAGGCCACGCCTCCTAGGCCATGTTCCGTAGCCCATGTTCCATAGGCCACGCCCCCTTAGCCCGTGTTCTCTAGGCCATGTTCCTGGGCGGTTATAAATAGCTGAGCCGGAGAGCTCAGTAGAGTTGAGCTAATAGATGTAGTTGAGGAAGAGTAACAGACGTCCGTTGGTAGCCAGTAGTCAAGTAGTGAACTAGTAGATGTAGTTAAGAGCCGGTGCATGTCGCCTGTGTCGTTTGGCGGTCTTTTGTACAGTGATTGCGACGAATTAATAAACTCTGCTGAAGAAGAAGAATTCGTGTCGTTTGTCAAGTTCTATTGTCGTCGGGGAAACTCAACGTTTAAGCCCTTCGATAGACCACGAAGGCCGAACTGTCACGTGTCCTGGTCACCGGTGCATCCTGGTACTTTGCTTTGGTGAGACGCGCACAGGGTTCGAGTTCGACGTTTAAGCCGGCGAAGAGGCTTATTTTCACCACACTGGACGCAGAAGTGGGGTCTACAGCTTTCCTGCAGAACGACGACAACTAGAATCAACCGAGAATGTTGACCGGAGACGACGAAATCACGATCCAGTATTCGGCGACTGGGGACGCCAACACGCCTCCCGACCGCGAAACACCAGCAGCCCGGAGAGCAACGATGGGAAGATCGCCGCTGCGGAACGTGGAATTCGGATCGGAAGACGACGAGACACAGGTGAGACAAAGCTACCGAGAGAGGACGGACCGACCGGTACGGACGACGGATCTGCTGGAGACCGTCGACGGTTTGCTGCGAAGACGATCGACGCCAATGAAACCCGGTCGTTTCGATGGAACAGGTTCCTGGGAGTCTTTCCATGTGCAGTTTGAGGTGTGCGCCCGCTATAACCGATGGACTCCGGCGGACAAGGTCGACCATTTGCGCTGCGCGTTGGAAAAAGCGGCGACACAACTCCTTTGGGACTTCGGCGCGCAAGCAGACGTGAGTTATGAGGAACTGGTGGAACGCCTCCGACAGAGATACGGGTCGGAAGGTCAAGCAGAAACCTTCCGGGCCCAGTTATATTACAGACGGCAACGAGCGGAAGAAAGTCTCAGCGACCTGTTGCACGAGATTCGGCGTCTCGTAGTCCTGGCGTATCCCGTCCCATCCAATGAGACGACCCAGATCATCGCGAAAGACTCATTCCTGGAAGCCCTACGAGACCGTGAACTCTCATTGAAAGTACGAGAACGAGAGCCGCAGACTCTCGACGAAGCATACCGCACAGCCCTGCGTCTGGAGGCCTATCAACGAGCATCCGAGAGCGACGACCGAAGGAGACCGACGAATCGGGTTCGTGGGACTCAGGAGATCGAACCGAGTGCCCAGCTCCAAGCGACGCTGGACCGGTTCCTGACGGCGCAACGGGACGACCAGCGCCAGTGGCAGCGCGAGATAGAGGATCGGATTGACCGACAACTGCGGGAGCTGCGGAGCCAAGCTCCGAACGATAACGATCGGGGACGAAACGATCGTCCCGGAAATCGCAACGACGGTGACCGACAGCAAGAGACTACGAGACGGGCGGTCACGTGTTTCAACTGTGACCGAACCGGTCACGTGGCTCGTGACTGCCGCCAAGCACGCCGTTTCCGGAACCGCGGGAACGACGCCGGAACGACTGGAACCGAGGAACCGATGCAGCCGGAACCAGTAGCCATGAACCACACTACGCGATCGACGTTGCCGGACAGAGCCAGCAACAACGCCATCTACATCAGAGGGACGATCAATGGACAACAGCAGCTGTGCCTGATCGACACTGGATCGGAGGTCAGCTTGGTGCCATCCTCCGTCATCGAAGGGTTAGAACTTCGTTCATGTAATCGTACTTTGATGGCTGCTAATGGGTCAGAAATTAGGGTCCTTGGGGAGGTCCTAGTGTCCATTAAGATTGGGAGAGGTTTTGAAATCCCGACCACGTTTCTGGTGTCTGACCAAATAGTAGAACCTATGTTGGGCATGGATTGGCTCAGAGAGCACCGTTGTAGACTGGGATTTGGTGCAGGGGCATTATTTGTGGGAAAGAGACGCATTTCTCTTGTGCGGGGCAATGGCTCTAATTGGTGCCGGCGCGTTATCGTTGCCGAGGAGGTCGTAGTATTGCCTAAGTGCCGAAGGGATGTCCCGGTTAAAACTCTCTACGGGAACCTGACCACGGTTGCTCCCGCTTGGATGACCGAGGCTCAAGAAATCAGCCCCGGTGTGCATCTTGCCCGAGTGGTGATAAATGATGAGATCGATGCCCATGTACAAGTTGTAAACTTAAATGAAGACCCGGTGAGATTTAATAAGAATCAGTGCCTGGGAGGTTTACACCCGGTGCAGATAGAGTCGAAGGCGACAGGTACTGCAGGATTTGAACCGGTTAAAGAGAGTCCGCCGATGGAGGCGTTGTTAGCCGATTTACCAGAGGAGGTACCCCCTGAGGTTCGGGAACGACTCAAGGAATTGTTGGTGGAGTATGGGGATGTTTTCTCGGTGGCCGACCGAGACTTAGGAAGGACGTCCTTGTGTACCCACAAGATAGAGACGGGAGACGCTCGCCCCGTGAGGCAACCGCTAAGGCGCCACCCGTTGCCACATCGGGTCTACGTGGACAGTCAGTTGGACAGTATGCTAGAAGATGGGGTCATAGAGCCAGCGGTGAGCGAGTGGGCGTCCAACGTGGTTCTGGCTCGTAAGAAAGATGGCTCGTTGAGGTTCTGTATCGACTATAGACAGTTAAACGACCGGACAAGGAAGGACTCGTATCCCCTCCCAAAGATAGACGAGTGTTTAGACTCCCTTGCCGGCGGGGGCTGGTACAGTACTCTGGATCTAAGGAGTGGGTACCACCAGGTTGCCATGGAAACGAAGGATGCCGATAAGACCGCATTTGTCACTAGACGGGGTGTGTTCAAATGGAAGGTGATGCCCTTTGGCTTGTGTAACGCGCCCGCCACCTTCCAGCGACTTATGGATATCGTCCTGTCGGGTCTCAACTTCGAGATTTGCTTGGTTTATTTGGATGACGTTATAATCTTTGCAAACACCCCAGAACAGCATTTAGATCGGTTGACACAGGTGTTCCAGCGGCTGAGAGACGCGAATCTTAAATTAAAGCCGAGTAAATGCCGTTTACTGCAGAGAACCGTCTGTTTCCTGGGACACATAGTGACACCGGACGGGGTGTCAATGGATCCGTCGAAGATAAAAGATGTAGTGGAATGGCCTACCCCGCAACGGTTACGGGACGTGAGAGCGTTTGTGGGACTTTGCTCGTATTATAGGAGGTTTGTGCGTGATTTCTCGATGATGGCTGCTCCGTTGTTTGCCTTAACCAAGAAGGGCAGAAGCTTTGTGTGGGACGAAGTCTGCCAGGAAGCTTTCGACTCGCTCAAGACTACGTTAACGACTGCGCCTATTTTAACGCTCCCCCGGGACGAAGGGACGTATTACCTGGATTGCGATGCGAGTGATTTAGGCATAGGCGCGGTGCTGTCCCAAAGCGTGGAAGGTGAGGAACGGGTGATCGCATACGGAAGCCGATTATTATCAGCCGCAGAACGGAACTACTGCGTGACCCGGAAAGAGCTGTTGGCTATAGTGTATTTTACTAAGCTGTATAGACAGTACTTGTTGGGACGACCATTTGTCCTGAGAACCGACCATGCTGCGCTGCAATGGTTGCAGCGGACGCCAGAACCTATTGGCCAGCAGGGACGATGGCTGGAACGCCTGGCTGAGTTCGAGTTTCAAATTGTCCACCGGCCTGGCAGAAAGCACGGCAATGCGGATGCGCTTTCGCGCCGACTGTGTCGGCAGTGCGGTCTATCTGACCCGATTGCGGTAGCCGCGGTGACGGAAGTGGTGGGACCGACCCCATCGACCGTTGAGACGGAGCCTAATGGCTCGATGGAAAAGAGTCAGCGCGAGGACGCCGACTTGCGAGTTGTACGAGCCTGGCTAGAGGTTGGCGCCGAAGCGCCCAATCTTGTCGAGATCCTCTCAGAAAGTGAAGCCATAAAGACTTTCTGGCATCAGAGAGACCGACTTTATCTGATAGACGGAGTAATGTTCCGCCGGACGCCGGATGGCGTAGAACAGGTATTGGTGCCGAAAGCAGAACGTGAGAGATTTCTAACGCTTGCACACACCGGTATGACCGGGGGTCACTTGGGAGTGCGCAGAACGAGATGGCAGGTACGACGCCGGGCCTACTGGACGGGATGGTCGGGCGATGTCAAACGGTTTTGTCGGCGGTGTTCCCCTTGTGCCCAATACCACCGTGGTCAGCCACCCAAGCAGGGACTTCTGCAGCCACTATCCTGTGGGGAGCCCTGGGAGCGGCTAAGCATTGACATAACTGGGCCCCATCCACGTAGTCGTAGAGGGCATATTTATATTCTCACGGTGATGGATGGGTTTACAAAATTTGTAGAAGCTATTCCGATGGCTAATCAGGAGGCAACGTCGGTTGCTAGAGCCCTCGTAGAAAACGTTATTGTCAGATATGGGGTTCCCCTCCAAATTTTGACAGACCAAGGGAGGAATTTTGACGGAATCCTTTTCGGGGAGCTTTGTAAGCTTTTAGGCATCGACAAAGTAAGGACTTCTAGTTACCACCCTAGCGGGAACGGGTTAATCGAACGCTTTCACCGGACCATGAATGCCATGCTGGGGAAGGTAATAGACAGCCATCAGAGGAATTGGGACGAGGTTCTGCCGCATGTCCTCGCCGCCTATCGGGCTTCGTTGCACGACGCAACGGGGTTTACTCCGAACTTCTTGATGTTCGGACGGGAGACCAGGGCGCCCATTGACCTTGTCTACGGCCGACCCCCCGATGAAGGTCAATCCCCGACGTCCTACAGCGTCTACGCCCAGGAGTTCGCCGAGCGTATGGAGGACGCATATCGCTTGGTGCGTGAACACTTAAAGGTCTCCGCTGAAAGAAGGAAGCATACATATGATTTACGCGTCCGTCCACAGCAATTCTCTCCCGGCGACCGGGTCTGGTATTACACCCCTCGACGTTACCAGGGTCGGAGCCCGAAATGGACTCGTATGTACACCGGGCCCTTTGTGGTGTTGGAACATTGTGGTGCCGTCAATTATCGTCTCCGAAAAACGAGGAATTCCCGTCCATTCGTCGCACATGTGGACAAATTGCGCCCATGTTTTGGAGAAGAAGGAATAGCAAACAACTCTTCGCGTGCGGAGGCCGACAATGTAGTCGCTCCCCACCTCGCTGTGGGAACCGATCGCCCCAAACGGACGACTCGCCGCCCCGCACGTTATTGCTAGGCGTGCCGACGCCGTTCTGAACGCTGATTATACGGAAAAAGACTTTCTGAATGAACAGTTAATTTGGACTTTTCAAACGAACATTTGAAATGGTAATTGTTACGTTAGGCCTGTTGGCCGATGAAGCCCGTTGGCCTCTTTTGTGTAGAGTATTGTGTGATTGTTGGACTCTTCGCCGCTGCTTATGTTAGGCCCGTTGGCCGTTTTCAAGTATATACATGTGGAATTGAGTGCGGTCGTGATGGCCCGTTGGCCACTTTTACGAGATAAAGGCTGTGCGAACTTTGAGTAGATTGGTCCGACCCGTTGGTCGTGTTATTTGAAGCGTACGGTCAAGTCGACCTGAGACTTTGATAGGCGATAGACTCGGCTCGTTGGCCACCGTTGTTTTAAAGCCACGTTTGGCTTTGTGCTTATTGTTGAGCCATGTGGCTCTGCTTTATCAGTTCAGAGGGTGGGGACACCCTCTAGCGTAGCGGGGGGAGCATTGTAAGGATCCTGGGGGTGGCCCATGTTCCGAGGGACGCTACGGCGATTTAGGTGCCCCGGAGAGATGCCGCTCCGGGCCACGCCCCCTAGCCCGTGTTCCATAGGCCACGCCTCCTAGGCCATGTTCTGCCGCTCTAGCCCGTGTTCCATAGGCCACGCCTCCTAGGCCATGTTCTGCCGCTCTAGCCCGTGTTCCATAGGCCACGCCTCCTAGGCCATGTTCTGCCGCTCTAGCCCGTGTTCCATAGGCCACGCCTCCTAGGCCATGTTCTGCCGCTCTAGCCCGTGTTCCATAGGCCACGCCTCCTAGGCCATGTTCTGCCGCTCTAGCCCGTGTTCCATAGGCCACGCCTCCTAGGCCATGTTCTGCTAAGCCACGCCTCCTAGGCCATGTTCCGTAGCCCATGTTCTGCCGCCCTAGCCCATGTTCTGGTAAGCCACGCCTCCTAGGCCATGTTCCGTAGCCCATGTTCTCCCTAGCCCATGTTCCATAGCCCTTGTTCTGGTAGGCCACGCCTCCTAGGCCATGTTCCGTAGCCCATGTTCCATAGGCCACGCCCCCTTAGCCCGTGTTCTCTAGGCCATGTTCCTGGGCGGTTATAAATAGCTGAGCCGGAGAGCTCAGTAGAGTTGAGCTAATAGATGTAGTTGAGGAAGAGTAACAGACGTCCGTTGGTAGCCAGTAGTCAAGTAGTGAACTAGTAGATGTAGTTAAGAGCCGGTGCATGTCGCCTGTGTCGTTTGGCGGTCTTTTGTACAGTGATTGCGACGAATTAATAAACTCTGCTGAAGAAGAAGAATTCGTGTCGTTTGTCAAGTTCTATTGTCGTCGGGGAAACTCAACGTTTAAGCCCTTCGATAGACCACGAAGGCCGAACTGTCACGTGTCCTGGTCACCGGTGCATCCTGGTACTTTGCTTTGGTGAGACGCGCACAGGGTTCGAGTTCGACGTTTAAGCCGGCGAAGAGGCTTATTTTCACCACAGTATTAAACTGACTAAGACAGTCTCCATGCATTATTATGGCAGCTATCGCAAATCTCTACAGCTTACATACATCAGATAACCTAATAATCTCTAAGTGCCTCAGTTCATCTTCATTTAACTAATTCCTAGTTTTGAGTTATCTTCATCACTATAATTAACCGGCTAGTCCCTAGCAAATACTACAAATTTATTGTTCAGAACTCCTTAGCCAGGATCGTAACAAGAACAAACATTTCAACATATCAAACACTTTACTGCAATCACTGAAATGGCTCATTTAGCAGAATTAAGCTTAAAGCACATCCATGTGAAATTCATTATTTTTTCTAACGCGTTGGTGGTTCTTACATCCACATGTCAGAATTATTTTATAATTTCTGCTGCAGATGTCATAGTGTAGAGTAATTACAAGCAGCAGAATGCCATCACCCAGAGACAATACCATCATAAAAGTGCATATAAAATACAGTTCTAAGCTTGCACTTGTTATCACTACGCTGAAGCAGCTTGATCTAGGGACCATAAACATGATGCTATCTGTCATCTCTGGATTGAAATTTATTGGCCGGGTTTTATGCATGTGAACCAGCAACTGGTGTTTCTTCTAATGTTCTGTTCATCGTTTTTGCTTAGTGATTTCTGTTCTAATGACATTTAATGTCATATAGGTTAGAGCGGAGCAGTATATCTGATTAATTTTCTTGACGTGGCACTACATAAATGTCTACTTACAATAACAAATCAACCTGTTATAGTTGCTCCACTCAATTAGAATTAGGTTTTTTTATTTCTAATCGGAGGCTCAGTTGTTACCTATTTAAAAAGTTACTTCCTGACATTATAAGTTACCTGTTCAGACTAGTGATAACTTCATCATTTTAAGAATAATTATTTACGCCTGTCACTCCACTCCATTATTAATAGTCTTCTTACCAGCAACTGGCAGGGTTCAACAGATACATTAAATTAAAACTTGTCTAGAGCTGTGGCTCTGAGTTCATGCCAGCATGATGTATCTTGTTTCACAACTGGTCATATGGTATAGAGCCATTCATTAAAAGATGATGTGGGCAGCAGTTGGTTTTAAGAGAAATGACAAGTTACACGTATATCCTTATTGATCAGGAATTGCGCAAAGAAGAGCTGACTGACCAGTGAACAGCAAATGGTCGACAGAGATCCACATGAAATGGAAAACACTTCAAATCTCGGAGTCTAAGCGATGTTTCCACGTAGACAAAGAGCAACCAAAGAGAGATCGTCGGCAGACATATTCCCCGATCTACAACAAAGCATTACAGACACACAACACAATCAGAGAGCAGACATAAAATCATTTGCGTGCATGGTACATGCATGACTGAAGTACTCCCTGGTATCACAACATTACATACTGTAGTCATAAGATAAGATTAAAGATGTCATCAAGCAGTTGCAATCTCTTTCCTTAATTGAAATAAACTATCGCTTTTAAAACAAGTACTAACCAATAAAAGACTCGCACAATCTGCTCTATGATCTAACCTGTGCTAGCATGCGGTTGTGATTCCCTTTTGAGGCAGGCATTGTGAGCATCTGGGAGCAATCAAATTTCATTCTTCATTGGAGCAAATAGTTCATTTAACTTAAGACAGAGATTAAGACAAAAGACCAGATCAGAGCAAGTGTGCAGTCCTGTCACACCAATTGGTACTAAGCCATTTGAGTGTGGAGCTATGAATTGGAACCATTCTCAAGCTGACCTGCTTTTATTACCTAGTCATATTTCGCAAAATGTTAAAAATCACATCTCAAGAATCTATGAACTAAATCTGCACGAGTTGGAAGACAGCTATAAACACAACAGCATCACATTCAACATTGGAAAGTTTTTCTTATTGATTAGTCTGCCCACATTTGAAGCAAACATCAATAAAGAAACAAGGTCACTAGTACAGCAGCATTAAGATTCAACGAATTGGCAGGCAAGCCCCAAAACAATGAAGATGTCACTAAGGACTACACAGACCAGCAACTGATCAATTATATGGCATATACTGTTTTATAAGCTTTCACCACCACCATCACCACCACCCCTTTCTGATGCCATACAAATGGTCTTCATTTTCCGTAAATTGTCCCATCAATTGTCAAGACGTTTACCTTGAGTAAGACTTATTTCATCACCATTTATATTGTCCACACAATGCACACATGCACAGCCATTCTAAGTTTCATTTTATCTCAATTCTTGCAAGGATTGCACGAAATGGGATTCAATCAACTGGAGTTATTTTTGGCCACATGGACCAATTGTTAGAGTTGTTACTCAATGGTTCTGTTCAGCAGAGCTGTCTCATCATCTTTAATTCAGCTTAAAAGCCATGTAGCCAATTGCAGATTCTAAAAACTACTATATAACAAATGCAAAATGACAACACAGTGTCAATTTTAACCAATCTTTTTACAAGATTCAATCAACTGAGAATAGTTATGACAAAGAGCCAAAAGGAAGTAAGTTAAATGGCTCAAGCCACACTGGAGTTCAGCTGGCGTTGAGGAAATGTTTGCCATCTAGAATATGAAGCGCTTAGAAAAACAGCTGGCTGGGAAAATTCCTGGAGGAAAATTCCTAATCCCTGGAGGTCAGTTCAGTGGACAATGGTCTACACAAGACATGGATAATTACCCATCCTTCACCACAAATCACTCCAGTTGGCACCCTCTATTCAGTTGTCAATATGGCAGCCACATATGTGTGGGCGCAGATGATTATGAAACAACCCGCAACACTCTTCCAACTTTAGGCTGTGCTTTCTAAGCGTCATAAGAAGACAAGGAAAAAGTCATTTTAACATTTCTATCCATTTACCTTAATTTCTAGCATCTGCCTGCTTCTGTCTCAGTAGTGCAAAGTGTAAATTTATGCATAATACTTCTCCATTCGGGTACATCTACTAGACAAAACGGATGAACAGACTACAGCTTTACAAAGGCTTCAGGAATCTGCAAATGGACGTTTGCAAGAGGCTGCAGCTCCTACATGATGACCTTAATAATTAATCAGCAATACCCGTGATGACAGATGAAGTGTGACTAGCATCATTCTCAAAGTTCATCCTCTGTTCTTATCCCCCACCCCACTGACCCCAGATAGGACCCATGCCAAGTTCTTCTGGATGCAAAGAGAAGCCTATCATTTTGAACCTGGAAAACATTCCTCATGCATAACTAACCATCTGAATCATGGCCACCTACAGTAATTCTCCAAGTGCCAAGTAAAAAAGAATTGCTGAGCTCTTCATGGAAGCATCTATAGACGATGATGGAACATGTCTTAACTTGCAGTAACAAAATACCACAACAGTTTCTTGAGCTTCACCAAAGGATTCTCGGCCTATTTTTCAATTTAAAAACTGAATCAGAGCAGAGAAAATCCATTTTGTGGGAATCAGCATCAAAGACGGAATGAATCTGCTTAGATAAAAGGTACCAAAACTGGGGAATGTGTGTCCAAGAGAAACAAGTTTAAATGTATATGCGGTTGTTGTCACAAAATGGGTTCTTGCTTCTGAAGAAAGTTGGGAAACTGAAATTACTATCAAGTTAGCTAATTTACATAACAAAACAAGTAAGTACAATAGGTAGTGTCCAGGTCAATCTCTTAATTATTATCATTTCATTTGCTATATTCTTGAATTTTCAACCAGTGTCATCTCTGCTCAATGTCTGTTGAAACATGTATATTTTGTGAAGGCATCCTTCAACTTTCCTCTGACATCATGTAATACTGAAACTGTTCACAAATTTATAGATTTATAGGTGAGTATAATGGCAAGCGAGTGTTTTAAACTTAAATGCTGCACTACTGTCTCATAGAACTTTTTTGAGCATTTGAAATCCTGTCTAAATTGCCTGATAATCACAAAAAAGACACCTCTTTTATACAGGACACCCTAATGACTGCAAGATATCTTTACGGGATCCATTTAAGAAGACAGCTGTGATTATGATAGCAGTTCAGAAGGTGTTGTCTACAGGCAAGAAGTCAACACAAGCACATAACAGGGTCGTTTCACAATCATTTGTGCACACTACAGTCATATATTAGTCCCACAAGTGCTTTTATTATGAATAGTTTACAGTGTACATGACATTAGTATATACTTGATTGGCAGATTAAATAGAATATTAACTCACAGCTTCTATAACTCAAGTAAAATGACCACTGAAGGCAAACTATGCTACTTTTGTCCTTCTTTTAATGATCATGTGACCTTCCAGTAATTTGTTCATAAAAATCGCAATTTATTAAGGGTGAAACTAAACCTATAATTAAAGTTACATAAGAATTTTTTATAAAATATGCATGTATTTTTAGCAGCACTATATGTGTAACTTTGGAGCTACGATTGTTTACATGTTTGCAATCTCAACAATTTCTCTTAAATAAAATCGTTACATGAAAATTTTCAGACTTATATTTCGACATGGGTTTGGGAAACACAAGATAAAATTTTACATAGATTTGTCCCAATAACATTGTAAACCCTAAGAAAAATTAAGTCAAGAAACCGGGCTGGATGGTATACCTTTTCTGCCAACAGGTCACATAACATAATCTTTCACCCATTGGACGAATCTAACTCATGTAACAGTAAGAGCTTTCTTTATGCCCTAAGTATAGCCTTAAAAACATAAGCCCACCATTAAAAATGCAGAGCTCAGTCTTAATCATAGTGCTCCTGCCGCAAGCCACATTTCACCGGCTTTTTCAATATAATTACAGTGAAGCAAAGCACACCTGTGAATGACGACATAAGCTCAGCTCACCTGTGTGCCAGACGTACTGCACCCACACGTACGTACTAGCAGCAAAGTAAAGCCATTGAACGGGAACATAAAGGTAGCAGACGATGTCCGATGCGATCGAGATGCAGACGAATAGGACAGAAAATGCCTACAAGAAAAACACAATTTTCTACAATAGATGCTATATACTGAATATCCAATGCAATGCAGATAAGCAGATGTATACATGTACACGAAACTCTATGCTTAACTAAAAATCAAATACTGCACTGCTCAATTCAACACCTAGACATGTTTCCATTGACAGTAATTCTATTGTACAGCAAAACATCTTGTGGTCATATTACACAAATATCACTCACTACAAAATAGCAATGAATCAAAATTGCAGATAAAAAAACCCATATGTAATGTATGCAATATATACCGTAATATGTACCATAGTACATACATATATAAATACAACAATTATATATGTTGAATTATGTTCGTATCTATGTATGCATTGCATATATAAAACACACCCTACACATTTTCTTGGGAAAGCTGGTAGGGATAATTGTAGTCATATAATTATTTTAAGGCTTCAAGGGTCTGCTTGAAGACTTAACAGAAAGGCACACAGTTTAATTTAATATATTTAATGTGAAGATAATCAGTTCCAGAAATAGAGCACCCTCAGTTTCAAAACACAGCCAATCTGCCAATCCTTCAATGTTTACTCTCATATTTTCCTCTCCTATCAGTGATCCTCTTCTCCCTCACTGGCATCTTCTCAATTCAAACTCCTCCATGGAGCCTTCATCAAGCCGCTGACTCACTTATAAACACACCTGTGTGACTTGGTCTAATAGCCCACTATGTGACTTGGCCTAACAGACAAATGAATAGCACAAAACATAGTTTGGCCTAATAACTGACTGAGTGACTTGGATTAATAGCCAACTGAACCAGAGCAAAGAAGAACAACGTTTGCTATATTAGTCATGGTTCATAGCTTATTAAAGTGCAGTTATTCTGTGTGGCACATGAAGCCATTGGTAAGAGCTAAAGGGTTGCCAGACATCATTAATTAGTGAGGAGTACTCCTCACTAATATATGGTGTGTTTTATATATGCAATACTTCCTGAGTTATTAGCGATCAAAAACGCCTCAGATGTTTCTGAATTTTGGCTGATTTGACGTGGAATGACCCAGCATAGAAAATTTCTTTTGGATTCCATGATCCTCCTTGTGCATCAGTCGGTCATACATGCTAGACAAGATTTGTCTTGAAGTGGACTAGCGAATTAGATCATATTAAGCAAGCACGACGTCTTAGTGCATTAAAAATGCCAAGACTACAGCTACGCATGGGCTGCTATATCTAGACATTTGTGGGCTGTACCACTGGGCAGCCAGGCATAAATTGACTAACCTGGCTTACTCAAGAAGGAAGATGTTGTCGTGAATTGCTGGCTTAGAATTACTTTAAGACCTCAAAGATTGCTCAGGGATTGCTGAAATCCACCTTAATGCGATAGGGAATATTCCGAAGAACAGCACTGATATTTCTGCTAAAATGAACATCTGGGACATAAATATGCATAATCAACTGCATTGCAATTTGCAAAGTGGATCAATGCTGTTCATGACTATCGAATTGAGGCCCTAATAATATCTGTCTAGAAATCCTTTTGTACATGTGCAAGCAGCAATAATTTCATGAACCCTTGGATTAACCAGACCAATTTAGCTTAGTCACACCCATTTCGGTCTAACTAGTTCCCATAACTGAAGCCCATGCACACTGTGTTTGGTGAGGCGTCTAGACACTGACTATTTGGCCCCAAGTATGTTTTTCAAAGAATTAGGATGCCCTGGGAAAGTTACTTCTTACATAACTTTCAATTAGGTCCAACAGCAAGTAATAAATCCACATTCAGACCATTGGAGGACAGCTTTGTTATCAAATAACAGAGTTACCAGCAGTGGAACAGCCACTCAGAATGGACTATGGTACCCATACCCAGGCTACATTTCATATAGCGCTTTACAAAGTTCTCTGTTTCCAGATATAAAATCACTAAATAACGCTCAAATCATTCAATACATAAATATCAATAAGTAAATGCATGCAACAACAATGGCATAATACTTCATGTTGGAGATCCATTTAGTAGATTTTACATGTGTTTGAGAATCACTTTTCACCAATAAAAATATCTTGACATTGGTCAATCTAATATCAATTGATCTCTAAATGTTGTTTCCACGAGGCCACAGCGCGGTCTGCATATTGAATTCCGGATTAAAATTTTTACATTTTCTATGGTGAAAGGATATGAGTCCATTATTATATGATTTAAAATTATAGATTTTTGAGTTGAACATTTGTAAAACAGAACCATGTCCCAGTACCTCACTTTCTTGGTTCTATCTCACTTCGAATGTGCAAATCTTGCAAAACAGACTGGTTGGTCAACCATTCTGCTTAAAATTTGAAACATTCTAATACTAGTTTAAAACAAACCACACCAATACAAAACAATATAAAAAATCTTTGAGCCAAATCAGACTAAGTACTTCAGGGGTTAACCCACAATTAAGAGACATCCATAATATAAATAAAGAGCAGATTCTGTCTGTCTGTGTGTCTGTCTGTCTGTCTGTCTGACCGGGATGCATTTCCACAGTTTTTGAGTTTTTCACTCCAAACCTTCACTACTGTGTCGGTCTCTACATGGGACACCCCATGGAGGGGTTGGCGAATCTCTACCAGTAAAGAATTGGCCGGGAGCGGGATGAATCCTCAATTTCCCGGGCAACGCCGGTACCCCAGCTAGTAACCAATAAACTAAATACTTAGTAAACAGCCATGATGAATATGGAATTTTATATCTATAGGCTCATTCTGGTCAACAGTGAAGAGGACAAATTAATCTGTGTAAACAAATTACCGCTATTCCAGTTTGGGTAATGTGTATACATGCTCAACAACAAACTAACAAAAACTTATCAGTATATGTATAAAATTATATATATATATATATATATATATATATATCATTGCATAAAATATCTCAAATATCGTAACAGTCAAAACATACTATTATGCAATTATGCATGTATACATAGGACACATGTATTGTCCATTTCAGTGCTGGTAACAAGTATACATGCGGAAAAGAAATAATTCTACATGTGCAAGTGTACATGTTTACATACAAAACTATGTCATTTGATTATACAGTTAGATTGCACGGAGACATCTGTTTGCACATATGTCCATGCACATATGAATGCACGTATTTATGCATGCATCTGTGCGCTTGTGCATGTATGCGTATTTATGTGTGCAAACTGTGCATGCGCAACTACAGTGTGCAATCTGCAAGACAAATAAACAAAGGGAAGCACATTATTCTTAAGCCTTTATTCTTTCTTACTAACCCAAACAGTGGAATATTTTTATTGTCCAAATTTGATCACAGTACTGTATATTCATACTAGATGCCCTAAATTCTTCAATACAGTAGGCACCCAACCTAACATCTTGCTGAACATTATCAAATTCCATTGTTTAACATGTCTTGGTTAGGACATTTATCTTAGAGAAAACTTTGAGCTGGTTAAAACAACTGTTACAACACATCTGGTGTCACCGAAGCAATAAATATTTTGTAGTTTGTATCATCTAGCACTGCACTGTAGGATGCTGTCTGAGACATTATGGGGCACAGACCATAATGGGCTATTATTATTGGCTAATTAATGTGGCACTGCTTAATGTAAGTTCAAGCTCATATCCTAGTCAGACTACGCTAATTTTTCTGCAGTTAGAACTTAGAATTGATCTAAATTGATCAATCCACACTTCATGCACTTAAAAATGGCGATCATAAGATACAACTGCATGAGAAACAAAAGCGATTAAAGAAAATCATAATGCAACAAAACAGTAAAGTCGGTCAAAAAAGCATATCATATTACATGAAAAACTTATTTCAGCTCTTAAAACACTTTTAACAAATTTTTCAAGTATAATACAAAATCACTATTCGTTGACATGGCATTTGGACAAGTGGTCGTGTAGTATACTGAGTTAGCTCACTCTAACACATAAACATTGTGTAAGTTGTGTCCAAATGATTTTACACGATATCAATAGAACTTGGCAAAGTCATTAAAAATGAGTCCACAAGATACTGAGGAGGGCATAATAGAATCAGTAAAAGCTATCTTCTAAATTCAAAACTTGTGTTATACAGGGCACTTGATTGTTTTAAATTCTGTGCCTGCTTTCAAGTGCCATGAACTTTTGGAACAATGCAAGTGCACATATGGAATGCTATGTAGTCAAATTTATCTGGCACTGTTAAATTGTTAATTCTAGATCAAGTAAGTGTGAAAAAACAACATCTTAAAATACAAATTTTAAAGCAATAATAAGCAATAAAGAAATGCTGGCTTTATTTAGGTACATAGTCTGTATCAGTTCCAATTTCTTTATCACAGCCCTGGTGCATAGTCTTAGCAAAATGCAACAGCCTACATAGAATCGCGATATTCATAGAGTCAAATATCTAGCCATTTAAATCATGGATGTCAGATAACTCTTTTTAAGCTATCAAGGTCTTCTCTTGAAATTCCAGCATATTTCATCTCGTAATCACCCTGGAGAATTGGACCAATTGCATCAGTAACATATAAGCAAACAGTGATGATGGCATAATAAAGTTTATACCTCATATATGCTCTGGAAAGTTCTCTACCAGTAAAATAATCTGGAAACACAACTTAGAAAATTTTGTTATGTGTTACAGTAAGCTAACTCAGACTCAGTATACAACACAAACATACGGCCAAATACCAGGTCAACGAATGACGCGAATGGATCAGATCAGTACAGCTTTGTGTATTACATAAACCTTTCTTCCATTGATTTTAAGTGTACATGATTAAATTTGGGATCCATCACATGCTTTTATCACATCAGGGCAATACGCCACATTAGGTCGGCTCTGACTAAGGATATGTCGAAGACTTTAGCTTGCGCCCTTGTCTCCTCTCGCCTTGATTATGCTAATGCGATTTTTGTTGGCGTTTCAGACTATGAGCTACATAGGCTGCAACGCATCCAAAATTCTTTAGCTCGGGTTGTGCTGCGTGTCCCACTACGATCAAGTTCCTCAGTTTTACTTCATCAGCTGCATTGGCTTCCTGTCGAGTTTAGGATTAAATTTAAATTGGCCTGTTTAACCTACAAATCCCTCTCTACCGGAACACCTCCCTACCTTCAGTCACTGCTTACTCTTTATATTCCTCCTCGTTGCCTGCGATCATCAAACATGGGTCTTTTAGTTGAACCTCGATGCAGAACTGTTATGGGCTCGCGTGCATTCCATGCCTCTGCTCCCAAAGAATGGAATCTACTTCCACTCTCTCTTCGTTGCTCAAATTCACTCCCTACCTTCAAAAAACGGCTCAAAACTCACTATTTCTCTTTGGCTTTCAAGCACATGGACCTTTAACTGCATCTTCCTCTGGCGGCTAACTATCCGCGCCTCAGATTCACACTTTGGTGTGACCTTGCGCGCGTAATAAATTTATGTAATAATAATATAAAAAAAAATCACCAAGACCCTGCATGCTATGCTCAAATTCGCATGATATTGTCAAAGCGTGTTGTAGCAAAGGTCTGGCGTATTCCTTTCATCGTTAGATACCAGCATCATATCCAATTATTATACTGCATATGATAAATGAGAAGGGAAACTGGGTCCATTGCAAGTTTTTTCTGCTTCTCTTTTCATCATCTGCCCCGTGCAATTATAAAATGAAGTATCTATTAATGTTCAAATGCCGGTATACTACACGTGCAGACTTTTACAATCAGTGAGAAACAGTTTTGGCTGAGAACTGATGCAAAGTGGGACATATCCAAGCATATAATGATCAATATCTGTTAGGTCTTGATCAAACAACAGATTACTGTGGGTGGTCCGCTTCTAGAACTTTGACTGGTTGACAGCGTCTGCCAATACAGATGCAGTGCATGTTTCCAGTTTCTATTCTCATAAACATATCCAGGGCAAGTGCATACTTTTGCATTGTTCATATTCATGTGTGCGACTAAAGAGTATGCTCATAGCAAAACATGAACAGAAGTAAAGACATAAAAGCACATACACACTGTACATACACAGACTTTATATATCTTTTACATATTAGTGTAACACATATCAGTCAGAACCAGAACATTTATATGTATATAGTATATACATTTATACATATTCAAGGCTGTATGTTCGTAAGAATAGCTTTTAACAGAAACACCACATTCAAAGTTAGAATTAAACTGGAGAAGCCTTTTAGTCGCCACCTTATCTCCCTCTCCTCTTCCAGGTAAACTAAGGGTACCCAGCACATCCTTTAAAAATGTATAAAAGCAGTGATGCATTTGCATCACCTAAGAGCGTTGAACTCAATTTGGAACAAGACCACCACGAAATACTGTGCTTGATAACATTGTATCCTTTCAGATGATAAGGCAAACGGCCAACACAGATGTCAATTCTTACATGCAAAACATACTTCAGTCCAGATAAACGTCACTAACAACCTCAGAAAGCAAACCGAAAGTTTCCTAAAAATGAAAATAGTTTGTTCTAGTATGGATAAAAAAAATATTGAGAAATAAGTGAAATATAGAAACTTAGAAAGCAAAAGTAGTTTCACCCATCATTCACAAAAAGTAATTACGACACAGACGACATTTGAGTCTGTACACCAATCCTGTCATATGTTCTGGTTAAACACTAGACAGTGTAGAATTATACAATGTTGAATGACATGCAATCTGATATTTCAGGTCACCACACATAGCACAGGATAAGCAGATAGACACAAGATACCATCCAAAATTATGAAAAATTTGATTAATTCATACAAATTATGTTCATTTTAACAAATTCGATCTTCGTTAGCATTCTAACTTATCTAGCACAGAAAATCTGTACGCTGAACGACATGGTTAAGAGCTCAATAAATGTCTCCTCCACGTTGTTTAACCCAACTTTGTATCAGCAAACTGTCCGTTCTGGAGAAAATCCAGTTTTGTTTTCTTTGGTTCTCTTTCCCTCTTCCCTATATGTCTTCTTCCAAGGAATCTTATACACAACCTCTCTTTATCTTCCTCTTATGAACATAAGACAAGCATCATGTAATTCATTAATCAGCACTGCCACGTGCATCTCAGTAAACATGTTTAAGCAAATAACATTTAAAAGCAAATAATGTTGAGTATACATTTCTTAGTACTTAAATACATTCTGAATACTCACAAGCCCTTGGTATCTGAATGAGTCGATGGTACTGCGTATCAGCAGCCAAAGTGGCCACAGATACTCAAAACGAAACTCCAGGATGAAGTCAGCCACCAAAACTAGCACCCAGATCAGCAGAAATTTTATGTACAGTAGAGCACTGAAAACAGACAATACAACCTTGAGCACTCATAAAATATCAATAGTCATACAATAATTTTACGTCATCAGAATTTTAGCAAGTTATGGCAGCAAACAACTTGTTCTGAGCAAGTTAACGGTTTTGACCAAAAATTAGAAAGTGTGAAAGAATTGGCAAAGCAGCTAGACTGTGCCATTCATGAGACTATATGCATAACAAATATTGACATGTCTCCAGCATTGTTAATGTAGAAAACTGAAATATGTTCAGGGCTCGTATCCAGTGTTGCATGAATCATCTCAAACCGCTTAAAGGCTTACATTATACTCAGTGCCCTAAAAGTAAGCACCCAACTTTGCATAAGGCACACAAAAGAAATTTTAAAATTCAGATTAGTTTAAGATTAGATTCTGTATGCGATGAAAACAAGAGCAAAAGTGTAAAGCTGCTTGAACCACAATTCTAAGGCGAACTGAGGTACAACACAATCCTGACAGAGAATTGCTAAATCACAGTAGATCACAACTTTATTTAACAAATATTTTACTACATGCCCAACAAAAACAATTACTATAATGCTGCAATATCAACATCACTCTGCAAGTTGCTTAGAATGAAACACCTTGGCCAGTGAGCCCTAAGTATGGTACCAACATTACACTATGTATGGCTTGAAAGACTTGATCCTAGTCAGAAGACTGTAACATCTGATTTGACACAGATCTGACATATGATATGCTATAAATATATGTGTATACATTTAAATAACTAGCATAATACGATTCTTATAATTAAGCTCCAGAAATATGTACTAGAACACAGTCATCAATAATAACATAAGGGTTTCAAAAAAAAAACTCTTCACCATAAATTGATTGATTGCCTAAAGAAGGGTCATGTTATTATGATTTGCACCTACACAGAGTCTAATAACAACACAAACAGCTGCATGTCTGATTTTAAAGTCATGCACCACACAATGGCTAACAGACAATAGCCAGAAGTATAGTCAGCGCTTCACCATTTATAAATAAATATTACATAACAACAGTGCTTTTATCTCTTGTTCATTCCTAATAAATACATCCTAAACAGCGACAACACTTTCCCTGACAGTATTCTCTAGTTGCCGACACACAGGTCTAAACAATCGAAAAGTGCTTTTCTGGTGCTGTGAAAACACATATATAAATCCAATTTGTTGTGAATTCAATACAAGTGAACCTACATGAAATGCGCAATTTATTCAGTGAGTCATGCAAAAACCGTGACTGCATGGTTTTTGACAGTCACGGTTTTTGCATGCTGTTGTCATATTTGCACATCTCACAAAAGATCATCCTTGGAAGTTGTCGGCTTTTCTTCTAAGGATATTTGTTGTCACAGGGTTCAAATAAATGAGTCATTGCCTCTATTTGCTTGAATTTTATTTGAATTATGTTATATTAAAATATAAAATAACAAAACACAGCACAGCATAAATTTTTTAAATAAATTATATTCATATTTTGGGACATTTCATCTCAATTCAACAAATGCTTCCCACTCGACCATCTCAGATTTTGATTAAATTTGCACAGACTGTGCTTTAATGTATCAGAGCATGCTGTGCAAAATTTTGCAGTATTATTCTTAGCAGTTTATTTTTGGTGGAATTTAAAGGACATCTAAGGTAACCCCATTTTTCGGCGATTTGAAATTGCATAGCAATTTGCTGCCATATTAAGAAGGCCATAAGTCAACTATTATTGCGGATAAATGGATGAAATTTGCAGGACATCTAGTCTTTGTGGTGCTTTTCAAGGGCTGGTAGAAAAACTTGATATCTGATGGATAGGTTTTTTCTGGCTCCAGATTGAAAATTTAAAAAAAACATTAAAGACATTCAGTGAAAATTTCATCAAAATCTGAGATGGTTGAGTGGGAAACTTCCAAAAAATTTGTTGATTTGACATGGAATGACCCTATTAATTCATACATGATATAAGTTTGCCATGGAATACAAACATAAATTAGTAAATTCTGTAACGTGTAACTACAAAGATTTTACCCACAGCCAGTACTTAGTAAAATTAAGCCAGATCATACTGGACATGAGATCCAGCACCCTGGATTTGAGATCTGTCACATGACCTATATGAGACTTGCCACCAACAGGACAATGGAAGTAGACTGGTAGTAAAAATCTGTCTTTGCTAAAATAATCAACCATATATGCACCTTGCTTCATACATTTATATGCTCGTGCAAATAACAAAGAGTAAATATATTGGATATTGACTCGCCAGATATGTTAAGTTATACATATACAAAGATTTGGATATCTGGCACCTCTGGACAAGCAAATTAACAATTGCAAACAGCACATACACTGTGATGCTTATTTCATTGCCTTGTCATCGTCAAAATCTCAAAGCATATCATGTTAAGTCAAACTTCACTAATTTAGATATTGTAGTAGGCATTTACATTATGGCATAATCAAGCATTTGTCATCACAAACCGTTGATAAAGAACTAATTGCGAAATTACAGAGGTGAAGTGAAAGTCAGCATTTCTAGACATCTGAGTATTGCATAATCAGTTCCCCAGACCCCAGCGCTGGGTAATGAATCAATAAAACTGCAGAAATTTTAAATTGAAAGTTGCACTAGTTATGATGACGCATAAAAAGCATCCATACAATTTAGTTAAACTGGTGTGTCATACTCAGCATCATTATATCGCAATTTTGCCATAATTACAGAAATACCTAAATATGGTGCGATGCAGTCTCATTCAGTTCGTTACAATATATCTATACTTAAACTTATGCAGACGTACTTGCAAGTATCTAGTTAAAGCAAGTATCTAGAAAGCAATAAAACAAAACTGGGTGACGAATTTGTGCCATACAACTTTTAAATTACACGCATGCTATCCGACAGTCATTCAACGATCAATATATTAGTCTTCTGATGCGTAAGAAATCGATCTGTAATCGACTGATTGTAATCAACCGCATGCTATTAGCGCCGATTATTGCAGGCTGTCTGTTCTGCTGTTATAGTTAAGATTTGTGTATTCTGTTATCTGCGTTCTTGTGAATTGTTTCAATTGCATAATAGTACACTGTAACCGGTTGCGTTCTGTCAACCGGATTGTTGAATAAAGGAAAATTATTATAATAATCATCTGACCTGCTGTAGGTACCGTCGGAGATTTTATTCTTCTTCATCAGGCCGACGGGGGGGCGTCTCATCTTCCCACAGTCGACATTTCTACGCTTCATATTCCACATATATCCGGTCATTCGGTAAACAAAAACAGCCGTTGGGTCAATGAGGGAGATTGCTAACAAAATAACTTAAAACAAATTCTGCTAAGAATCGATTTCCCTCCAATAAACACCTTAAAATCCACGCAAAATCAGCGCATCGCCATTTATAGAAATCATGGCGCAGGACTACAGCCACAGACTAAATATTTAAATACAGGGTCCGCATTTAATGACGTATATATAACTCTAAATCCATATGTTATCTCTCACAATAGTGCGGGCAATAAAAGACAGAAAGCTCCCGGATTGTTCAAGTTATATGTACAAGCAACAAACTTTTTATTTTTAAAGGTTGACTAATTTAAAAAATAATCTGATATACAAACACCTATGAATACGTTTGTAAATACTGAAATTTAGTCAACTTTGCAAAAGTCGACAACGCCGTCTTTTGGGCTACGTTATGCACAATTAGGCTAAACGTGGTACAAATCGGCGCGTTTTTCGCGAACAAATCGTTGATATGGGTTACCAGCTGCTTTATACTTCCGCTTACGCTGTAAATGTTAATAATAATAATTATTGTTGTAATATAATTTATCTCACAATTATATTAATGATATTACCATTTGGGAGTAAATCGTTCAATTGGCCGTTATGCTGTCTGCTTATTTTCGTCCATATTATAAACGCTGTATCGAAGTGTGCAATATTATTAAGAACTCCGCAATATAATAGGGTAATTGGGTAGTTTAGCGTCCCAAATTATTCAGGTTATTGCTGAGGCCTGGAATTTCTCGTTAATCCAGCTTCTATTTTATCAAAACTGGAACCTTCATCCAGCTTCCATTTCTTTGTCGTTCTTTTCATAAATCCAGCTTCTATTTTTTTTAGATCTATAAAAGCATTCATCCAGCTTCCACTTCTTTATCGTGCTATTCGTGAATCCAGCTTCTATTTCAGATCGATGAAAACTTGTATCCTGCTTCTATTTCAACTACTATTACAGAACTTTGATCCAGCTTCCATCTTTGAAGCGTTCTTTTCATCATTTTAGCCATAAGAAATCCTCGTCCAGCTTCCATTTCTACGTGATAGTTACCTCGTTTGAGACTTCCTCGAGGTCTTCAAGCACACATTTTATGATTTCCTCAATTAAATATGTGTTATTGTATATGTCTTTCAGTTATTGTTGCAAAGAAATGGTCAAAATAATTTGGGACGCTAAACTACCCAATTACCTATAATAGGCCCTATACAGCTCTCCCCGGCACGGGTGGGCCTATTCGTAGACAACGGCTTCTAATGAGCATTGGACCCATAGCGGTGAAAAATGGTCTACGAATACGCTTACCATAGTTGATTGAAGTAAGTATATTTTTTGCCAGATAGGGGTGCTTAGCAGGTTTTTTAACGTGCAGTTGTTCACAAAATGTGCAGTTCTGGATGGATTTGTGCAGTTGTAGAAGCACTTCTGTACGGCTAAAACTAGTTTAAAAAGGTTGTCCTAGGATTGGAAGAAATTTGCCATAGAGGATTGGGAAAGAAAAGGAGTTAATTGTGCAGTGTGAAAAATGCCTTAAAACAGCCCTGGTGCTTAGTGAAGTCGAGGCTTGAGGTCTACATGCATAAGTGGAGACTTGGTACGAACTTTGGGGGACGGCCGAAGGACGATCACCGAGGCGCGAAGCACCGAGCAGCGGAATGGACTTGGGCAGGGATGTGCCTCTCCAAATGTCAAATATTTTTATTTACACCTGCAATGGTAGCATTTGGGCTGTCATTTTAAAGAAATTGCTCATTATTCCAGTGCTAATAGTCCTAGTTTATGAATTCAAAAGTTCACCCTCATTGTTGTAATTTTTGAAATTTGGACTGTGATCTCAAAAAATTTCTCTTAATTTCATTGATGAAAGACATAGCCAGGGGGAGAATTGCCATGGGTGTTGGGGGTTTCAATCCCCCAGTCTTTCTCAGAGCCCCATAGTAAAGTGTGTTTTTTACACCCGAATTCCAAGTAGATAATTGTCCAACCTCCCAGTTATTTTTCCACAATTCTCACACTGGACATAGCTTAAGACTTCAATATATGTCTCTTTCATGTTGCTTAAATTTTCTGAATTTCTATTTTGTAATTGTAGGAATTAAACTGTCATCCTAATAAAAATTAGTTATGGTTTAAGACTTCAGAGTGTCATATCCCAATTGTGTAAGAATTTTTGGATTGACACATTGTAGCTGTAGCTTTTTAAACTGTTATCTTCACGAAATTAATTATTCTTGATTTCAGAGAGCTCTCAGAAACATGGTTTAAGACTTCAATGAATGTTCCCTACCATTGCTCATTTAACTCTTCATAAAAATTTAGTTGTAGCACTGGACCAAATTAACTATGATGTCGATGTAGTCGCCTGATTGCAGTTCATGAGTTGTTAAATTCACCTAGTTGTGTGAATGCTGATAAGTGGTACCGGTAAGTCTTCCACTGTTTTACACGAGGTGACACAGTATCAAGTTTGCCAGAAAAGGCAGCTGCAGCCGGCAAGCCTGAATTAGTATCCAGTGGTCACTGAAGCATTGATGAATCTATGTGAAGTCACAGATGATATCGATAAAGCAGTGCATAATTTGTCATAGATGCCAGTTTTAGAATGGTTTGCCATTAACATGTATGATAGGACTAGTGATTGCACTGAACTGAACACAGCACTTGAGCAACTCTTTAGTCTTTACCAAGAAATCATGTACACTCTAATTGTTACCACCTGCATCAGATGCTGTTATGGTGATTGCCTAAATAAAGAACGGAGGCATAACCAGGAGGTGTAGCCTAGATGTTCGAAAGTTACCAGTACTCTTCTAGGCACACTTGCTTTGTGTTGATGTGATGGAAAAAATTTCCAAAAAGATTAGCCTGAATGAGTCAACTCAAATGGCACAGAATATATGATTATAGTTTTAAAAACATTTAATAATAATAAATCAAACACAGGATGATATGTAAAAATAGAAGAGTGAAAAGATGATTAATTCAGCCACTGCTAGCAATAACACTAATGTGTTAGTTAACGCTGCCAGTCCAAAGCCAGGGTGGATGACGATTGGCCATTCAATTATTTAATTAACATATAAATTGCAGCAGACATATGGTATCTGAACTTGGCTAATATTTCTGAGATTACAGATAATGTGAAAATGGGTAATTGTAAGGAAAATTAAAAATTTGCAGAATTCAATGTACCTACTCATTTTTCTTTTTCTCCAGGATTTTTTAGCATGTCAGCTTTTTGTCAGGTTTATCATCATTTTTCCTGATTCTAAACATGTCTTTCTTCAGGTGAACAACGTACAAATGACTATTTGTCAACCAGCTATGTGTGTGGTAGGAACATTATGACCTAAAGTAGTAAACTAGATTGATAACTGACCAGTCAGACGAAGAAGATATACTTGTCAAATACACGATGAGTAAGCTTATATGTTGGCCAAGTCAAGCTATCAGCAGACTTGACAGAAACATGATGAAATATGCTGTGTTCCATTGCAATGTGCTCTTTGTTTAGCACTATCATGCAGTAATAGTGCACTAGTACAAGATGGAAAAATTCAGTAGCCTATAGTATATCTCAACCACTGAAAATTCATTTTAGCACTTTTTTATGCACTGAAAAAGTCAAAATATATGATGATGTGTGCAGAAATGCCATTAATAACATTGGATGCAAAATTTTTATGCTTATATTATATGGGTAAAAAGTCTGTGAAAAACCATCCATGACTGCCACACTCAGTAAAAAACATTTTTGACACTGTTAACTTCTGGAAAAAAAACCCATCAAAGCATTGTGCCTGGTGTATATATATACTATATATCAGATACTATGTATATATATATATCTGATATATATGTATATCAGATAATATATATATATATATATATATATATATATATATATATATATATATATATATATATATATTGAGATAGGCTTATACTGATCGCTGAATATTGAGAATCTAAATATAAAATGAATATGAAGGCACCTTTAACATTTAATATAACTAAAACTACTAGACACACACTAAAAATAATTATAGTTTTGAAATCTATGAAAGAAACTGTACACATAGAAATAAAATAATATGAATTCATATAACAGCTCTGGGGATGTTGAATCTTGACAAGTTGAAATGTCGAAGTTTTTGCGAAATGCTTTTGGAGGTTGGGGGGTTACGAAAGCTATGATATCTTGGAAAGCAATTAAAGTATTTCAACAATATTTTGAACTTCAATATCCAATGCATGTTGCAACGTGTGGTTAAATTTTCAGCCAATTCGGATGTGGTCGAGTGGGAGCTTTCCTCAAAATCGTTTGAGTTGAGGTGGAGTGACCTCTGAGCTGAAAAAGTCGAATAATTTTTTTCTGTTTCTCAGGATGTTCATATATCTTGTTTTGATCAGCTTTGTTTCCTGATTCCAAAAATGTCTTTCTTTTGCTTGTACATCAAATTTGAACAATTCTACACTAAGAAAACCAACTACAAGTGTTCTTTCAAGTTTCAACTATAAACTGCTGCACCGATCGCGAGCTGTGACTCGATTTTATTTATTAATATGACTGTGATGATATAATAACTATAGTTTAGCATTCTTTGTACGTTTATTATTGCTGAATTCATGATCAGTTAACTGATGACATAATATCATCGTAAGGAGTGGTTTAATATCTTTGGTTTAATGGTTCGGTGATATAACGACTTTGTTGAAAGCAACGACGATGCATCTGCTTAAATTAGGCCTATATATGCTATATGTAACTGGATCATGCTTCAGTGAATAGACATAGACATAGACATATTTTTATTGATCCCATCAATTCAATTGTACATGTATGTTTAACAAAGTATAGACATAATTCGCAATAAGAAAATACTCAAAGTGAATATAGGTATTATAAGAGTGAGGGAGCAAATAGGCACACCAAAAGGGACAAGTCCCGCTAAGCAGGGGCCTAATTAACAAAGTGAAGTGAGAAAGTGAAAGCTGAAGGGAGTATTGGAATACAGAGATATTACTTAACTAGGGAAAGAAAAAAAATTATTATAAAAAACAAAACTAATGTAGTTAACACTACATGAAAAACTCAGAGAAAGAACAAAATAAAAGCAAAAGCAATCAAACAATCAAATAAATCAGCATTAGCATGGGTAACCCCTCATGCTATATTAACAGAAAACATTACATAATGTATAGCCTACACACGTAACAGGTGTTTAAAATGAGTTAAGTTAGTAGCCTTACGAATGTGAATCGGAATTTTATTCCATATGACAGGGCCTTGGAATTTGGAATTGAATGAGCTATATGTTCTGTTTTTGGGGCAAATGCGTCGCTAAAAAGTAATAGAGCTGTTGTTTCACAAAAAGAATAGGATTTCTTTATAGCATATAGGTCGAGGCACTTACGCTACTTAGAGAATCTATTTGCAGCTTGCATAAAATTCTAGCAGCTTCAATGCGCATGATGATCTAACCACCATGCATCGATCAGTTCATGGGACCGACGTGCTTAGACCTAATTAACTTTGTATATTTAATTGCGACTAAGGTACGTGTTCGGTCGCCCACTTTCTAAAGTGGTATATACGTGGTGACAGGAATATTTTACTTTTCGACGCGTTAATTTAATTTTGGTTTGAAAACATTCAAGGTAAGACAATTACCTTGAATGTTTTCAAACCAAAATTAATTAATTATAAATTAATTATTATAACGGGCCAGAAGTGTAGCCGATAAAACTAGGCCTAGACCTAATAATATTAGATCAAGACCTATCGTAATCGTAATCGTGCATATTATGCATGCATACCGTACGTATAGCTGATGCCAGTAATTTACGCTAGCAATAATATTAGCCTATTTATTGTTTCATATCTTGGTGACGTCATTAATCCTGTGGCGGACAAAAAAATAGTGAATTCATACAGGTCTGCCGACGTATGGGAGAGGAGAGAAAATGGAAGAGAAGAACACGGCCCGCGGATTTGGTCACCACTTTTCCAGAAAAGTTGGGCCAACGCCCTGCAGGGATCCAGCTTTAATCTCGTCCTCTTTTATGGGATGAATAAGGATTTCTGGAAGGGCAACTTAAGCGTCCGATGGACAGGGAGCCTAAAAAAGGACACGTTAATTGGATAAAAAAATCGTAGTCGCAGACACAAGCAATTGTTCCAATCCATTGAACGCTATAGAAACTGCATTGCATGATATAGCCTCTATTTTTCTAACAGCAATATCTATATATCTGTTGTTAATTGCTGCGCGTTTTGACAGCGAATTTCCATATGCCATTAAACGAAAAACGTACAGTGCGTTTTTGTTATTATGCTCTGCTGCTCGCGAGAGGGCCGCCCAAGCTATTCGTACGACATCTGGCAATAGAAGGAGAAACCAGCGCAGTTGATTATTGGTCCTTGGCAATGAATTAATCTAGCCTCGAATTCATCGACGTCGATGCTCGAATTATTTGTGTCTTTCTCGACTTCCTGGTCTCAAGAGTGTTTATGATGGAATAAGAAAAGGATTTGTTGGATGACAATTTAATGCGTTAGCAGGCGTTTAAAAATACTTAACGGCGATTAATTATGGCTCGTCCGATGAACCCAACGCAGCATAAACTGGCTGAGAAGCTCACCATTCTAAATGGCCGGGCGACCGGAATGCTCACCCGAATATACAACATCAAAAAGGTATCTAACGCCATTCTGGCCTGTTCCGGGCTGTTGCCGTTCACTCTCCATCCTTTAATTTCCACAATTTCGCCTCCAATTGCGGGTGTGCGGCATTCCAGTTGGTAGGGTGGTGGATTATCAACCAGACTGAAATTAATAGATTTAACGACGAACGTTAACGTCAGTCAAACTCTGAAACCTGGGCTTTGATTATGCCTTTATAAGTTTAAACGAGGTCAACCCGAATCACCGAAAACGTTGAAAAATACAAATGCCCGATTTCCCGGAAGCATTTTTTTTATTAGAAAGCGACCGAATCCCAAAATTAATAAGAGTTAAATTGAGCACATGGCATAATGGATCTTTTAAGTGTTGTTGATAAGTGATAACACAGTTTAGTGTCATTATTATTTTTAAAATCGATTTTGGGGATCTGACCGAAATTCGTTTGGCGGATTCGGGCTGCACCCAGTTTAAACTGTAGTTTTGTTGGATCCCCTTTAGTTCGTTATGGGACTAATATTGAACAGATATAAAGCCGACGAAAGTTACATCATTGAAATAGATTTTGGTTGTGTATGTATCACAGACTTATCTGGGGAGGCCTTATTCAGGTCATTCCTGTTTATTTCATTGATGACTGTTCTAGCGAAGACAAATTAATTTAATGATAGAGAACTTGCAAGCTAAATAAAACGTGTTCTAAGGAAGATCTTTGTAATTGGAGTTATGAAAATTTACACAGACTTTGGGCGATTATGCCTGGGACTAATGTCGAGAGTATGCGGATGACAGCTAAAACCCATTGAAACGATGCGACTCGGTTCAAAATTATCCTGCTGAGAGTCCGGATAGGCGTCACATACATTGCCCTTGACGTATCACAATGGTGATCTCTGATTGGCTGACAGGTTGCGGCTTCATATTCTTTTGATATTAGTCCCGGGTTCGTTCCATAACTTCCGTCGATTGCTGTGGTGTTCCTAAAGACAGCCAAGCATCAATTGCCCTCCTCTAGTTCTGCACTAGACTCTAAACTGTGACCCGACCCGTACATAACTGTGAACCTCTCGCCTCGAACAGGGCTCCAAATCTGATCCTCCCTTTGGGAAGTCCAAGTCCTCACCGCTACTCCTCAACTTTTCCAGGGATGTGTCAGAGTGTAAAATGCCAGGACATAATTATTTGTGAGGACTCCTGGAGAAAGTCAACCCGCAGACCTTGCAAATCAGGTTTTTTTTCTATTGTAAGGATCTAACCTGTTTTGGAGTGCCAGGGCCAACCCCGGGACTGTTATCTATATCAGCTATCTGGTCATCAGACATTTCAAAGCACATGCGTATTCGTCTTAGCCAATAACTTATGATTTATTGCAGGAAATAATGTCTATCATACAGAAAGACTTCTTACAATTGATTTATACTGCACAGATGATCTTTGCAGATAAAACCAGAGTGTTCCCTAATTAATGTGGATGTATGGTACTGTGATACAGCACTTAAAAACCAACTTCGTCACACATTGTGTCAAATTTTAATATTTTGTGACAACGAAAATGCGAACCAATATAAATTCACTGTCATCAAATAGACTTTTGCATAAAAACTTTGTTTCACATCCTCATGAAAGGAATTTGCGTCCTCTTTAGTAGTGTTGTGAGGCGGAAACTTTCCTCGGAAAGTTTCATATCTTTCCGGAAAGTTTCGGAAACTTTCCGACGAATCTTTCCGGAAACTTTCCGACATATTTTTCGACCAATAAAATATTAAATACATACTCAATTCTAATGAGTCCGAAATTTTCTTTCAATATAATATTACTAAATACATCAATCACTATCAGAAGTTAGTGTTGTGAGGTGGAAAAATTGTCCAGAAAGTTTCATATTTTTCCGGAAACTTTCCGCCTTATTTTTCCACCAATAAAATATTATTAAATACATACTCAATTCTAACGAGTCCGAATTTTCTTTCAATATAATATTACTAAATATATCAATCACTATCAGAAGTTAGTGTTGTGAGGTGGAAAAATTGTCCAGAAAGTTTCATATTTTTCCGGAAACTTTCCGCCTTATTTTTCCACCAATAAAATATTATTAAATACTTACTCAATTCTAATGAGTCCGAATTTTCTTTCAATATAATATTACTAAATACATCAATCACTATCAGAAGTTAGTGCTGTGAGGTGGAAAAAATTGTCCAGAAAGTTTCATATTTTTCCGGAAACTTTCCGACGTATTTTTCCGCCAATGAAATATTATTAAATACATACTCAATTCTAAGGAGTCCGAAATTTTCTTTCAATATAATGCTACTAAATACATCCATCACTATAAGCAGTCTTATGTGGTTATAAGTAATAGTTCATTCAATAGATGGCACTGCTAGTGTTAGTGATAATTGTTCACACAGCCCAAAAATACCGGTACATTTAGGAATTAAATGCAATTAAAATTTGGAGTAAATTTAGAGAAAATATTTTTTATCATTCAGTCACCTTCATATTTGTGAGTTATGAAAATATAAGACAGAAACAGAAATTGATGCTGTATTATTTCATGTTTATATCAGTTTTTTTACACATTTCCTGCAACAGAGATGACTGCAGACATGCAAGCAACTAGTTTTCTATAGGCTACTCTAGTCTGAAATGCTAATGAATAGTGTTTATTGCTCATATTAATTATTTTTAAGTACAACATTGTTTGCATCGGCAGAAGTACTGTAAATAAAAGGAGTTTAAACTATAAGAAAAATTTCTGAGAGTGATATTCTTATATTTTCTGAGTTTAATGTATTTTCCGGTTCTTCGGAAAGTTTCCGGAAAGTTTCCAGAAAGTTTCCGGAAACTTTCCGCCAAAATACTTTTCCGGAAAAGCTACATCACTACTCTTTAGTGCTTACTGTCTTTGTTATGTTCAGCCATGAAGAAACTGTACAGGGCTCAGCCCCATGGCCTGCAGTTGACATTCAGCAACTTTTGAATAAAGAGGTTCTCATCTCTGGTTTACAGACTTGCTATTGCAAATGTCAAGCATTTATATTTTTGAACTCTGATTTTCTGTAAATAGGACTTCATTTGCGAGAGAGATAAGAAATACTGATGTAATTTCTTAGCTACTTTGTTTATTGCAAAAAGGTAAAGGTAGAATGCTTATTTCTGCATCTTGATAGACATTCTTCAGGAGCAAAGTTCTGTGATTTTTCTGCTGAAACACCAGCTTAGCTGGATAATGTGAGAAGATAAACTCCAGAATTTACCAGGATTATGAATTTTTGACATTCTGTGTTAACTAAAATGTTTTTCATACTGTATTCCTTGCTATCTTCTCTGCAACAGGTTACTGTAAGTAACTTAATTATTTCTGTTTTGTATTCCTAGGCTTTCTGTGATTTTCTTTAAAATTTATTTTGCTTTGTTACTTTGTATGTTGATAATTAATCTAAGATTAATTTGTGTTTGGTTGTTTGTTATAGTTGTTGTTATATATGAGACATTTGTCATAAGGACTTTTGTAATGGATAGGATCTATTATTTGAGTTGAGATTGTTTTACTTTCATTTAGTTTTATTTCAATAATTATAGTTGTTTTAATTTGACTTTCTTATACAAATGGAAATTTCTATAAAGCAGAGAAGTAATTATGGGTTGAATGGAATAGGTGATATTGAATGGTTAAAAATAATAATTGTGGCAATTTTTATGGCACCGTAACACAGCCATATTCTATTACACCTTACAAAACAGCTAGCAGGTGGGATAAGACATAGAGAATAGATGTGTTTTTAGCAGAGACTTATAATAGTCCACTTAGCCGGCCGATCGAATAATGAAAGGAAGTCTGTTTCAGCAACGATGGTTATAATGATTTATAAACTTTCACTGGCTGGAAAGAGTAATGTGAAAGGTATTTTAGGAGGAATAATTTGAAAATTAATGAATAATTGCATGAAGCAGGATTACAGAATTTTACCAGCTTTCGAGGTTAATTGTGAAAAAGACATGTCAGCATAATCTGTTTGTGAATTCTATGAGAATATTCTGAATTGTGATGCAATTAGTTTAATGTGTGTGTGTTTTTTTTATTATAATTTTATTCATATTGATTTTTAACTGGTGACCAGTGTGTTTTATTTAAAACTTGCTGTGCAGGTATTTGGATTTTAATTATGATTTCTGTTTTTCAGTGTAGTTTCATGCAATACCTTATACATTTTTATTTTAGATTAAATTTTATCAGTTTTAGCACCTTGAACAAGTATCAGCGTTTCAGTTACATTAGATTAAAAATTGCAACTTGAGTGAGTGACAATGTTTATTGTACTTATTTTACATTTATATTTTTGCACATCTTCCATGTTAGCTACATTAGAAAGAAAAAAATTACTGTTGATTTGTATAGTCCAATATTCAATTGTCAGTTATCTGTCATTTTTTTTAAAAATGATTCGCTTTATTTCTGTGGCTGTCATGGTATATAATTTTTGTGAATTACTCCAGAGATTCATCATAGCAGTCTTACTTATAAAATTATACCGAGTTTGATGTTTGATGTAGTCAAATGTTGTATTGTGGTCAGAGGGATAGGTTCCAAAAATAATTCTCCTACTGAAAAGTCAACTTGTTTTAACATGACCTCATTATAGTATCAATTGAGATATTTCTTGACATGGTTCCCAAGGACAGTGTCGTAATGAATTTCTGGTGTGCAAGTACTTGGGCCAAAATATGTCAAAATGCTACATATTGGCTTTGTTTTGGATCATTGTTTTTATCCCCGATGGAATAGGCCACGGTATATGTGCGCTCGTGCATGCGTGTGTGTGTAACTGGTGTATGTCAGTAATGCAGTTGTGTTATGAGGTAGTGTTGCAAGTAGTTAGTGTGGTTTTTGGCAACGAAAAGAGCAGAGATTTGCTGCATATCTGCTTTATGTTTTAGATGCTTGGAAACCCAGATTCCAAGCCATCGTTTTTCTCTGACAAAGCCCTGGAACCTGTCATTAAAAGCATTGTCAGAAAGTTTCCGACTGTTTCCAGCAGTGTGAGTAAAGTTATTTTGACGCTTCTGGAAGATTTACGAAGTGAGGGTTAAATTTTGTGGGCTTTTGGTATTTACCTAAAAGCCTTCCATGAGAACTCCTTCATGTTGCATTAAAATATTTCTCGAAATTTGCCCCAGACGTCTTTTCTGTATATTGTCTTTATGCTTTAAGATTTGTTGATTATTGAAATTTATTTACCTGTTACTGTTCAGATTTATTATTTGGTACTGTAACAGAATTGAACATTGTTTCACCTTTTTGACGTGTGTGTTATTTAGCAATGTTTTTGTTATAAACAGAGTCATGCTGCAGCAATTAATCCGATCAAGAGCGAGATCATCAAGTCACTATCTCTCTATTACTACACATTTGTGGACATCATGGATCTTAAGGCAAGCATTTGTGCATTTGTGTGTAGCTGTTTCTTTTCTCTGGAAAGCTGTTTTCTCGTAATGGATAATTATCTAGAGTGTAATTGAAGTTTTCTTTGAAGTTGACTGCACTTTGTTGTGATTTAAGTTTGACTGTATTACTCACATTTCAAGGAGAGTTGGGCCAATTGGAATGGCATTGTTTAATTCAAGGGAAAGCTAGTTGTAGTTAGTCTGCCTGCAATAGCGTCTTGAGCTCCCTTATGTTTTCCTAATCTTTCAGAAATGTTTTGCCAATTTAAAATATGTCAGAATGTAAGTTAGTTTGTTTTGACGTCATCATTCAGCCAATTCTTTTATTGAAGCTTCATTTAAGGATCGATTATATTTCTGATTATATTGATGCTGGTTGAGTTTCATTTCGTAAATTTTTTTTTAAAGTGATTAGATTGTCACAGTTGTTAATTTGGTGTTGATCTGATGTTGATATGTGAATTCTGTCTTTTTCCAGGATCATGTAACTGACCTCCTGACTACAATGGATGCGTCTCAGGTTTATTTTGACATTGTAAGTAGACCTTCAGCTGCAATCGAAATATAAAATCGGTATCGTTAATTCTTTGCAATATTGTTACAAGTAAGTCTCTGCACAGACATTAACAGTTTGGTTGGTTCAAATGACAGATTATCGATTAAAAAAACTATTGTGATGTTATATTGTTGAAATGAAGGAAATTCATTTGTTCATGATGGAGATTTATACAGCATCTCTTCAAAGTTGCTACTCAGGAGCACTCCAGACCCAGCCTCGGCTGGAAAGTACTGTTTTAAGGCTACAATAAAGCGCATCTGAGCAAACCCTAGGCATAAGGCGTACAGACAGTGGAAGGCATTCCGTACCATTGGGCCAATAACAGAAAGCAAAGTGCTGTCTAGAGACATAATTATAGGGACAATGCAGCAATATAAGAATAACGACTTTTTTGATGTTTATTGTGTCATTTATTTTATGGTGATTGCTGAGGTTAATCAACTATAGTATGTTATTTTAGTTTCATGGATGTGTTGTATTCTATGTCGACCATATTTGGCAGCTTGTGTAGAAAAATGGTTTTAGTTAGATAAACACTTGTGTGTAGAATGCATTGTCTTTATAATGCTTTTCTTCTAGACATTGAACTTTGACATGACCCGGAGCTATCTTGACCTCGTTGTCACCTACTTTTGCATCATGATTTTACTGTCAAGAGTGGAGGACCGCAAGGCAGTTCTTGGTCTTTTCGACGTTGCTTACGAACTGCAAAATGGAAAAGTGTAAGTTGCCTTGTGATTTCATTTCTTGTTTGTTCTGTGATTATGCTATTTTCCTTGCTCTGTGCATAATGACATTTCTGACTGAAAATTAAACTGCACAAATATTTTGATTGTGTGCATATATCACTATTATGCAGTGTGTCAAAAAAATTCTGAGTGAATGAGTTTTAGTACACCTTAAAAGTTGGAATGAGAGTACTACTGCCCAAGATAGTTTCACTTTTGTCGCAACCAATGTAATATGATCAGAATACTAGGTAGCATAATGACCGATGTTAGAAGCAGGTATAGTTTTGATTAAATATATTCGGTGAACAGTGACACCAATTTTGAAATTAATTAACACACGCCAATTATGAAATTACTTTTACTATTTATCACAGCTGGCCAATTTAAGTTGTCATCACATGGCTCATGGCTCAAGGATGAAAAATAATAGTATTCAGTTTCTAATAAATTATTTTATCTGTCAAGATAGAAAAAACCTACAACTATCCATCTCTAAGAAAAAAAACTACAACTTTCCATCTCTAAGAAAAAACCTACAACTATCCATCTCTAAGAAAAAACTTACAACTATCCATCTATAAGGTACCTTGTGCTTTTTGACCAGCCGCTAAAAGAGAAAAGTGCTTAAGATTATTGCTTTTCTTTGTTTGTATGTCGACAGGGAGGACTCCTTTCCACGTCTCGGTACAATGATTGTTGAGTACGATCCTCCAATCAAAAAGTTGTCTGAAGAATTTATTCCTCATTCAAAAGTAATGATTCAAATAATTTTTCATATTGAAATTTAATAGTATTATTATTGATAGAAGTTTACATCAGTTCGGTGGTGACTGTACACAAAGTAAAAACAATATGACCATCCCAGACTCAGATAGAATAGAGTGCTACTTTGCTCAAGTGAGTAATTGTTTAAGAACACAATATTTTCTAAAGGTGAAAAATTAACTTTTATTTTGTGTAGCATAATTGTGTGGTGTGTCTTAAAATTTTATCTTCTGTGCATTCACCTATGAATGTTTTGTGTAATGTGTAATTGTGTATGCACAATGTCATTTTGTGGATTCAAAAACCTCTTTTGAATTACTGTCAAGTGAATGTAAATCCTATCCATATTGGTTATGTATGCTGTGACAAGATCTGCAGATGATTTCCTTGAGCTGTTCTTAATTTGTCTTGCTAAACGTCTTAATTAAAGTCTTACTGAGGATGTTGACATGGAAAAAATTTGAATTTCACATAACATCCTGAATGAAATGTGAAAACCAGATTGATAGTGATGGAGTACTAGGAGTAGCTGAAACTGCATGCAATTTGTTTTATAAGTATTTTAAGTAATGAATGATTTGCTTTTCATTTAGTGCCTGGTCCATGCTTTGATGTCATTGGGTGAAATCTTCAAGAGACGTGCTCAAAAGGCAGAGGACTGGCGTGCCTCACAGTTTCTGAGTCTTCTGGCAGATTCTGCCAAAATTATGACAGCTTCGGAAACTGATATGGTATGAATCAAATTAAACTTTTTACGTATCTTTCTAATAATTAACTGTTACACTGTGTAATAAGAAAAATATCTATGTCTCTGTCAAGCAATGAACAGTTTTGCCTACAACTCTTCATACTGACCTATTGGTTTTCTTCAACTAGCCATTGAACAGACGTTGATTAAATAATTGTTTACTTTTCCATGTTGGTTTGTCCTTCAGAGTGCTGTTTGGCAGCTGGTTAGATAAAGAATATAATTTAAGTTCGTTTATGCATCTAGATCATATAATTTCTACAAATAACTTATTGTGTTTTTAAATATATGATAAATGTGATAATCACATTAACATCTGTGAGCAACTGAACATGCATGTGTAATTTCTTGTGTACATGTTTTTAAATTTTGAAAGGAAGTAGCAGTATTGTTCTACACATCAACTATAGCCTAGTGACTCCTATTGTGTCGTTAACACACTATGTGAGTGAGAATGAGCACTCAGAGCTGATGTTATTCCCAATCAAGACTGTCTGCTTTTTATGACAGTCAGCATTTTTCAGTAGATAAATGCAGAACCAAGTAAGGATAAGTTATCCACTGTTCGTGCCACCTTTTCATGAACTTTTATTTGCTGTTTGTTTGTTTCAATAGATTCAATGTGAATTTTTGTCATTGGATGCAATGGAGAGATGGATTGCTGGTTAGACATTTCATCTATACACAACGTGTAATATGTAGTAGCAAAAATGAATTTGATTACGGTACATAGATCTACAATGTTGCATTTTTTTTATCCTTTTGCAGTTTATTTCCTGCTTTTGGACTGTCAGCTACAGCCCGGTAGCACATTGGGTAACACACTGGCATGGAGATTAGCATACCCGAGTTCGAGTCCCATAGAATAGACGTGCTTTGTAGGGCCTTAGTAAGCTGCTATTTGCGCCGTTGTATTGCAGGCTGTCTGTTCTGATAGTACTTAAGATTTATGTCTTCTGTGATTTGTGCTCTTGTGATTCGTTTCAATTGCATAAAAATACATGGTAACCGGTTCAACCAGATTGTTCAATAAAGAAATATTATTACTAGTTATTGAAGCTGGCTCTAAGTAAGTAAGTAAGAATTTGACATATTTTAAATTATTAAATGATAGAAAAGAAATACCTGTCTGTCTGTTGTCATTCAACATTACTGTTGCGCACCATGCTTGCTTGAGTCCCACATAGCTGGTCAGCATGACACCCACCAAGTGGTGCTCGGGTTTTGCATGCCAGACAGTTGAGGTGCTTGAGTCTGGTGTAACCAGCTAGTATAACGGACACTTTAGTCTGATGTATTTAGCTGGCCTCTTGAATTTAAATTCTACCTACTGGGTAATTAGTATATTTCATATGAAATGGCATTCTTCAAATAAATGTAAATTTAAATTGATATTTACAGTTGGGATGACCCTTTGCTACCAGCAGCTTCAGCCTCCGAATACAGGTGAATGCTATGACCTTCTGAAACTGGCACTACAAGGAAGCTACGTGATCAGTCTGTGCCGGGACGAGGTGCTTCTGCTCCATCCATTCATCATCAGCTTCTTCGAAGGGATCAAAGGGTATTTATAGTGGCAGAGATACATACAATGCCATATATATATTTAGATATATACAATTATACATATATTTATGTTTCTTATATGAAGCAGATGGAACCTGTGTTTAGTTCTTAAACGTGGTGCAATAGTGTTAATGTCACAATGCACACACATGCAATGATATGTAAATACACACCTTGCACATACATGCATTCTCATTTGGTGCACGGACATAGTGTCTATTTAAAAAAATTGGTATCTGTGCATTTTGAGCAGTTTTAATTGCATAAACTACAGATACAGTTGGCCATTCTGGGTGCATGCCATGCTTGTTGGTGAGTTCTGATATTTGCTTTTGCCAACAATACCTTTGATGACCATTTTGCTCTGAACAAAGATTAGACTTGTAGAATTTTTTTTATATCAGTGCATAGTCATGTTCATTGTTCAACTAAGCATATTGTAGATTTATTGTTTAAAAGTCTCGTTAGCTTTAGTTGCTTTTTGTTGTGTAGGTTTGGGAAAAAAGTCTCTGAGGTGAAAGAAATGTACCAGCAAGCGTGCCAGGGCACGTGAGTATAATATCCAAATGGACAGACCGTTCTTCTTCCATTTTTTAGATACTTTATCGACTAGATTGTTGTTATCTAAGTGGGCTTGTATTTTGGGAGTCAAATCATTCTGACACTTTAGAACACTATACGTACTATTTGAATATTTTGGGAAGATTGTGTTCATAAATTACTAGTACGTGTTTGCAGGCCTATTATCCACAGAGAAAGAAGGAAGTTTCTTCGAACTGCGTTAAAGGAATTAGCTACCGTCTTTACCGACCAGCCAGGACTCTTAGGACCAAAGGTAATGCAAGTGAGAACATGTCTGATATAAGCAGAGCCTGATAGAGTACAAGGGACATTTTACTCTATGATGCTAGGATTTAATAGAATTCATTTGTTTGCAATAAGACATTTAGTGTAATTTGTATTTATTCTTTTATTCATTTTATGTGGTGCTATGGTCAAATGAAAGAAACAGGACTATAGTATCTAGCCTAGCCTCTATGTTAAAAGCCATAAGGGACATTGAAGATATATTATCGACAAAGCAATTTGATCATTTCTTTTCAGAAGGTCGATGGCTCTGAATTTGAATAATAATGTTTACCAATTTTGGTTTTGGATTTTTGCAGTAAATATCACTTGATGCTTTAAACAACACATGTATGAAGACGTTACTAAATGACTATTGCTATCACTAACTATTGGGTACAATTTTTTGGCAGAAGGTTGTTTTCGTTAGCCTTGATGATGCTGTGTAAACAGTCTTTATTTGTGTTATCATTAAATACTGTTGTGTAATACATCTGCTCGAGGATACATCTGCTCGAGGAATAAACCTTTCATATTCTTAACCTGTTTTTTTTACGTTATTTCGTAATTGTAAACTTAAGATTTCTACTGTGCCCACAAAAGCACAGTTGCTCAATCTAAGAAAATTGGTGGTTGGGGCCACGATCAGGCAGCCAGTCGAACAGCTAAGTTGGATGATCTTTACAGTTGAAATGGCATGGGAGCTGAAGGGAAGAGAAGTCAGGGTGGGATTTGTGAAAAAGAAATGTTTTCAGTTTTGAGTAAAAAACCTGCTGTATAGAGATTGTGGGAAATTTTGTTTTTTGTGGCATGAGGTGATGACTTGTATGCTTGTGTAGCTGTGAAGGCCTCTGTTTAACGTGACTCTTGTCTCTGCAGGCTCTGTACATGCTGATGGCATTGTCCTTAGCACGTGATGAGTTTCAGTGGCTGTTACGACATGCGGACAACGTCCCTCAGAGGAAAGCAAACGCAAAGACTCACAACGAGGACTTTGTTGATCGGTATGTGTGACCAAGCTTATTTTGCAGCTATTCCTGTCTACCCTTGTTAAGATCTGAAAAATTGCAATGTCTTATGACATTCAAGAAAATGGCAATTATGGCATTAATTTTCCCATAAGTGAATTTAATGAAAGTAATCGGAGTTTTTCTTGTTACCAAGCTGATGATGCTGTCAAGAAATGGTGGGCAGTACGTTAAATTCTGGTCAGAATAAATTTTGAGATTATCGGTGTCTGTGTTTCCAGGAAGCAAGCTGACAATGCAGCTGACCAGATCATGATGCTTTTTTGTTGCTACAGAATCTATATCTATATTTAAATTATTTTCAGTTTCGAAAATTTGTCTCTTCGAATGTGTGAATTCATTTTTTTGGGTGTCTTTCAAGAGTTGAGGATTGGCTTTTAATGGTTGTGGTTTTGTTTCATTTTTCAGTCAAATTGCTGAGTTGATGTTTCATGTTGAGGAGCTACGTGGTGAGTTAAAAATAGGAATTCTTTTTAAGGCAATAGAATGTTAAAATGTCAATTTGTAAATTTCAAATCATTTATTGTTCTCACAATAAAAAACGTAAGATACAGAAAATAATGTGACACAATTGATAACATAGTAACACATTCGGTAGCGATTTGTTAAAACAATTAATGGAATTCTTGTAATGGTTCTGTTTGTCTCTTGGAACATGTTTGGTTAGACATGGAACCTGTTAAATAATTATATTTTTCTGGCTATTGGAGAAAGAGAGGACTGGTAGAGAGAGGAGAGAGAGAGACAGATTCTGTGTTTAATTTTTATTATTCAACATTCATGTTTCAGATCTGGTGAAGAAGTATCATCAAGTCATGCAGCGTTATTACGTCCAGTATTTGTCTGGATCTGATGCATTTGTCTTAAACCAACTGATTCAGGTTAATTCACATGTCTTACCTTTCCTACATGAACTTCAAAGTAGATAAAAAATTTAATAAAAAGTGCATGTAAGCGCTACTGATGGTTCATACTCTAACTTTAGGTGAATTGCCTTTTCCTAATGTCTTGCTTGTGTTAATAACTGATGCCTAGATTTCCGATATTGTAACGCACTATTCCGCGTAGTGTAGTAAATCTTTGTTTTAGAGAGATCATGCGCATGGGATCTACTGATTGATTACCTGTGGCGTGTATTATTTTGTTGAAACATAGTTCTGTGGCAAATGATTTTATGGTCCTTTTTGGTCTGTTAGGGCCTAACTGTGTGTCCAGAGGATGAAGCAGTTATTCTTTCATCAATCCACAATTCTATTGCTAGCCTCAGTGTCAAGCAAGGTTTGTGGGTTTTTTTTAACACTAATCACGAGTTGTATGGTTTCCTAGTTGCCATTTGTACAATGCAACCTATCATTAAAGTGTTAAGAGCATTTTATTCATTGTTTTCTTCATAAACTTTGACACCGGTATTGACTCTGCTCAGTCTGCTTAGCACTTGAAAACATAACTTGATTTTGAATCGTTGTAGAAAAAGTCAGTGATGTACTCTAGCATTGGTGACTGTTAAAGTGCAATGTGCTTAGACATTGTAGCTGATATATATTGAGCGGAGGTTTGAAACAGGGTTCGCTAGTATGGGTATCATATGTATGTATGACATGTATTTATGTATGTGAGCATTTACATAGTGCCTTACAATAACCTCACGAAGGTGCCTAACGTAGCTACCTGACAGTTCTGAACAAGTGTGACTTAAGTGACTTTGAGAATGTTTCATGAGATACATGTAGTGCAGCATCCCAAATTATCAATGGAAGACTGTTCTTACCCTAACAATGCCTAGGACTGTTGTTTTCTATATGGCATTTTAATTATATGACATATCCATTCTTTTGCATCTATAGTCCTTTACAGTTAGAGCTCCTAGAAGTGTGTTGCTTGATTCAGTGCATATTTAAATCTTTCTTTAAATTTATCATTGTTTTTAAAACTTAATTAAGAGGAATACTTTCTAACTTTATTGTTATACTATAATGTGTTTTTTGCTTTAACAGTTGAGGAAAATGAACTTTTTGACTTTCGTGGCTTGAGGATGGATTGGTCCCGTTTGCAGGTGACATTTCTGTTTAGTTTTTGTCCTAGATATGGTTGAAATTTTTTTTATCTTCCGTCATTGCATTTATATTATGTTGAATGAAAATTATGCCTTTAGCCTTTGTGCTTATCACTTACTAAAGTCAGCAGGAAATATACTTTAATGTACCGGGTACGAAGAGTTTTTCCAGTCTCTGTAAGAGTATGTTGTTGGGTAATGGATAAGCTTCCAGGCATTGGCAGAAAACCAACTGATCTTTTGATTATGTGCACAACAGACCTGTAACACTTATTTGAAAGGTATCCCCCAGATTAAAATGTGACAGTTTCTGCTTTCAAATTTAAAATTCAGAGAGAAGTTTAAGTTTTCAGCAACAATTACTTTTAGTGTGTCTATAAATACACTGTATTTGGAAATTTCTTTAAGGTTTCAGACCATGCTTTGATTGCAAATCAGTCTAGTGCATCCATCTTTTCATTGAATATAACAGTTAATTACAATGTGATTATCTATGATGGATTATGAGTTTCTAAAGATTTCTTGCTTATGAAATATAAAATGGTTAGTATGAGAGAATTTCTTGTTGTCAGGCATACACTAGCAGTACTAAGGTCAGCTATATAAACACAACTGTGAATATATTGTGCTGTATTTTTGTACTATGGATGTTGTGATCACATTTTAAAATAGATACGCGTGTGTGTGCTTTAACGTACTAGCTTCAAGTGGATTAAAGTTGTTGCCTTTGCTGTCTCCATCGTGTTCCATAATTCCGTTGCATTAACAGATTTAAAAAAAGAATAATTGGAATTGTGAACAGATGCTCTATAATTTGTCTTTTAACTCTTTTTCTAAAAAATTTGGGAGCACACTTTGACTTTCTGTATTTAATTGTTTATGGTTTCTACATTCCAACTTTAATATAATTATATAGGTGATGGAGGAGTTTGAATGATTGCAGTTTCAGTGGTGGAGCTTTTATTGCATTAGCTGATAACGTATGTTATTGAAAAAATTATGTCTGTAGACTTACAGTGACTCATGTTTCTCATGCAGCCATTACCAGCATGCAATTGATGGTGTATTTGGCCAGCATGTTTTCCCAACATAACTTAGAACCGTGTTTTCATATGCAGTACTAGATCCCCATTTATGGTAGATTCTCATTGTCTTTGTATTGTTCTCTTGGTACTGTGAAAGTATGGAGGAATTGTTCTTTAGTTTACGTTGTTGTTAAATCCTTTATACTTAAACCATCCTCAGATATTACACAGATCATTGTGAAAGTAATGTTACAATTTTGTTTAACTTTATAGTGCTCAGGACATTACTATCTTGCCTTGTCAGCATTACTCCTAGAATTGGTTTATGATTTTCTGTGGGTGGGTTTCTTTGGCTGCCTCTGCACGGGAGAACAATGCATAAATTTGCCTAGATGTTAGTCTGTTCTGTGCCTCAGTGTACCTTATGGAACTTTGTCCTCCCGTGTTTTGCTGATGTCCAGACCTATGACTATGGTTATTTTGCTGATATTTATTGCAAACGATCTTTTGCCAATGGTGCTTCACCTAAATTACAATTTCCTAATGGCATTAGCCTTATTTTAATTGTGAATGAACTTTTAGTAAGGTATTCTTCCTTTTTTTATTTCAAATAACCATTTATTCTTTGCGATTTCCTTTCCATGATTGCCACTTTATGAGCTCATTGCTGGCCTCCATTGGCATATGGGAGCTGTGTATCTCTTGAGTGTGGCTATATGGGTTGTTTTTATAGACAAAGGCCTCGTTATAATGGCTGTTTATCTCAATATGCAGCAGTTTAGGCATAATTAAACTGAAGTTTATTGTATATGGGTCTCATAAAAAGTAATGATGTTTTATATTTTATTTGAGATCATTTTATTTTGGGTTGTCATACTAATCTGTATGTTTAGATATATTTTCTGATGCGCACATATCTGAACTCACCCATATTTGAAGCTTCTATTTATTTAGCCATTTGGAAGAGGCTGTAATGTGTTATGGACATTTATTTTCTACTCTAGGCCTATACAAGCATCAACAGAGGAGGTTTAGTTTTGAAGGATCACCGTGACCTCGCTCGCCACATGAATACAGTCATCTTCCATACAAAGATCGTTGATGCCATTGATGAACTTCTGACTGAAACTTCAGACCTGTCCATTTACTGGTTGAAATTCTTTTTCAAAAATTGTTTACTTGATTGGTGTAACTTTTGTTTGTCCAAAATGCTGCTGATTTTCAGTCATTTCTGCTATTTTTTTGTTGCTGTGGTTTCTACCTATTGTACTGTGAAAAAAATTGATGCTCAATGCTGTTTTGTCATTTATACTGTTGCCTTCCATTCCAGATTATTTTTCAAATTACTTTGAAATTCCACATTGCTCTATGGTCATGGGACTAGAAAGGGAGTGGATGGCTGAGGTGACCTTTTGTAATGCTAGTGGGATTCAAACCCGCTTCCTTTTGCTCATCGTGCAGCATGATACCATTCAGCTATGACCTGCTGCGCACAGCACAGCTGATGCAGACTGCTAATGACAAGTTATTTTTTCATGTGTTAACATGTCTTGCGTGTTGAATAGGTTAGATTTCACTGCAAGCCATTGTGTGACCACTCATTAAGCAGATTTTCATATAATTTGGCTGTACATAAATGTGTCTTCACTGTATTAATGACTCGTTGAGGTTGATGAAGATTTCTTAACTGGATAAATTTAGATTTATTATCTTTTTGACGGTTAACCTTGTCCTTGCGCCTTGAAGAGGTGCTATATAAATTTTCAATGAATGAATGAATGAAGTAACAGAACAGATGAAATGCTGTTTAGTTTCTACACGTCGATGTTTGAGCACCAGTTCAAGCAGTGCATGGAATTTCCTGCTCAGCATCGCTACAGCATTGCCTTCCCACTCATCTGCGCCCACTTCATGGAGGCTACACACGAACTTTGCCCTGAAGAGGTCAGTTCTAGAACTTTTATCATATGGTAGGTGGTACAATGGAGCAACCTTCAGCTGCATGCAATGCATATAACACAGACCACATGGTAGTGGTAGTTGCTGTAACATCAGTGCACACCTTATGCAGTAGACACCAGTGCATTTGGAAGTTTCTAATTAAAAATAATAATAATAATTATAATGATTAATAATCAGTAATAATAATAATAATAACAGAAGGAGATGAAAAACAGTTCCTTAAACTTTCCTGAGAAGCTGCCATAGGTATGAGATGGTTAGTAATTTCATTTCCCATTAGTCTGTGCATATTGAGTAATTTCCTATGACATCGATATGAACAACCTCTGTTGAGAGTTCTATAAATGATTATCTATTTGTAATCCTTATTTTGTGTATTTCATGTATTATTTTGCTTCGCGCAGTTTTCTTGATTTAATTGATGATTGTGAACTGTTGAACTGTAGAGACATACGATTGGGACGACAAGCATCCAGTATGCTCACTGGTTTCTGAAGGAAATGTCGGAAGAAGTGAACCAAGTGATAACCGCCATCTGTGAAGAGCAGTGCATGCTGGCTGACAAGGTCTCGTAACATCATTCTCTGCACTTAAAATGAGTGTTGATAAAATTTAATTTTCTCTTAGGCTTTGCTAAATGTAAAGCTATTCTTAATTTAGTTAATAAAAAGTTTACAACGATGCAGGTTGTTACTCTGACAGTGTGACAGAGTTTGTCATGTTGTAGGTCATCTACTTAAGTTTTAAAGATACTTCTGACTCCATTTGACAGTTTTCAGCAATAGAACTTGGTTTAAAATCTGTGATCTAATCTTCTTTGTCTGATTTTTTCTTTTGTCTTTTAGCTATTGCCAAAGAACTGTGCTAGCATGATTGCTGGCAATGTAAACAAGAAGAAAGCGAAGGCCAAAGTACCTGTGGACAAAGAGAAACCGGGAGATGAGAGCAAACGCAAACATCGTGAAGAGTTCACACGGTGGGCACCGGAAGTTTCAGCATTGGCATAACCTGAATTGAATTAATCTTTGGCAACAAGTTGAATGAATTATGTATTTATTCATTGAGGGATAAATTATTTTGATTCTACTATTTTCATACAACTCAAGAACATAATAAACAGTTAAACACTTAATGTCATCTTGTCAAATCCTTTTCCTGAATACTTGCAATATCTGTGACATAGGTCTATTTCAAGTAAGATAGTTATTTTTTGCCTGACTTGATTTTAAAGCATTGTGATACGTAATTGTAGGTTTTCAATTTTGACAATTTTTAATATACTGTCACTTTGGTGAAGCCCATAGGTTAATTCAACATTGCCACGTTTATTAAGATGTTATTAAATTTGTGTTATGACAGAATGGATAAGCTGCACATGGCGCTGACTGAACTTTGTTTTGCGATCAACTACTGCAGCACAATAAATGTGTGGAAACATGGCTTTGTACCACGAGAGTTCTTCACACAGCATCTTGAAGCACGCTTTAACAAGTAGGACCTTGAACTATATTTCCAGATTCTTGACTAACATGCATGCAAATATTTTTATACATGCTGCATACATGAATCTTCTTTCATATAGACTATGCTATGCACAATGATGTATGTGAGGTGAATGCATGCGTGAATGCTTATACGCTGCATACCACATACATGCAGAGTATGTATTTGCTTATGTATTTGTACTCACGTGCATTTCTTTTACCATATAGAAGTACAACTATTGATTGGTTAATACGGTGGACTAACGAGACGATGGAACCAGTTCAGATTTGATTTGCTGCAATTTTTTTCAGGGCACTTGTTGGCATGATGATGTACAATGCAGAAACGAAGGATATTGCAAAGCCTTCTGAACTTTTGAACAGCATCAAAGCCATCATGAGTGTTCTGCAAAGCCTAGAAAATTACGGTTGGTTTTTCATTAGCTGAAAGTGTAAATAACTGTTCTCTTTGTAACACTACTCGCCAATAATTTCGTGCAAAGCTGTCATTTATTTGCTTGGTGCCCATTCTTGTATGCTGTCATTGCCAATGTGTTGGATTTAATCGTTTAGTGGGTTACATGCAGGTTTTCTGTAGTTTATTTGAACAAGTATGGATTCTTGCAGTTGGTTCTTCCTTCCATTGTTATCTGAATGTTTTGGGTTGTGAGTGTTTCCGTGTTCGAGATAAGGTCTGTTGTGCTAAACGTTTTAGATTTAATTTGATAAATGATGAAATGAAAATATTTCAACCTTGTTGATGGAATAGATTGTGATTTTGGTTGCAATTTCACTTGAAAGACTTTTAATAGTGCCATGGAAGTCATTATGTTAGAGTTGTTGGGCTTTAACTGTTTTACTTGTTGAGTAGTAAATCAGAATCCAGATTATTCATCTGCTGCTGTTAAACTTTCTAGGGAAACTGTTGATGTGCTCTTCAAGAAGATTTTGATCCTGATTATTATATTAAGAATTACTTGTAGTGATGTTCAGTAATAGCTTTTGATTGTCTTTTTGTTTGTTTCTATTTTGTTTACAGTGCATATTGATATATCTAAGGTTTTCAACAGTGTTCTTCCTCAGCAGTCACAACAAGCTGACAGTTTCAATGGTGATGCTACAATTTGTGGCAACTATACAAATTGGTAAGTAGATAAGAAAACTGAGGCGCTTATTTAGAGATGTAAGTGTTAGTTATCTTGTGATTTTTATATCATATGTGGTTTCGATGTCTCTGATGTGTTAGCTTTCATTTGGTTGAGTAGCTTAATCATATGTGGTGTGCTTTACTATTTTCACTTTGCTAATTGACAGTAGCAAGCATTGTAATACAATTTCCATTCATAGTGTGAATATTATTTCACCGAATGAAACATTCAATTATTGTACTACATTTATTTTTGCGGATTTGACTTTAGCGTTTTGCTTATTCCAATCTTAATTAAATTTGCTCCTCCTTTTCAGTGTTATTTAAGACGGTTGCCATTTATTTGAGTTATGTTTACAGCATGCTTCTTAATATTGAAACTTTATTATAATGGTTGTGGGTAATTTTCCTTTGATTGGCGTTTGCAGGTACTTGGATGTCCTACTTCGCAGAGTGAGCATGGGACACGTTGTCTACTCTCCGAATTACAAAGCGTTTGTCAGTCTTGCACCTGATCCACAGTTCTCATTTCAGACGGAGGAGTATGCCGATTTGACAGGTTGAACTGAAAGACATATTACTTGCAGTTATTTTGTTTAAATGTGGCTTTTACATCTTTGGATTTCTGTGTATTTGACATTTTGTGGAGTGAAATTATTATTGTTAAGGTAACTTTGAGATGTGTTGATTTGTCAACGAATTGCTCCAGAACCATGCTTTGAGGACTGATTGTGCCACATAACTTATCGCATCTTATCCTACCTTTTGTAATACTTCTTTGAAAATATGTTTGATTTTGAATCGTATGTGTGGCGTTTCAGCCACAAGACAATGTTCGTTACGAGAAACGCTGAACGGCTGCCTTGTAAACTAAGCTGGAAACAAGGCCGGAGCAACGGTTACGCTCTTAAAGCAGCCAAACCGTGTAGTTAGAGTCATTAATAGGTAAGGCGTAATCTCCCCTAGTAGAAAAATATAGGTCTAATTTTGTGGCGTACAAGCGCTACGGAAATATGCGCCAAAAGAGCGCGACCGACAGTTTAAGTCTGCAGAACGTTGCTGGAAGCAGACGAGATCAACGGTGAGGTATAACACAGCCAAACCGCATCTCAAACGCGTGTACGAGTAGGGCTAATGTTAGTTTTAATTCGATAATAAATTTTAGGTAGGTCCGATAATATTAATTTAAGGCGCAGATGACGAAGAAGTCGTTTGGGAAGCGATAGAAAGAAACCCGGTGACGATCCGACAATAACTGGATTTTTGGCGAGTTATCCAAGATTTTTCGTATGCTGAAAAATCGTGCTAAAACAGTGATATTCCGGTGGAATAAAGCCTGCCACACGGTGCTCTGCTATATATGTGGAGTAATGGCGATTACTCCATGGGCAATGAGTTTCAACTCTGTTCTTCTCATTGCTCTCTACGCAGTTCTGGCACGTTGAATTGACATTGCTACGTTGGTTTGTTGGTGTCCAAACGTATTCTGGTGAATTTGACGAGAAATATTGTATCCGGAGCGAATCCGCACCCGCGGAGGTTAAACGTTACCTGCGGTGACGATCGAGCGGCGGCCGACTGGGCATCGCCCCGCTACGACGCACTAGGGAGAGTTGGTGGTGGCTCATCCCGTCTTACTTGTAACTGTCTCCTGGCATTCGGTGCCGTGTGAAATCAGACCCGTTGAGTGCTTGCAACGTAAAAGAAAGCAGTTTTACCGCATCTGATCGAGGCTCTGGCGTTGTATAGGCCTCGGCATCCTATCAGCCACGAGTCCGTCGGCAGCCGACGTTTCATAACGAATTCTACGCATCGCGTACGCTGTGGGTACTGTTAGTGCACTAATCCTTGGTGACCCGGAGAGACAAGTGGTTCGTCGTGCCTTGTACGTGTGACATAGCACTGGGAAGGTTATCTTTGGCGGCCCGCGTCGGTTAATCTGCACGGCCGGCCTAGGCGAGCGCGCAACCGTAGATAAGCGGTAAGGCCTCGTCTGTTAAACTTGAGTTACCTGTTGTCAGCACTATATATCTTGCCACCAGGCGAGATAGAGAGCATACGGTTTCGTGGCCCTTGGCAGCTTACGAATTTCTTTCCTCTTGTGACAATTGACTTTTCCATTGGGGTGAAGCCTCGACCGAGTTCCCACCGCGCCGGGAGAGCGCATCTTACGACCTCACCCCCTCAAGACAGTGCTTCGTGTCGATTCAGCATGTCTGTATAGAACGCCAGGAAAGGTCCTCGGCATATAATATAGCGTATACATTTCGACCCAGCATCTGCTGCTGAGCGACGGGCCCGGTCTCGTAGGACTCAGCCCCCTACGGACCTCGGCCACGCCAGCGAGCGCCTCGCCGCCTGTGCGGTTAAAATACAGTCCGAAGAAGAATACTGGTTACATTTCTGCCTACGATCGGAAAACGTTGTTGGTGACTGCGTTGACAGCTTCCGCACCGTCGAGTGCATCTCGTTCGGACACCGTCCGCCCCGGACGTGCCGTCATCCAGCGACGCGGGCGCTGCCCGGTCAACGAACGCCTCGTGCGCTCCGTGGATATTTCGTCATTCCAGCTTGGTCGTGAAACCTGGTGACCTCGACTGTGAATTCGGATTCAGTGGTACTTTGAAAGCGATAAACCTGGTTCCAACTATACGAGTGAGTGAAATACAGTGTTGCCATATTTTGCCGTACTTGGACTCTTCGGTCGGAGGTCGGTTCAGCTCCCGCAGGGACATCGACTCCAGGTCCTAGTGACCGTGAGTGCCGTACTCGGTGAAAACTTACTTGATCGTCTTGAAACCTGCATCGGATCGTGCAGCGCATACGATTTGCCCGTGAAAGTGTCAACAGATCTGGTCTAGCTCGCCGCGTTGGGAAGTTAGAGCCGGAAGAGTGAATTTGCCTTGAGAGTGGCGAAAGTGCGTTGCTGTTCTGTTCGCGTGCTATCCCAGCGGTCGCCCGGACGAAGTAGTTGCGCACTGAATAACTTTATATCCTGTGATCGGATCGCTTCGAACCAAGCGACAATCTTGTTCATCTTGACGAGTGAAAGACTTTTCCTGTTGAGAGTTTGTCAGCATCTGTTACGGTTTCGACGCTACAGTCTAGTGAGAACGCCTCGCGCGGGAGTGGACTTAGCCGACGCGAAACCTGGTTTCCCCGGTCTACTCGGCCGCCAACTAAAGTGCGAACGTGAATAACTTTGTATCCTGTGGTCCAATCGTTTTGAACTAAGCGACAATCTGGTTCATCTCGACGAGTAGAAGACTTGCCCCGTGAGAGGTTTGTCTGTATCTGTTACGGTTTCAACGGTATAGTCTAGAGGTAACGCCTCGCGCGTGAAGTGGACTTAGCCAATTTCTTGGTCCTTCGCCTGGTGCAGCGGAGACCGGCTGCGTTTTCAGCGGCTTTGTCATCTGTCGTCCGATTCGTTCAATCTTGGTGCCAGATTGTGCGTCTCGTTGAGTGGGACAAGTTAGTCGGAAGAGAGTTAAGCGATATCTGGAAGGGTTTCGACGGTAGGAGCTCGCGAAGAGTTTCCCCCGTTCTTTTCCCGTCGAGTTCGGTTACGCGGCGCCGCGGCCAAGCGAGCGACCGCAGCCGACAGGTCTGTGTGGGCAACGCGCAGTGCCCTAGGTCTGCGAGTGTATTGCGATATTCTTTGACTACCGAATATCTTTTCTTTCACCTCCGGTCTTTGAATCGGCTAGTAGTAGAGCCTGTTGTTACGATCGCTTGGCTATATCAGCCGCCGTTGATCAGCGTTGGTTGAAGTCCAAGGTAGATACCGGCCACGACTGGTCGGGTGAGAGTAACTTTGTGAGTTGTTGTGCGAATAACGAAAAGTTGGTGTCATATTGCTCAGTAAATCAAGCGCTCTCTAGCTACATCGAGAGCCGGTGACCTGTGTCAGTGATTCGAGTTCGTGTCGGAAGCGTCATACGGCTGCCACCGGCGTTTCCCCCGAACCGCGAAAGACCGGAAGCGTAGCGGTCGGGAACGTGTATCTTTGTCAGTTGTAGTCCGACTTGTACGATCGGGGTGTTGATCTACTCAGCACACCCAGTGTAATATCTCTGTAACGCCTGTGAGAGAGTATCGTTGGTAATTTGAACGGTGAAGGCTCGACAAGCTTTACTTCGCCGAAACTACGGTTTTCCCCGCCCGGTCGAGGAATTCGTAGTCGCAAAGTTAGGGTTAAACGAAGCTGCCCTAACTGCTCCCTTTAGTTTACGCAGCGTGTCCCGGTTCCATAAGTCATAAGTTAATTTAGTTAAGGAAGTGTGTACCCCTTAGCTAATTTTTAAGCCCCCTATACGGGAGCGATGCTGGTCTGTGGACAGTAAAACGCGTGTCAAAGGCGTTTCAAGTCAGTCATCGTCGGCGCCTGTTGCGGCGAAGAGCCGACAGTTACGTGTACGGTGGTGCGCCTTTCTTGACGGGTAGCGCACGGTTGAGAGAGAAACAAGTACGAGAGCGCCTGGCAAGCGCCGTGTCCCTGGTTATAGTTGATTTCGCTGTTGCGCGAATTGTACAATAGTTTCGCTCCCCAGCGAACTATACGGGTGGTCTCCCTAAAGGCCTGGTACCAGAAAAACATATACGAAGAATTTGACTGTCCTGTGGCGGACAAAGGACAATGGTTGTGTCTCAGTACAGAGTAGGGTTGAATCCCCTAGAATGGAGTTGGTGTCGCCTTCTGTGGCCGACCTCATGGCAGCGCCAGGTATTACCTGTTAGAAGTGACGGCGCGTCGGGGGCTCGGTGTAGCATGGTGCGAAAGAGAACAGATCATGCGGAGGAGAAAGCGAAGTTGGCAGTCGCGAAAAGGAGCTCTAAGCGAGGGACCTCTGCCCGAAGAGTGAACCCTGTTTCGAGGATTGGCCATCCTGGAGCTCGGGATGTTACCCCCAAGGTGGCCGCGGGCGGGGCAGCATCAGGATCCGACGCTACAGAGCTATACACCTTGTTCCGAGCCTCTTTGCCGAGACGTTCTTCTCCGATGGCACAGATGCGAGTAGAGGAGATGACCGATGGGTCAGATTACGAGGCAAGGCACCGCGTTACCCGCGAGCGGACCGACGAGCGCTTCATATGACTTGTTAGTAATTTTAAACCATACAAAATCACTGCTATATTCAAGTGAATTTCTTAAAGAGATCAATTGGCTCATTGATATTAGTTGCTTTATAGGTTGTGTTTAACAGAGTTTGTGTTTTCTGTTTGTTGATGCAACGTGATTGTTGTTGCTTTTCTGATGTAATATGTGACACTTCTAAGCTATGCTAACATGACAAATTATGGCTTTGAACAGAACTTCAAGCTTTGGCTGAACTCATTGGACCATATGGAATGAAGCATCTGAGTGAACGACTAATGAGGCATATATCCAGTCAGGTGGATGAACTAAAGGTAGGAAGTCTGATGGATAGACTTATACGTAAACTTCACTTGTCCTGGAATGATTAAGCAACTCTTATTTTGCAGTAACAGGTGTCGACTTGGTATTGCACCATTTGCTATTAATGATTCTCAATCAGGGCTTTTTTTGTGCAGTTCTACACCGAAGGGCAGTTCTAAATGAATTTGTGCTGCTGTAAAAGCATTTTTGTGCAGTTAAAAATAGTTTATAATGTTCGTAGTCATCTGATTGAGAATAATTTATCATGGAAGATGGGAAGGGAAAGAAGAGGTTGTGTAATCATAAAAATTTCTTGCAAGAAACCCTGGTTTTCAGCTGCTGAGAGCTTTGTTAGGAGTTATCTGAGTATTCTAGCTTTTTGTAGTGTTATTGGTTGATGCCTTTTAAACTAGACACAGAAGTTGCTAAATTCTACTGACCCTGTCCACGTACGTTTGTTCTTTCACCCATTTTGAATTCATCATCTTTAAAAAGTATTGTTTTTCTCGTGAATATTTGCTGAGGAATTAGAAAAGACTGGTGCTTTTGTCCTTGTCTGAGGCACGACTGTCCCACTACACTGCAGCATAATAATCACATGTTTGTTTTGAAATTCATTTCTTTTAGAAACTGGTCGTGCAAAATAAAGAAGTTCTAACTCTACTGAGATCAAGCTTTGACAAGCCAGAACAAATGAAAGACCTTCAAAAGAGATTAAGCAGTATACAATTAATTCCTTACTTACAACTCTTTAAGGTTTATTTATTTTATTTCATAGCATTGTAAACTGACTTAATATCTATAAGTCTTTTGCTAGTACCTTGAAGGTATTGATGGGAGGCACTTCCTTAGTGTGCAATTTTCTAAACCGATACCAGTTTACACGGATTTCATTGGCATGTCCTTTTTTGTTAGAGTATCAATTACCAATTACCGGATAGTAATTCAGGTGCATACATGGCATGTTACATTCATTGCTATTAGTAGCATTCAAACAATTTATTTGGTTTAAAAAATTTTTTTTATATGAATAAGATTGCGGATATTTGATCTGCTGATTGTTCTCAAATATGCCGGTGCTCTTAAACACTAGTGATTAAGTTCTCAGCAGGCTAAGTTTACTACAGTGTTTTTTGCATTCATGCAGCATTTGCTTATTTCCAGCAAATAATAGCATTCTTCAAATGGATTACATTTAACACTGGTCATCTACTTTCAGTCAAGTCTGTGTTTTTGGTTTCAGATGTTGACAATGTTCTTCAGCGAATGACGATAATTGGTGTCTTGCTGTCATTTCGTAGCTTGGCTCAGGAAGCACTTTTAGACGTATGTGTTAGCTTCCAGTTAAAGCCACTCTTGTATGTTTTTTATGTTTATGGTTAAGCACTGCTTTTTGTATCTTTCGATGTCTGTGCATTTTGTTGCAGTAAGTTGATGTAATGAAGTTTAGCTGATAGTACAAAAGCAGCTCAATGTCATAGAAGTTTTGCAGCATAAGCCTAAGCCTATTTTTTTACATGCTTCTTGCTAGTACAATACCCGTTTATTTAACCACAATCAGCTTAGTAATTGTAATTGTGATCGTACAGTGGTTTATATACATAATTTAGGTGAGGCGATGGAACATCTATTGCTTTTAAAGCCATGATAGTCTCTAATTGTATCAAAACTAGTTGTTTTCCCAGCTGAAGACAGTAAAAATAGCATCAATGAGGATATCAACCTCTGGCTGCATGTTTGACAGCATGGCAATAGAATACTGAGTGCGCAAACTGCTCATTAGATGCAAATTTGAATCTATATCATGGTTTGGAAACAATTTGAAAGGAAAAGGTTAAGACATTTTCAAATTATTTGCCACCATCTTAGTATGGACAACATCTTAGCAGCACCACCTACTGATACGAAACAAGTCCTGCTGACAGCGTAGGATTTATAGCAGTTCCATTCAGTCATTAATAAATTTAAATAGCGCCTCTTCAAGAGGACTAACAGAGATGCTTCTAACACCAGCGCAGCCAAATAAGGCTTGACATGTCTTAACCCTTTGAACCCGATGGGCCGGAAAACTGGCACGTTATCCATAGAGTTACGGGAGCTCCGGGTTCAAAGGGTTAAGATGAGCGAGGAATGCCTGAGACTCGGTTCTAGAAAGGAGTGGAGTGTCAAAGGAGACTATTGCAGGGTGAGGGTCATACTACCAACAAGGCATGGTCATACATAGTGTGGAGGTACAAGCAGAAGGGACTGAGAGAACCGACCTTTGTTTAGTCGAAACGAAATGAGTAATTAATAGCGAAGCAAAAAGTTCACTTGGTGAACGCTTTCGTTACATTTCTGTTGGTTGATATTATTGATTACCATGAATGTTTAGGAAGTCATTGAATTAAAATGGTTTTGATGCAACTCTGCGCTTCCTTTGTAGAGTTGAAGTTTGTCTGCTTTTTTACTTTTATTTCTGGTTGAACTTTATTATGCTTTAGGTTCTGGAGTTAAGAATTCCATTTCTGTTGAGTTCGATAAAAGACTTTCAGCAGCACATCCCTAATGGACAGGACTCAATGGTATGTTGCATTTAATCCACAGTATCTTGAATTGCAGTTGTAGTTTACGGCAGTGAAATGCTGTGTCTTAAGTTGATTTTGGAAGGCTGCCTGAATATCTTTATAGCAGTCAATCATGCTATTTTTCATTATGCCTTATTTAACTTAGAAAGAGTATTATTATAAAATGATTTGTTTAAATCAGCTCTCACTGAGATCTGCTTTTGCCAATTGTTCTAACAAATTCTCTGAACCATCTAACTGAAGTCGATCTTTACAGCTCCGTTAAATGATGAAATTAAGTTTCCTTTATTGGACGACTGGTTTAGGGCTGCTTGTCTGTGAGCTGAGAAAACTTCAAGGTATATTGGTTATGTGCCAATGGTTAGTTTTAGTTTCATTATAGAACTAATATTTCATGAAGTTAGTAATGATTTTGGAATTGAACATTTAGTGTCTACAGACAAATTTTCATATGGGAAACAGTTGGTAAATAATGCAGAAGTTGACATCTGTTGACATGGTTAAAAAATGCAGAGGTTGACATCTGTTGACATGGATAAAAAAAATGCAGAGGTTGACATCTGTTGACATGGATAAAAAATGCAGAGGTTGACATCTGTTGACATGGATAAAAAAATGCAGAGGTTGACATCTGTTGACATGGATTAAAAAAATGCAGAGGTTGACATTTGTTGACATGGATAAAAAAAATGCAGAGGTTGACATCTGTTGACATGGATAAAAAAATGCAGAGGTTGACATTTGTTGACATGGATAAAAAAAATGCAGAGGTTGACTTCTGTTGACATGGTTAAAAAAAATGCAGAGGTATATCTGTTGACATGGTTAAAAAAATGCAGAGGTTGACATCTGTTGACATGGATAAAAAATGCAGAGGTTGACATCTGTTGACATGGTTAAAAAAATGCAGAGGTTGAGAACTGCTTAAGATGAGGATGAGTTCCAGAAAAGGAATAGATTTAGATTTTTCAGAAAGAACTACTTACAGTTAAACCCATATATAGGCCTACATATTCATAGAATTCTATTTTGTAAGCATTAAAGATCATTCCTCTTTATCTTCTTGTTATGTGTTGCAATGCAGTTGGCTTCCATTCGTAGCCAGGTATTTGTAACTTTCATTGTAATTCTGCTTTTGCAGATTGTTCGGTGTGTTGTATGTATATGATTTATGTATAATAATTGTATATATATTTGATTTATGGTTCTTACAGTGCAGTCCCATTTATGAGCGACCTGTTTACACTTGAATGAGCTAATGCATTCCTGCACTATGCCTACTTTTGCTTCTTGTTTAGCCCATTTTTAAACTGAGGCCCAAATTGATAGAGGCTGCGCAATCTGTTCCTGTAGCATGGAACTCCACATTAACTCAGACATAGATAGTATTTCCAACCCAGTAGTCTGGGAGCTTGTTTAAACTATGTAATACTGTGAGAAGGTTATCAGTCCTGTGCAAGGAAAGTCAAAGCACATGCTAGTTCTGCAGCCTAATGTCATCACTGGCAGCTGGTATCAGGCATCTTATTGTAAGTCAAAATGACCAGTCCCATTCCACCAGTCCTCGTTCGTAGAATGTGGTTTGTCGTCTTGCTTGAAAATAGCACGTTTGTTATAAGAAGGTGATATGTTTTAACATGTGATACAGGAGCTTGCTTTTTGGTGCTACACCTTAAGAGTTTTGTGTACAGAAATTTAATTAATTATCCTAAACAGTTCACTAAGGCACTGCATATTTTAAGCAATATCCAACCATAGTAGACCTGTGTTAATGCACCCATTAGATTAAACTCTGCCTTTCAACCTAGCTGGGAAAAACAGTCTAGTAACAGACTACAATGCAAGGCCTCAGACAAGCTATGTCTATGGGTTTTATAGCCACACTAAGACCTGCATGAGGCACTGCTCTACTATCTATCCATTGTCTTTAAGCTTGTGTCAGAAGTGGTTTGCATCCTGATGACCAAATGTAAATGGTGCTGCACTGTGTCTGATTTGAACAGTCTAGCGATTTTCTATTCGTAGAATTTTTTATTTTCTTACTTAACATTTTGGTTCTCTTTTGCTTTGATTTATGTTATCTGTTGTTACATTGTTGTCATCTTTCAGTTTCATTTTAGTATTTGTTGTTCCGTTTTGGTGATAAGCTCGATTTTTATGGCTCTTGATGTTTTGTTTTCAAGTCATCTCTTGCCATGAATGCTATTTCTGGATGATATCGAAGGATGTTAGAGATAGTTGGAACGATCTTTTGAAGATGTGAAACGAGTTTTGATGAACTAAATTTTGTTTCTAGATTGGTTTGTGGTTTGTAATCTTTAGCAATTTAACATTGAGCATGTATAAAAGCAACTGGGAAAACCAATACAGCACTTCATTGAAGTGGTAATATCTTGCCTTTGACTTTATGCTTGTTTTCATACTACTTGTCACAGTATCAGTAATTGCCTTTCTTTGCGATACAAATTGGTCCATGTAGCTCCTTTGCATTTAATTCTTCTTTTAAGATTCAATGGTTGTTTGCTTAATAATGAATAATTGGTCTGCTTGTGTCAGGTAAATGTGCAAATTTACTTGGAATCATTGTCAGTATATCTTGCGTGCCATAGATTGTCAACGAGATGGCGTCTGCTGCTGGCTTGCCATGTGACATCGACCCAGCACTTTGCGCTGCTTTAAGAGCACAGAAACCAGGTCAGTTGCCTGTGAAAAAATTAAATTCTCTTTTATGTTAAGATACCAATGTATCAAGATCCATGTCAGAAAAGTATTCTGATGGATTTATGTGACACAAGTTGTAGACTTCTAGGATTTATGGAAGTGTTATGGGGAAATGTAAGTGCTGTGATGTTGAGAGTTATTTAGAAGAAGACTGATACTTTACCTCGAATTGGAGCAGCCATGTATTTGAATTGTTAACGACTGCGTTTTCTTAGCTTCAGCATATGAGGGCGGGTGGCCAGTCCTCCCTCACAGTTTCACCTTTGACCTCTCGATTGATGGTCGAACACGCTTATCACTAGGCTATTATGCACCAGCGCGATATTAAATATATTGTACTACATGTGTGCAAGTGGTACATTTAATGCATGGTTTGTGCTGATAATTTGTGTTATGGTAGATTTCCTCCTTAGCCTAAGGCACTTATCGCTTGAAAACATATTGATCAGTAACTGTTGAGAAAGTCATGGCTGCTGGATGCATAGAATATTTGCATAGAATATTTGCTTGCTGTTGTGTTCTGCAGAGGCTGGTGAAGATGAATACACGATTGCCTGTCTTCTGATGGTCTTTGTGGCTGTGGCAATACCTCGACTCGCTCGTAGTGATGCAGCTACGTTCAAAGCAGCGCTCGAAGGTTTGACGTCACTCTTCATTTATTAGTTAGTCTCTAGTATTTATGTTAAGCATCATGAGTTTTTGTGAAGGTTTGACATCACTCTTCATTTATTAGTTAGTCTCTAGTATTTATGTTAAGCATCATGAGTTTTTGTGAAGGTTTGACATCACTCTTCATTTATTAGTTAGTCTCTAGTATTTATGTTAAGCATTATGAGTTTTTGTGAAGGTTTGACATCACTCTTCATTTATTAGTTAGTCTCTAGTATTTATGTTAAGCATCATGAGTTTTTGTGAAGGTTTGACATCACTCTTCATTTATTAGTTAGTCTCTAGTATTTATGTTAAGCATTATGAGTTTTTGTGAAGGTTTGACATCACTCTTCATTTATTAGTTAGTCTCTAATCTAGTATTTATGTTAAGCATTATTAGTTTTTGTGGTCCAGTTTCATAGAAATGATATGAATTACATTGCGATTTTCTTCAGGACCTAGAGCTATCAAATACCTGACTCCGATAGTATTAACTTGTAATGTAGATTGATGGGTTTATAGTCTTTTGATCCCTAGTTGTTAATCTGGTTTTTTATTGTATTTTGTTGTTTCAATACTGTTATTTGTAATGGGTTCCATAAAATTTATGGTTATGGTTATAATCAATGATATTCTTGTACATTTTGCAATTGACAGGATGACCTTAATTTCGTGATAGTGTTCACTGAATGGTATTTGAACATGCTACTAAATTGAGCACTTCATTCTAAAACCACAAAACAGTGTGAAGCATTGTTATGTAGCAAGTTTTATTCCAGAGGCTCGGTTTGTTTTTTGTTTTGTTTAGGTCACACAAACAATGTCCACTGTTTGGCTAAAGCGATCAACTCTCTGGCTGGTGCTATGTTTACCGTTCATGGCCATGGCGATGTTGAGATGAGACTAAAGGAGTTTCTGGCTGTAAGATTTACTTTAATTTACCACCATATTGTTACCGATGTTTGAAATTTGAGACTACAGTAGTCATTTTAGTAAGGAATCCCTCATGTGTAATTTCTTGCCATGTCCGTGCCGTTGACTTTTGAATTCAAACATAGATTGTTGACACAGCTTCCGAATTGCTTATGACAATATTAAAAAGTATGCTTGTCAGATTAGTATCAGAAATGTTAATTTGGATTAGCAAATGTTTAGGTCATACACGAAAAGGCCATTGTTAGCATCCATTGTTAGGATTTGAAGCTCACAGAATTTTGTTTAAGTTGGTATTAGTTTGTCATGTAATTGCTGTGCTTATTGTACTTGTTCTCATTTTCAATTGTATTTTTAGTTGGCATCATCAAGTCTTCTTCGTCTTGGGCAAGAAACAGAGAAAGATGCCATCAAGAATAGAGAATCTGTCTACCTGATTCTGGATGAGGTAGTGCTTTACTGTCAAATCAAATTCTTTTGTTTATGGTTAATGGAGTCAGATTCTAACTAGCTGAACAGGAATTCATTACTAAATATGTTGTAACTTCTGTTACTGCAGTTTTTTAACTTTTGATAATGCAAACTTGCTAAACTCAGCATTTTCAATTTGCATCAAGTGCAAAACAGAATATGAGTTAACGGAACTCTGAAGAGAGCTGTACAGTTTTATATTTTTTACTACTAGTTTTTTTAAATTGGAGTTTGCTAATATTCAGTTGACTAAACCTTATATTGTAATTGCATGCAGAAACTTATTGAAATTTGCTTTTTCAGATTGTTCAGGAGTCACCTTTTCTGACTATGGATTTGTTGGAGTCCTGCTTTCCATATGCTCTCTTGCGTACCTCCTACCATCACGTTTACAAGAACATGCAAGAAGGACCGGCTTAATCCGTCTCTTCCATACTCTTTAGATGTTTTCAAAACGACCTTTTACAAGTATTTCTATAAAGTGATTGTGTATCAGTTTTTATACCATATTTTAACTGTGTGAACTGTAATTACACAATCAGAAATGAGTGTAAATTTTGCAAGTTGTTAGAGAAAAATGAATGTCTTCAATTGCTGGCTACAGCTATTTTGGAAGATATATAGATGCAAGTAGTCTATTCTTGCTATGTAGTTAAAATGCTTTGTGTAATGAATACTGTATGTAGTGTTCATGCGAGTAATGTGGTTTGGAAACTGTTGACATTTAAAGAAACTACTAGTCTTATTATTCTCTCATTGGTCAACCTTTTTTAGTTGTCCTGTTTCTGCTGCTGTGATTTTGGGTTCTTCCCAACTCAAATCAAGTGTGCATTGATCAAATCTGTATTTGAATCTTTTGTCTCTGTTTCATTCCAATTTCCTTAGATGTATGTTTTATGCTTCATCCTTGTTGGCATCATGACTTAGTTTAGCGAAGTCCTGCTAAAAATCAAGATTAATATATATGTGACATTGTTATTTAGGAACGAAATTATGTCTATAATGTTGATTGTGTAATAATATTATGCAGTTCCTTGTGTTGGGCTTTAAACAGCTTTAATATATAAATAGATGAATTGATTGTTTACATATTAATTACTTTAATCTTAAGTTTAGAATATGATATTTTTGCCAGTGGTTGGATTATGCACGATGATTATGGTGACAAGTGCTTGTCAAGTTGTCAACCAACTTTGCTTTGTGTGTTTTGAAGACAGAAATCTTGCTCATCTGTCTGATGCTTAATAACATTAAGTATATGATAAGAGTTATTTAATTTTATGCTTATATTTGTCAAGTGCTGTACAGTAGAGTAGGTCAAACTAATGGTACAAAATTTAGATATTTATTTTAACTTTTCTCACAACTTAATAAACGTTGACAGGATCGGGAGATTGTTTGTCGTCAATGAAAATTGTTTTGGTTTCATTTAAAAAATGGCACTGGTGTTGCCGTTTTCAATAATTTTTCACATGAATTGTACATGCAAGTTGCTCATTATGAGCTCAAGATGTAAGAAAATGAGGAGTTACATGTTGTTACATTATGTTGTTGGCTAGTTCATTTAAGTAAGAATAAATGGGCCACCTTTTAAAGGCTCATCATTATATCATGATGAAAATTTTTCTGTTTTGTTTCACAATCTAGGGAATGGCCAGAAAATGTCATATGTGGTGGAAATTGCACATTTAATACAAGAAATCTTTGATTGCCTTTATTGCTGATCTGTATATTGTGCCATATTACTTATAAAAGTTCTTGCCTATAATTATGTGTATGATTACTGATAGTTTCAACCCCTCTCATGTCTGCAATTGGAGACTAGCATTCAACGAGAGGCCTGACGTTTACTTATGCATTTGTTTACTTTAGTGCGTTCACGTCTTTCCACTTCAGTACTGCTGCTAACCTTAAGCACTGCTCTGCCCCATGTACAGGGTGGCTCAAAAAAAAATGTACCACCGGGGAAAATGCGATATCTTCGCAGCCGATTGAACTTTTTCTGCCAAAATTTCCCAATTTGTAGAGGAATGAATTTCCAACAATCCCTGAAAATTTCATTTGAAACTTTTCATGTTTGCAAAAGTTACAGCTGTTCAAACTTAAAATTTCGTTGTTTCAAATATCCGCGGAAAATTGACGTCACTTGTAGATTTCCATGTCATATGATATCAATTTTCACTACGACCTCTGCATTCCGTTTTGCAGTTTATTGTAAGGTATAATGAGAGTATCCACTCCCTGCCTTAACACAAGCTCAAATTCTTTTTGTGAAGCTCAGTATGGCCTTGTTGGTCGGGTCCTGCGGCAACTGACCCCACATTAGCAGCAAGACTTGCTTCAGCTGGCCAATGTTCTCCAACTTGGGATTAAATGTCTTGCAGCGTTCCAGCATAGCTCACCAGACGTGATAAGCAAGAGGGCTAAGGTTTGACGAGTTTGCAAGTCATCATTGCCGATGCATTTACTTCAGTTGATGGCAATAAACAACTTTGCCGTGCGATCAAACAGGCGTACCGTCCTGCTGGAAAATAAAACCAGATGTTAGAGCATACCTGGTCTTCAATGAGTCTGGGTAAGAGAGTTCAAAGATGAATTTGACATCTAACCTACTGAATGGGATTAAATGCAGTCTTTTCTTGCAGCCGTAACAAACGCCAGCATACCTGATGCCGAAACCACGATGTGCTTTGCAAACTTGACCTTTCGATTACCCATCGAATTTCTTGAAAATCGTGTTTTTTTCATCAGGCCAAGCGACCACTTCCTGCCTCTCTTCCGACATCTGATCTTCGTTACATAAAATGGTTGCAGATAGCATTCAATGTGTTCAGGCTCCACTTTTCACTGGGTATTTTGCTATGATCACGCGATGTCCCAGTCTCTGCTCATGCAAAGTCCGAGTTCCCATTTTATCTTTCGCTGAAACTTTGCCCGTGACGTTCAGTAATGGGTTCACGAATTGAGACCTTAATCTATAAAATATCACCAAATACCAGCAGATTGCTTCATAAACAGCTTCTTTACAGCTCATAGTGAGGTCGTATGACATCATCATCAATTTGTGTGTTGTAATTTGCCAAAAAATATTAATGAAATCACATGTATTGGAGCATGATTCTCCGGATAATTGAAAAAACGAAATTTTAAGTTTGAACAGCTGTAACTTTTGCAAACATGAAAAGTTTCAAATGAAACTTTCAGGGATTGTTGGATATTCATTCCCCTTCAAATTGCGAAATTTTCGCAGAAAAACCTCAATCGGCTGCGAAGATATCGCATTTTCCGCGGTGGTACATTTTTTTTTGAGCCACCCTGTAGAAGGCAATGTTTACATTGCAAAAACATATAGTATTACTGGTTGGGAAAATGGCAAAGACTGGTGGAGACATTCTCCTCTAGGTATTCATTCATTAAATATATTTGTATATCACCTATCCAAGGGAACTACTCAGAGGTGCTGCCAACCCCCTGCACTGCCAAATAAAACTGTCTTAAGATGAGAGAGGAATGCCTGAGAAGGAGTTCTAGAAAGGAACAGGGCGTAAAGGGGAGGCTCCAAGGGCAATGCATTAATCCAGAAGAGCACAGTACAACAAAAAAGTAACAAGAATCGCAGAGGCCTAATCCTCAAAGATCTCAAACTTGGTCGGCAATGAAATCTGATACAATCGAACTCTGCTTTGAATGTCGAAATGCCAATTTCGTATCAAGTTGACTAAAGTATGTCTGAACCAACAGTAGCTTACAATTAGTGCAATTCCGTCTGAACTTCAACTCATCTAGCGTTGAAAATATTAAAAGCTTAAAGTCATGGAATTCACATCATTTTGAGAAATTCACCAAATAAGGGGCAAAAAATCCAAAATCATAAAATTCACGTCATTTGGGGAAATTCGCATTAATAATGAAAAAAACTTTAATTCCTGGCATTTTGGGAAATTCACAGAATTAAGAGCAAAAAGCTCAAAATCAAGGAATTTTAGGTCATTTAGGGAAATTCACAAAATTAAGGGCAAAACGCCTAAATCGTGGACTTTGTGGCATTTTAAATTCTCAGTTCAAATAAATGTAAAAAGCTCAAATTCATGGATTTCATGGCATTTCTAATTTTGGGAAATTCACAGAATTAATGCTAATGGCAAAAAGCCCGAAACCGTGGAATTCACGGCAGTAATAGTAATAATAATAAAATGCAAATAAAAATGAAAACATTAATAATATAGAAAAATAATGACAACAGAACTTGCACGGGCAATAAACTGTTGCAACATAGTGTTATTTTCATCTCACAGATTGAATTCAGTATAACTGAAAAGTTCAGAATAACTGAATTCAGTATAACTGAAAAGTTCTGCTCAAAGCCTCAGTATTTGGTTGGAAATTGGAATCTTAATTCACAGCAGCACGAGAAGAAATTCTTTGTTCTTCTCTGGCCCTCTTCAAAGCGTGTCTGTCTCTGGTTCTACAGTAACATTTTAAAAAGTCAGTTGAAACACCTTCACACTCAATAAACCAAAACTCGATTTAGCCATTGCTATTTGCAATAAAACAAAAATCAGCTGGACCATCTCAAAACTCAATGAACCAAGACTCAGATTTCAGAGCCAATAAACCAAAAATCAATAAAATAATTTTACAGAATAAGTTACCTAAATCTCAGTAAAACCATTTAACAGAACCAATAAACCATAAGGGGCGTCCAGGCACTTCTTTTGAAAAGATAAGGGGCGTCCAGGCACTTATTTTCCCACACTTTAAACACTGCCGAGATTTTGGTCCCGGATACTATAGTTTGAAAAACAAATTATTGTCATGCTATGCTTTGATTTCAGTCTTCAAACTCCCACGTTGTTCTGTTGTTTTCGGACCTCCATCGTTTTTTCATGCAGGTTGAACATCGATCTAAAACGATTTCACTCGTAAATAAATTAATCGCATTATAGGCTGTATGGGCCAGTATGGCTGATAGATTAACGCAAAATTTAAGACTTGTGCATTTTGAAAATGCTAAAAATCAGTTTGCCTATAATTAAAAACTTAAGTGACCTTCTGCAAACTGATTTCAACGACAATTGTAATTAAAAAGTAAATAATTATATCGTGACAAATCAAAATGTTCAAGTCAAAGTGTTGAAGTTGATAGCCAGCTTAAGCTTGCAAGCGGTTTCCCACAGAAGATTTACTAAGTTTTTCGTGGTCATAGCATACAAAAATGCATCCAAAAAGTCAATCTAAAATTCAAAAATAGCAAGTTCTACAATAAAAAGCCAAAAAATGCAAATAACTAATTTTCTGATACGCACAAATTGACGAGTTTGTCGAAATTTTGTCCAAACGCGCTTTCAGATCGTCTCCGGTGGAGGTCACATGACCAATCACCATGGTAATTAATATTATTTTCATAGATACGATCAATTATATTCAATATATCTATGGTCTTTCTACGTAATTGTTACGTGTTAAGTTTAAATACCAGTTTTAACCACATATAGTATATTACAGACATATACGAAGCTCCTCCCATTTTGTGTAATTTGGTCAAAAAGCGCCACCTGGCGGTCCTGGGGTTAGAAAGCTCGCATGGACAGCGTTATACCCGCTGCTGCAGATCGTTTGTTTTGGTGTATCGTAATCGTAATCTACAAATTTCTAAAGCGCCACTCGAAGTCAAGCGCAGGGCACCAGCTTATTCATGAGTGCTGTGTCTTGTCAGAAGGGTTGTCGGTTAGCGCATTACCAGACGATCAGTGTTTGCCGCCTGGCGCAACAGGCAAATTGTTGGTGGATTCCTGTAGATACGCCTCTGCCTGGGCTAGATGGCTATGTAAATGCGTCCGCACTAATGAACTTGTCTCAATGCCGCGCAATATAAGCAACTATAATACACTACATCATGTTGAAGGTTCGATCAAATGTCCAAAAAGCAGAAATGAATTAGGCGTCGGCAGAATAGACGAGCGAAGTGTGTGAGTTCGAATCCAGGCAGGGGCAAGGTTGAAACCGACATATTCTTTTTCACTTTTTTTAATTGCCTACTATACTTAACCTGTGTTGAAAGACATAATTTATGTTAAACTTTAAAAAAGCGAATTTTTTCGTTTCGCAACAACTTTATTAAAAAATTATATTTGATTTGATTGTATTCCGCTTAGGCCTATACATTATAGGCTATTTACATGAGCCTATTATGCCAATGGAAAGCAAACTCTTCAACTCAGGAGTAGGCCCTGTAGATAATTACAGCCCTAGCCTGCCTATAGGTTACGGGCCTAGGCCAATTCTCTTTAGATGTAGGCTAATCAAAATAATGATCATACAACATGATTTCATCGTTATAATAAGTCTGATACTGAGTATAGGCCTATAGAATGATTACTATAAAAATATTAATTAACATAGTAATTAAAAGTTACAGACTTTAAAAGTCCACGAATTTTGATTCTACGAAACTTTGAAGTTTTTATGTTTTGGAAAAGCACGACCATTTTAGGCCTATAGGCTGTTTTATTTTCTTGTGCTCGTTATCATTATATTTCTAATAATTAATTTGTATGATAATATAATAAATCGATAGAATAATATCGTATTAATATCGTATTACGATTGCATGATGATTGTAAATAATAGGCTTAATGATTCGCCATCATTGGTCGCATTATGACAGCAGCTGCCTATTTTACATTGACATTATCACATAGCCTACGGCTGCCTACCATGATGTAGGCCTAGCCTAGCTATACAACTTGCCAAAATTATATTTTCTAATTTTTATATTTTATTTCTTTGACCTACTGAATTATAACCTCCATGAACCTGACGTACAGGATAATAATTTCCGTTTTTAACCAACCGTTTGTAGACCTGGAATTTGAAAAAATCTCAAGAACACATCACAAATTTCAACTAGCCTATAAGGCAGAATTAAGGTTGAGGTAACACAGACGGCCTGCAATACAGGGGCGCTATAATAGCAGCCTAGAACACACGTAGGCCCACGTCTAACTTACGGGCCGGGGGGGGGCTTCGATCGAGAACCGAACTCGAGTCCGCTGATCTCTATGCCAGTGTATTATTCAATGCGCTTCTCCCCCACCTCCATGATGATGATGATGATGATGATGATGATGATGATGATGATGATGATGATGATGATGATGATGATGATGATGATGATGATGACGTTCATGGCCATTATACGCGATCTGTAAATAGATACCACCAAAGAAGTGTTCGTACCACTACTGGACTACATAGTATTAGAATATGTGGACCGTTGATGTGGAATTCTCTGCCTAGTAATCTTGCTTGTGTATCTACAATGTACCAATTCAAATACAAATTGAAATTATTTCTTTTGGGTACTATTGCATAAATGCACAAAATGGTTTGTTTTGATGTGCACTACCTACACGTGCACTGTTGTGTTCTCTTACTGTTGTGTTTTTAGTTGTCTTTTTAGTTGTCTTTTTAGTTTAGCTTAGCTTAGTTTAGTTTGTTTGTTGTTTTGTTTTCCCCCACTTCTTTGAGTTGCATACCTTATATTCAATGCACTTCGACATGTAATTAGGGCGACCCTGTTAGCGGAACCTTACGTTCCTTTGGGCTTACCCCTTTGACATCAATGTACGTGACATTTTCAACAACTGTTTGTTTGTCTGTGCAATACTGTATGTACACATATACATGTTTCACGATGATCAATAAAGTATTTTGATTGATTGATTGATTTGATGATGATGACGATGACTATGACGATGACGATGACGATGACGATGACGACGACGACGACGACGACGACGACGACGACGACGACGACGACGACGACGACGACGACGACGACGACGACGACGACGATGACGATGACGATGACGATGACGATGATGATGATGATGATGATGATGATGATGATGATGATGATGATGATGATGATGATGATGATGATGATGATGATGATGATGATGATGATGATATCGGCGCTATCATTAGGTTAACTTAGGTTTAAAGTATTTAATGATCTAAATTACTTGACATCTTTGTTAGATGATCACTGTAGGGCAGTATATATTATATAGCCTAGGCCCTATTTCCGCTTTTGGAAAGTTTAGACATATTCTCGGTGTTGCCCAAGGCCGTATTTAGTTATGTGTTTTGGGTAGGCCTATTTGAACACCCCCAGAAATGAAATAATGCATTTTGGCTACTAACACTAGACGTAAGAACTAAGAGCTAGGACATTTAATTTTGGAGCTCTTATTTCTATGTGAAATTTTACACTGCTGCAGGCAGTGCCTAAAGTGTGGGAAAAGAAGTGCCTGGACGCCCCTTACCTCTCCAAAAGAAGTGCCTGGACGCCCCTTACCTTTCCAGTCTGTTCTCGCCAATAAGTGGCTGGACGGCGTTCAGATTTCAAAACAACTGCATGGACGCCGTCCATGACCGTCCAGGCACACTTTAAGCCCTGGCTGCAGGGGGTTAGATAAGCTAGGACGATGATCTAATCATGGTGAGAATAGCCGCGAGGGGTTGGGGTTTTCAAACCTTTCTTAGAGCCCCATAGTAAAGTCTGTTTTTGCATCCCGATTCCAAGTGAATAATGGTCCAAACCCCCAGTTATTTTTCCACAATTCTCACACTGGATCTAATCATGATGATGATATGGAACCAGCTGAAGTTCTGAAAAAACTTCATGAATATGACGACGCTTTTGCAAGCTATAATATTTGATTCGGTTGCTTGTTATAACTTGCTCAAGATCGAGTAAAGATCGAGTAAACACACCGAAACAAAATTCTGGCTACGTCCTTGATTAAATGTCCAAGGGTATATGCTGCTATGCCACTGAAAATAGGCTTAGGCCTAACCTTTGGTTCAGAACCAAAGGTTCTAGATGCTCTGAAAAGCCATGATACAGCGCATACAGCCTATAATAATTATATTATTTATAGCCTAATAGACTACATTAAGGCTCTTTCACAAATCCTATCCATTTGCGCATTTCAGCATGCATGCTACATTGCTACATCTTTCATATCATTCACTTTCTTCAAGTGAGTCAATGTATTCTTAGATGCTTCTGAGTAGATTATTGTACAGCCACCTATATAGGGTAAGAGATTTGTCTTGTGTCGAAACTTGATTTATATATGTAATATTATGTTTAGGCCTATTAGGCTTGCATCATGTATACGTATAGACCCACTTGGCGTAGTAGCAGACGATTCCCGTCCTTGAAAGCACGTTGATCTGATATAATTATGATATACAACATAAATATATATATATATATATATATATATCATATTAATGGCCTTTCTCCATCAGTTCGCTCTGCCATCCTCTCTGGTAGTCTTTCCTCGTCTTTCTCTCGTCTAAAAACTTGCCTGTTTTCTCGGGGTTGAACGCACTGGGAGCGCTTCTGAAATGCTCTTGCTGCGAGAAGCGCTTTATAAATGGTCAGAAACAATACAATGCAATACAATATACTGTATATATATATATCGGTATACTTATATATATATATACATTAATTGAGGACAGAACTGTATGCCTACATAAATATATGTGTCTGAGACAGTGTGCTAGCTGTAGGCAGGCAAGCTATATACCAAACCAGAAATATCCAAGCCTCTTTGAGTTCCTGCCAGGATGCATACCCACATGAAGTCTGTTCTGGATCCATATTCCAATATGGTACCCCTGTTACAGTAGAGATTTATAAGCCTATCTTGGTCTCATCTGATACTATACATTTGAGCAAAATAGGCAATAGGCTAGGCTATAATTATACTGGCCTGTAATTGGCAAGCAAACGAACAACACTATAGTTGGATGGACATTTTGTTTAATAGCATCTACAATCGCCGCGGACTTAATAATGGAGGCCCAATGCACTGCAAATCATCGCAATTTGTTTAACTAAACTAAAGGTAGGACTACTAATCGTGCACAGAAAATATATCGATTAGAAAAATATCGATTTATATGTATACTCTCCTATGATGTAGGCTACAGCTATATATGCAATTGGTGTAGACTAATTGCTAATTATTCCGTTCACTAACCACGGTCCTGTAAAGTGATAAAGAACCAGAGAGTTAAGTGAGCGGCATGAGCAACACCGATGCAGCCTACATTCAGCGCAGACAACACGAGGACTATGTACATTGTACACGATCAAACATTGTTAGGTATAGAATGCACGATTTCAGTCACAGATCACACTTCGAAACTGCTTTACGAAAAGAACCTGTGGACCTGCGGTGTGAGACTATTGGAATGCACTCAGGATGTCAACATAATAATAATAACAATTATTATTATTATCTGAAAGGCAAAAGGGTATCAGATGAATCGATACAATCAATCAGCGATCATCTTATAAGATATTCTCAAACTTAAGATGAAAATCATGAAAAATTATGTGTATAATATATTATGACAATGTTGATATCACCGTTTACGTTGCACTGGACACAATAATAAATTAATTATGCTGCATGGGAAACTTTACCTTTGTACTTAAAAAAACAATCCACTGGACAAAGACTTGCGAAATACTGTAGGCCTACAGCTGAGAAACGGGTTGAATAATATATAGAAGGGGTAATTTTCATGGTATGATTTTTTTCCTGTCCACAAGACAAGACAAGGCGGAAACTCGATTGATGCACGTGACATACGACACAAGGCAGACGACTTCCGGTTGAGAATGATGCTAGGGCTCCCTCCATCCGTCTATTGTTCTTCACGGGCGGATGCGACAGGGCATCGCTGGTTGTAGCAGCAGCAGCAGTAGCCATGGCTCTGGCGGTGGCTGGTGGCCCTTAAGCCCGACCGCAGTCTGGGCACAGCACCTCGGCTCCGTCCGTCAGAAATCCACGGCCGACGAGTGACGTTGAACAGCGATAGCAGACGAAGCAATCGCTATGCCAATGACGATCGTCAAATGATATAAACTTCGTTCCTCCCAAACCTACAGACGACAACACAACAGACGACAACACAACATACGTCAACACAACAGACGTCAACACAACAGACGACAACACAACAGACGTCAATACAACAGACGACAACACAACAGACGACAACACAACAGAATGATGTCGACGACGGATCTCACTTTCTAACACATTCAGCTGCTCATAAAAAATTTGTGCTTTGGGCGTCTTTTAAGGAATTTTTAGAACTGCACAACCAGTGGCGGCGCCAGGATTTCAGTTTTAGCCCCTTAGCACACCCTATAGCGCCACCACTGTGCACAACCCCTTCTTTCCCTTCTCATCATTCATCCATGGTGAAGTAGGCTATAGTAGCCTACTCCCAATCGAATTAGCCTACTATCACCGTTTTACTATTTCTGACTGCACTGCAGAAGGGCTTCTATAACTGTCAGTGGCGGCGCTAGGGGGGGGCTGGGGGGGCTAAGCCCCCCCTACAAGAGGCTCAGCCCCCCCCTAAAAAAATGACCATCTGAATTATTTTACATTGAAATATCCACGATTTTGGTCGATGGCTAAAAAAAAAAAAAAAAAAAAGGTCGTCAGAAATTTTGGCGGCGAATATGGCAAATTTTCATAAGATTTTGGTCGATGACTAAAAGAAAAAAAAAAAAGAAGGTCGTCAGAAATTTTGCCGGCGAAAATGGAAAATTTAGCCGCGGGCTTCAGCCCCTCCAAAACTGAAATCCTGGCGCCGGCACTGATAACTGTACAAATCCATTTCGAACTGTAGCCTACATTTTGTACAGAACTGAACGCACGCTAAAAATAGCCATGGAGTGCGCTTGTCTGCAGCTGTCTTTTATCTTAGGGTATATACATTCCAAACAAACATCATTCATCCCGAAACCTCTACATATGCTATATGTCTCGTTCCCTATCTAGTCGACCTGAAGATGTATCTGGCTCTCCATTCAGTTATTGCCACATTATAGATCTATATATAATAGTAATTGTAGGCTTAAGTGAACTGCAAGATTTGGACAATGATAGGCCAAGACCTACTAACTGATGCTACTCTCTGAATGATCTAGTGCCTCGTAATTATAGCGATTGAAAATAGGCCTATATAGGCCTACAGTCCTTTGTACGATTTTAGCGTAGGCCGTAGGCCTACAAAATAAGATAGCCTCTGGCTCTCGTCTTTAAAACATTTGTATGAAACACGCCATGTGCCTGTTAAAATATTGTCAACAGAATTGTGGAATCAGAGATCGCGTTCCATACACTGTTTAGTTTACCAAAATATTTTTTAATATTTGTGACGATAATTCCAATAAACGCCACATTGAGCGGGTGCTGTAATTAGTATTTAGTTAGTAGAGAATATGCCTATACTTAGGCTTATATAGGGCTATAGCGCGTGGTTTCCGATACTAATGCTATAAGCGCAGGCCTACGTTTTGGCTTTATTCAGAGTGAGAATAATTGCCGGGTGTTTGGGCGTTTCAACACCCACAGTCTTTTTAGAGGCTTTAGAGCCCCATAATAAAGCCTGTTTTCGCACCCCAATTCCAAGTGGATCATAGTCCAACCCAACCCAATCCAACCCCAGTTATTTTTCCACAATTCTTACACTGCTTTTATTATAGACTATAGCTCATATTCAACCTAAGAGCTCACAATTATTAGGCTTATCGACGCAAATTTTTTTTTAAAAACCTCATAGTGCAGTAAACTTTTTGAAAGTTAGGCCTACTTCGATAAAGAAGCCAATCACAACTGCGGTTTTAGGCCCCTATAGAGATAGGCTAAAATAAGAAGTTATTGAAGACTCAATCATCGATCGTTGCACATTACGCACATTGAACATTAAATTAGATATCTTTATAGGCCCTATGTAATTATATAGAGATGCCTATTATAAATACATTATATTATGTACATATATATATATATATATATATATATATATATATTTCCAATGTTTCAGACAAACGGCAGTCTGTCTGCTCTTTGATAAACATATCAGTGGAGTATAAGTTACAGCACCGACATTTCTTTCAACTTTGATGTCGGATGCCTCTGGCCAAAAACAACACTTGGTCGGCCTTCGTTGTAATTATGATATACTTGACAAACGAAAGGTTGATGTTCGTCTGCGTCTATCTGCATATGTCTGTATATATATGTCTTCATATGTCTATATATGTCTTCATATGTCTATATATATCTTCATATGTCTGTATATGTCTTCATATGTCTGTATGTGTCTTCATATGTCTGCATATGTCTGTATATATATGTCTTCATATGTCTATATATGTCTTCATATGTCTATATATATCTTCATATGTCTGTATATGTCTTCATATGTCTGTATGTGTCTTCATATGTCTGCATATGTCTGTATATGTCTTCATATGTCTGTGTATGTCTTCATATGTCTGTATGTGTCTTCATATGTCTGCATATGTCTTCATATGTCTGCATATGTCTTCATATGTCTGTATATGTCTTCATATGTCTGTATGTGTCTTCATATGTCTGCATAGTTATGTCTGGATATATGATGTCTGATCTGACCTGTGATGGGTCTCGTACATCTCGTACACTTCTTAGCGAACAGTTCTCCGAAGCAGTCTGCGCAGAACGGCTTCTCATCACGAGACGTAAACTTCTCTCCTGCCAGCATCCGGTTGCAGTGGGTGCACGTGAAGCACTCGCGATGCCACGGCGTGTTCTTGTATGTTATGCCGCCTTTGTTTATCACCTGACAAAACGAAACAAAAGCATCAATCATCATCGTCAGAACTACCTACACACACAAGCGCACATAATTATACACACGCACAAACATACAGAAAGAAAAATTGTGGAAAAATAACAGAGGGATTGGACTATGATCTGCGTGGAGTTGGGATGCGAAAAGCAAACTTTACTATGGGATCATCAGAAAGACTGGGGTTGAACCCCCTCAGCCAACCGGCTATTCTCACCCTGTATACATACATACACACATACACACATACATACATACATACATACATACATACATACATATTACATACATACATACATACATACATACATGCATACATACATACATACATACATACATACATGCATACATACATACATACATACATGCATACATACATACATACATACATACATAGATACATACATACATACATACATACATACATACGTGCATATATACAGAGATGTGATATACATACACTTACACAATTTATATATATAAGCATACATACATATTGGTCTACCGTCTATTCAGTGTATTGACAATCTATTTATGGATGCCTTAATAGACATGCACAATTGTACATACTTGTAAACAACTAAACATGCATGCTTGTATGCATTCATAGCCCACGTAATTATTATGTGCATATACAGACATCTATATAATAGTACATAGATACATACATTCATGCCAAAATGCACGAATGCATGTTTGTATATATGATACATATATACACATAGATACATAGAGGCCGAGCAATGGGCATCTAGCATAAAGACTGCAAAATCAACTGGCCATCTAAAGATATGGACAATACATTGGCTTACAGTACACCGATTAATTAGCCTACTGAGTTCCTGAGGTAAAATTGGAAGTGCATGCCTGTAATGATAATTAATTAGATAGGATGATGGCACTTACTCCGTTGCACTTGATGCATCGCTGAGCGTAGTTCTCCTCGTAGCAGTTCACGCAGACAACCTCCTGGTCGCGAGGGATGAAACTCTTGTTTCCAATCGGCTGCTGGCAGACTTTGCAGCAGAAGCATTGCTCATGCCACTGCTTGCCTTTGTACTCAAACTTCTTCATTCCTGTACAACACAACAGATTCAAATGTTCACAATGTCATGTTGAATACTAGCCTACGTGAGGGAGATAATTAATTATGTATTCCAGATGTCGGAACTTGAATTCGTGACAAATAGTCTATGTAATACATAATAAATGTACCGTTTATATATATATATATATATAAATTTTCTATATATATATATATATTTATATATATATATTTATATATATGCATCAACGCAATGTTTCCTCTTAAAGGTAGATCTAGGCCCTCTCCGGACAATTCGGAACCGGACAATTCGGAACCGGACAATTCGGAACCGGACAATTCGGAACCGGACAATTCGGAGCCGGACAAGACATTTCCAAGCGGATCGACGAATTTGTTGCTTAAAATAAAGACGTCGGATTGATGAAAAAATTCTTGGCCGCTACGTATTGTCCTCTCCGAATTGTCCTCTCCGAATTGTCCGCTCCGAATTAGTGTTGTTTTCGTTGACGAAAACGAAAATGGTAATTAACGAAAATGAAACGTTTTCGTTAACGAAAACGAAAACTAAAACTAAAACACGCTGACAACGAAAACTAAAACTAAAACGAAATATGCAGCAATCAAAACTAAAAGTAAACGAAAATTGATCAAACGAAAACTAAAACGATATTTGGCCAAACGAAAACTAAATAATTTGTTTGTAATTTAACCTTACTTTCCTTATTTGTGCGTATTGTGCAAATGGCGTATTTTAGTATTGTGAGGAAGGAGATTACTCACAAGTGGGTTGTTTTACCTGTTTACCCGGGGGTCATAATTATGGCTCTAAACCTGTCCAAACCGGTTTGGGGATTAGGGGCTATTAATATGCAAATCAGAGTAATGCAGGACAGTGATTGTCTGAGGAAGCCTTGCAGGTCCGACACGCAGGGTGACCAGTGGAGTTAGGTAAGATATGATTGGCCAGTGAATAGGGAGAAACAATGGTGAGGCACGTGAGAGTGAACAAAGGCTGTCCGCTGGCAAGGAAGACTCTGTCTTGCTGTGGCTGGCTATGAAAAGTATAGTCGTCTCTGGTGTAGATAAGAGCCTACTCAGCCTAGGATTGCCCTTCGAGAGAGAAACCAAGAGAAGTCCCTGGCCCGGATCTGATATATCCAGGGTGAAATTTATTAGTCTAGGAGAATTTCTGTAGCAATATATTTTGAGGCCAAACAAGGAAACGGACCACTTTGTTTGACCCGAGGTAAGAGTAAGTCTTAGAGTTTACAGTCATAAAATATTCTCATTGATATGCTTTGCCTGTGACCTTTATTTAATTGTGTAAAATCCTGCTAGAACTGCGTGAATAGTCGCACAATATCATATTATTCTCATTCATTCACTTCACATTACAATATTCCATTTTGGGATGTTTAGTTCTTTGCATTCATATATCCAGACTAGTGTTATCAAACGTTCTAGCGCATGATAGACTGAGTGGTCTTTGGGATGATAGCGGGAATCTACCCTGCATCCTACATTGTACCTGTTCTTCACGCCAGTGATGCTATCATTATTCTATGGACTCCACATGCATAGCAGAAACAATAATTCCCTCGGCCCGTTACCTGGGATATCAAAGAGTGATAAAAATCACGTCAACAGAAGTGAATAAGAACTAGAAGTATAGCATTAATATAAGAACTAAAATATCACTGAGGGACACTATAATTATTTACATGTACGATCAGGGTTGATACGTAATTTTGACCTTCCTGTGGTGAGCAACTGCATATATATCGTTGTCATAAAATTGTATATTAATTCCAAAAAAAGTTATGAACTGTAATGCTGAGGTATTTATCAATTGGGCAGCAAATGACATTTCACATAATGATCACGCTTTATGTTCAGCACATCTTCGTATTGATTTGTATCAATATAGTTTATTCAAGGAACGAAACGGTATTCACTGCTAACGAGTGTGTAGCCCCAGATTATTAAAACTAAAACTAATATTGGCATACTAAAACTAAAACTAAAATTGGCATACGAAAACTAAAACTAAAACTAAAATTGACCCATAAAAACGAAAACGAAAACAAAAACTAATATTCAGCAACAATTAAAACTAAAACTAAAATTAAGACTAACAATCAAAACTAAAACTAAAACTAAAATTGGGGCAATATTAAAACAACACTACTCCGAATTCTCCGCTCCGAATTGTCCGGCTCCGAGTTATCCGAGAACCGTCTGGGCCTAGCGCTTCACTATCGGATACATCTCGGACATTGAACAGACGACCAACTGTATCGAATCTATAATGATGATCCGGATGAGATGTTGACTGACCTGCCCTGAAGAGTCCCTGACATCCGTCACATCGTGCAGCGAAGTTGTTGTCATGGCAATCAGCGCAGTAGAGCTTGTCGTTTTTACTGGCGAACGGACGATCGACCAGAGACGTCTTACAATCAAAGCACTTGAAGCACTTCTCATGCCAATGCCTGTCCTTGTACGATAGATCCTGCAATCAATCAATCAATCCATCAATCAATCAATGAATCAATCAATCATCAATCCATCCATCAATTAATATGTCAATCAATCAATCAAACGATCAATCAAGAAGCACTTCTCATGCCAATTTATACCACAGATCCTGTAATCAATCAATTAATTAATCAATCAATCAAGAGCCAAAGCACTTGAGGCAATTCTTATGCAAATGCCAATCCGCGTAAAATAGATCCTGTAATCAATCAATTATCAATCAATCAATTATTATGGATCAGTTTCCTATTAATAACAGAAATAAAGCGTCACACCTCTCGAAGCACTTCTCATGTCAATGCCTGTAATTACAGAATTAGAATGATGATGATGACGATGATGACGATGGCGGCGACGATGAGGAGGAGGAGGAGGAAGAGAATTATGAGGATGAGGATGATAGATTGCAATTTGCTGAACCCGCTAGTGATGGCTAATTGCATTTATTCAAAGCCACATCATGAAATTGTCAATGGTTCAAGACTTCAACTGCAAACATCGATCGATGGGTTTCTAAGTCTTTTTAAATCGCATTTAAATGTGAAAAAGCCAGCGTTTCTCGTAGTCTGTAGCTTTTAGGATAGCATTGACTAATTATACTTCAATCGTTTACTTTGAACACTAAGGACGTCAGTCGAACCCCAAAAGACTATAGAAGTGGCTGAACTTTAGAGCACTATGTTGAGACGCGGTGGCATTGTGCAGCAGCCAGCCTGTGTACCTTAGAATCGGTGCCGATTGGAGTCCTGCAGTCTTCGCAGGTGTTGGCAAACAGCGATTCGTAACACTTGATGCAGAAAGGCTTCTCGTCTCTTAGGATGTAACGATATCCAGTCAGGTTCAGAGTACAGTTGAAACAGGCGAAAAGTGCCGCATCTGCTGCAGGCTGCTCCATCTATTCAACCAGATCAAGATGCAAAACAAATCTATATTTACATGATAGTCCATCACGTAAAACAAAATAGCAACGTAAACTAAAGAGGTACCGTATGTGAATGTAACGGTAATGTCTTCGAATAGGCCTATAGCGCACAATATTATGCAGTGTAGGCTAATCTGTGTAAAGCTTTTTCGGCCTGCTCCACATCTTCAACTATAATTGAGTTACAAGTCTAAAAAGCACCTTCCATAACTATAACTTATGTAGTCCTATACTGTGTGCCTTCAACAAGTAGCCTAAGAACTATCTTGTTATGATTGTATACACTGATCATTATCAGAAATTTATCGAACAAATTAGTTGATGCGATGTGTCGTATGTCTACATGCTCTATAGTCGTGAATATGATAGTGAACTTAAATGGCCGTATCCACTATCAAATGACCGTATCGATAAGCCACGAATATAGTCGTATCTATAGGCCCAGGGAATTCCCTATCTTCTTAACCATGCATGTAGATAGTCTACCGTGACAACGTCTCACTGTCTACTGGCTGCTCTAGCCCGCTTTGGATGAGGTTCAACCATTGCCACTTCATATGGTCTGCCAAAGGCAGCAAGATGACGATACGACTAAAATAGCCGTTTGCAAATAGCAAAATAGCAAAAATTACATCAATAGGCCTGTAGCAGATTGGTAATACGAATGATGACGACTGCTAATGGTGACGACGACGTTGGTGATGATAGCAACGACAATTGTGATGACAACAATGATGATTATGACGATTAAAACTTTGGAGTATAATTATAAGAAAACTGATTTTCAATAATTACCTTATAATAGAGTAGAAGTCGAAACAGGAGGAGACAGCCTCAGCCGCATATATCGTCCACTGAACCTAGGAACGACAACGATTGAGCCGAAGAGAATCTCCCATCCACAACCAACGACGTTGCTCCAGAAAGCCAGCCCCGCACGCAGCATCCAGTGAAGCAGTAGCAGACCAGACCCCGCTGTAGGGCTGATGCTGACGCTGGGGCGCAGGCCTGGCCGGCGGACGAGCAGACGGGCGGCATCTTTAGGGAGCGCCCGCCCTGCAGCAACCGTATAGATACCTCATCAAAGTCTGCCAGGTTTCGCCTATGGGGCTAGGCTGCAGCGGCTGTGTATCTCGCCTCTAAATAATCCTCCTCTTCCAGTCAGCATCCAACTTAGCAGACCCAGCATAAGCTGGTCAGACAAATATAGGCCTATGTGGCCCTTACCTCTTCCGTCAGCTTCCATCCTCTACCCTCCCAGCTCAGGGTAACCGATAGGCTCTTGTATTTGTTACTATAAATAGATGCACTTAGGAGTAAATACTAACTAGCTCCTCCGTCCCGCAGTAGGCCGCCGCCGCCACAACAGATGGAAAGGCCAATCCTGAATATTAGCCATCGCTGAACATGCCAGGGAAACGTACGTACCCTCCTCGTATAGCCAACGCAGACACGGTGAAGGGGGTGTAAGTGGGGTACGGTTTGCCACTTCCTGTAACGTCCATTGCCCTTATCTAGTGGCTGCAGGTAACATGATCCCACCTCGTTCCCTCCTTCTTCCCGTCCTTCCTTCCTCCTTCCATTCTATCCTTTCTTCCATCCATCCATCCATCCATCCATCCATTCCATCCTTCCATCCATCCATCCATCCATTCATCCATCCATCCATCCATCCATCCATTCCATCCTTCCATCCATCCATCCATCCATCCATTCATCCATCCATCCATCCATCCATCCATCCATGGTAGTTTCATCCTCTTCGCTTATCCTCCCACAACCTGCAGATGCGTGACACGTGTTGTTAGTTGTGATCAATGACTGAAGCTCACAGAAGCGAAATCCGAATCCCGATGAAAAACTAACAGGTCGTAAGGAAGGCGCCTTTGAGAGACCGGAAATCAACAACGTCTGCTACTACTCAGACAGGCAACTCACGACCTCCGATAGACCGCGAACACACTCCACACTCTATAGGGCTGTGGCCTCCGATATTAAGACTCTTTGCTAGCAGCCTGTAGAGTGTATACAGAACACTATATAGACGATCAACTCAGACCTCTACATGCCGATAGAATACGATGAACACTATCCAACTTGTACACTTGCCGAGTGTTTGATGAACCAGACGAACCCAGGTGTTTGACATCTGCCAATAGCAGCTCTTAGATCGCGCAGGTGCCAATAACCTGTTTACAGCTGCAGACGGCGGGTATTACGTTGTTTGAGAATGTTGTTGTAGGCCTATAAAAATTATAGAACGTGTCGAGGCAAAAGAATTCGCGGAATCATTTGTCGTAGCATGCATTCCCGGAGCGTTAAGCTTCACCATAATATGTACATGTATAATATGTCTTTCGGCAAGATTTTCACGATGGCAATGCATACACTGAGAAGTTCCAGATGCTTATAGTCAGATAGTTGTGAAGAAATCAAATTAACTTTAAAAGAACATCCGAAGACCTTCAAAACACCTAAGAGGCTAAGACAGAACCGTTTGTCCTTGACTCGGAATTTGAAATGGCGTGGATCCTAATACAAGTGAGAGCAGCATCCACTGTGGTGAAGGATACCCAGTCACTTCGTCTCGAAATAGGACCGAGGTCATGCGGTAGCAGCTGCAGAAGAACCTGTAGGCCTACACAATATTATTCAGCTACGCTAAGTTTTGGTCCAACCTAAGAATGAATCCAGATAGGCCCATAGGCTCTATATACATGTACCGGGTAGTTCAACAAACCATGACTTTTTACGCGGAATCGATATGTCATGTGCACGTAAGAGTGTGTCGGGTCAAGGCTATACCAGAAGCCTACATGTATACACCAGAATTGCAAACACACAACACGCGTAGCTAAAGTTTGCGTAGTTTTATGATTCCGGCCAAATTTTCCTAATACATCAACAATCCAACGTTTAAAACCACCGGGAAATTGATACTTTCCATGCTCGATCCAAGAACATGATCACTTCCGTCTTCCGGTATTATAATATTATAGGCCGAAACCACTTAGTCATTCATTCATTGGTGAGTTCATTGGAGAGTTCAAGAGCTTTTCGAAAAAGCAGCAAAGTCAATACACAGCAGCAATGTTTTTAAAATTACACAGAAGAAACTGTGAGGCCTGTGAGGTCTGTGAGGTTCACATGGAATTGGGGTGTGAAAAATAGACTTTACTATGGGCTCTAAGAAAGAAACCCTCGACCCCAAACCCGCAATTCTCACTCTGCGTATAATAAGGGCCTATGACCTTGACCTTGCACATTTTGCAATGAATTTGATCGGGTGAGATCCTTCGCCAGCGCTGCCCATTTGAATGGACGAATGTATAGGTACGGTAGGTAGGCTACCCGTGTACGGAGTACGGACCGTGCGTGATATAGCTGAAAACCAACGACGCTCGTAAATAGGCCTATAATAAGTGGTGTCCTGCAAGTGCCTGGCTTTCGAATGGCGCGTTAGAAGTCTACGATTACCTTGACGAAATGTAGTAAACTAAGTATAACAAAAAACTCTGTGTAAGACATTCTGGAATGATAGTCATGGGACTGTCACAAAATCAACATAGTATATAGGCCTAGCCGCCTATGTAGGCTATACAACGGCCTAAAACCACAGCAACTGTTACAAGTAAACCTTTTTTTGCATTTAGAAGACAATGAACACAACTCCAGCCTTCAATTAAGCAGAGTAAAGCTGCATAAAGCAGCATAACTAATTTGGCTTTCGAGTGGCGCTTTAAAAATTTTGAGATTACGATCATGCATCGAAACTTCGACAGCATATAATTTATCAATCAATCAATCGTAATTTATATAGCGACCCTTCAAGTACCTACTCAGAGGTGCCCCACACAGGGGCAAGAAAGGGCACTTTACCTGGAAAATTGACATAGTGAGTTTTTAACGACTATCGGGCCTGCACTTTTTGTTTGTAACAAATTACTTCGCTGCAAAGTAGTTCTACCATCATACTAATGATACATAGGATGAAACTGAGAAATTTGTAGGCCTATAAATATAAGCATTATATGATATTATATATATATATATATATATATAAATATATATATATATATATATATATATATATGTATCAGAGTATACCCATTTTCTCAGTTTCGTGCTTTGTATTTACAGGCTCTTGCCAAAAAATTTAACCGTGACCATTGTGTGTTGCCACCCCCCACGCACACACACCTGCAAACGTAGCCTATTTGCAGGCGCCCATGTTCGACAATATTTTGATATTATGATCGCTTGATCCTTAATATATAATAATATATGTTGTTCATAGATGTTAAGGGGGCTATAATGTAGTCCTGTGAGGATCGGAATAAATATATTACTCAGTTACTGTATACGTTATATATATATATATATATATATATATATATATATATCAGATAAGAAGCGGGTCTGGTCGTGTCTCCCTTCTCCGCGCATCTGCTTTGCAACGTCTGCTCGGTGAAATGCCACCGAAGTTTCTATGGCCGCCGCTGCCTCTGCAGTCGATCATTTCCAGAAGACGTCGTTACTCCGGCCAGGTGTGGCGGCCATTATCTGCAGGGCTAATGGGGGCGATGATGGACAGGGAAAGGCGATATGTAGGATCGGGGAGGGGACGCCGCAGGGTATCATCGGACTGACATTCTAGAAACTTTGTAATGAGCTAGACAGGCAGCGAGTATTTACTGCGCTATGGGTTGAAAAGAGGAAGAGGAAGATGGAGGAGAAAGAGAAGGAGAAGGAGGAGGAGGAGGAGGAGGAGGAGGAGGAGGAGGAGGAGGAGGAGGAGGAGGGGAAAGAGGGAGAAAGAGTGAGAAGAAGAAGAAGAAGAAGAAGAAGAAGAAGGAGAAGGAGAGGACGAGGACGAGGAGGAGCAGGAGGAAGAGGTGGAGAAGGAGAAGAAGAAGAGGATGAGGACCAGGAGGAGCAGGATGAAGAAGTTAGAGGAAGAGCATGAGGAGGATAAGGAGAAGGAGGAAGAGTAGAATGAGAAGGAGAAGGAAAAAACGAAGAAGAAGAAGGAGAAAGAGAAGAAGAAGGAAGAGGAGGAGGACGACGAGTAGGAAGAGGTGGAGGTAGAGGAGGAGGAGGAGAAGGAGGCTTAGAAAGAAGATAACCAATAAACAAAGGCATAAATAAAAGTAACAGCCTGTAGCACACAAATGGAGGAGCAGAGAGCAGGAGGCAGAGAAGAAGAAGAAGAAGAAGAAGAAGAAGAAGAAGAAGAAGAAGAAATGCTTCTGCATTAAGCGCATTTAAAGCACGTACGCTCCGCCGCCTAATCTTGTTCTGGAATTAGACCACAGAGAAGCTTTATGGTAGTCATGGAGTTTCCGGTTTTTTAGGAAGTATTTCGTGTGCAACTTAATGCCGCCTGCATCGAACACTTAAGCATAATTATCGTATCCCAATTCATATCTGAAAGAGAATAGATTTATTATTTCGATTAGGTTTCAAGAGACCATTAGCTTGCTTCTCTGTGTTAAACTCTACCAACTTTGTGTGCAGACTTGCAGACGGCTGATGTAGTCTGAGCCAATGCTTAAAATGTAGGAAATAAAGTGTCTGGACACCCCTTTTCTTTCCATTCAGTGCTGGCCTAATAAGTGGCTGGACGGTGTTCAGATTTGAAAATAAGTGCTTGGACGCCGTCCATGACCGTCCAGGCAGTCACACTTTGAGCTCTCCATGGACTCTAACAGTCTATTTGGATTCTCCTGCTCAATGCATCGGTCTTCGGTGAGATATTATTGGAGAGTTCCTGAGTAGATACCTTGAAGGAGCGCTATATGAAATTACCAGTAAATAAATTAAATAAATTATACAGTGTATAACAGTGGTAACTCGACTATGTAGATAGAAGGCACACTGTCACTGCACGACGCGCATCCACTCGGCCAGTCGTTTTCAGTTAGATCTATATACACTCAAATTCTTAGCATATATATATATTTAAGTAGCCCAATAGCTGCATTCTGTAGATATCACACATGCATTGTAGGCCTACTGTTACCCAATTCCACTGTGTCAATTACCTCGGATTGAGGGGATTAAACCCTTGGTCTTTCTTAAAACCCAACAGGTACGACTTATCTGCACACACTCACTCCACGTGAATCACAGTCATTTCCTTCCCTCCTCCCGTTAGTTTTCTACAATTCTCACAAACTAATACAGTTTAGGCATAAAACTTTGCATAGCGTCTTTCTAACATGGGGAGGAAGCACATCACTTTGCAAACCAATTAGACAAAATAGATCGAGGCGCTGCCAGTGCGATTAACCCGTTGGAGAGATAAGATATCTTTTGGTATCGGATGAACATGTAGTGTGGAAATTGTTAGTGAAATTTATTAAATATTGGGGAATATAGGCCTAAGCATCTCCGTTCCCCCACCACAAACTCAGTGGCGTAACAACCTAGCCGGGGGCCCGTGGACAATGAAGCTCGGGGGCCCCTGCACATGTATACCTACATGATTGTATTAGAGACGCCAAAGAGTGAAAATTGTGATTAAAATAGAATATTAAACGATATAGTCAATAATCCGTAATTTAAGGCACATTAATAGTTCAAGAGAAATCAATAAAACAGTATAGGTTAGGCCTAGGGCCTGAAATGCATATATTGAAATACAGTTGCCAATTAAATTTAGCCTCTAGGCTACGTGGCAATTGGATTCAAGAAGTCGAGGCAATAGTGGAAGGAAAGTGTGCCCGTAAGACAGTGGCGTAGCCAGGAATTTATGATGGGGTAGGGGGTTGAGGGTTTTATGGCCTGGCTGGATGCCCTTCCTGATACCAACCCAACAGTAGTATTACAGTAAATAAAAAGGGAATAAGGCAACAATGGGAATAAAATAATTAAGAAAAAACAATTGTTACTACAAGATATTGTCTTTTTTCTTTTTCTTATTTAAGCGGATAAAAAAAACTTTTTCTTAAGCCAATGGGGGGCTTAACCCCCGAAACCCCCTTGACCACGCCACTGCCGTAAGATATGGTAAATAAGCCAGTCTTAGGCAGAAGAGAAAATGGCCAAGATAAATTAAGTCACTTTCCTCACCTCCAGTTTTTTTCAAGGGTGATGGTGTTAAGTTTCATTTAGGATTAACAGCAAACGAATGACTATAATTGCCATCAGTTACTGACGCCTGCAGCCAGTATTGTTGACAATGATGGGTACGAATAACTGACATCCATTGCCTCATGTTCATTTGTCAAGTCAATTGATATTAAGTCCTCCTTTATAATTATTTTCTATCCAGAGTAGTCTTGGTATGCCTTTATTTCTTTTTATTTCTTTTCTTCATGTATACATGTAGGCCTATATACCCAATTGAGTGGAATTCGGGCGATTGGCCTTCTCTCTCTCTATTAGGCTACATGTTCAAACAGTCGTTGAACGACTTGTTTAGCAGAGTTGCTTCGATGTCATAGTTTCTTATGTTCTGTGGTCTTGAAATTCCTGCAATCATTTCATTTCTGCAGCAAGAATTCTTTTCTCATCCTGTTTTCGCATTGTCTAGCATTCTGGTCTGCATCTGAAAATCGGTTGAATCGTCTCGTATATTTTGTTGTTTTGGTTTTTGATCATCATTCCAAAATGCTTGTGAGGCCCATTCAATTCTCGTTTGTAGGCCTATATTTTTTTAATCGTTGCTGCTATCTGAGCCTATTAGCCCTTGGAGATAAACTAACGGTCATAAACGAACTGTTCAATTTTCTCAAAACCTTAATTAATTATCATTGGATGTTGATGCTAAATAAAACGCAGCGTCATTCCAAAAGACTCAAAATTGTAATTCTCATTAGCTTGAAATGCCTTACGCATAGTATACATGTATATTACTGTGTAACCTACTATATGCCTATACACTGTATACAGCTTGATTTGGATATGCGATGGAGGTCCGTGGGTTCAGATTGATCTGCTAGAAATTTGATATTATACGAGGGCCAACTGCAAACCCTGTCACGCATGAGAACCTTAATGTGTTTGGAAGACTAATCTGACGAGAGATATCTTTCCAATTCTAAGGCTTGTGGTGATGGGAAGGGGATCAGATGCAGGATGCAGTGACCTAAATTATTCTGAAGTCTCTGGCATACACTATGGATAACCTGTTATGTTGAACCGCTGGGTCAGCCTGGTTGTCCGCTTGATTCTGTTCATCTGACTGCCTGACTCCTGCTAGATACCTTCGTCTATAGATTCGTTTATCTGTCAGTCTTCCAACCACCTGCCTCACGCTGCCTCAAATGCATGTAGGGGTTGTTGGCCTATGTGTGGTGTCTGTGTATAGAACTTCAGGGGTCGCAGAATGTGTCAGTATTTGACCCCAAGCAGGAACACATCAATCCCTACATGCATCTGAGAACAAAGCGTATCATTATGTATCTTGAAACAGCCGTCATAATTATACAGGCTTTAGTTCAGACTGCAGACTGCAGTCTGAAACTCAATAAATGGAAAAGTAGATCAGCGTGGATTTTTTAGTTAGGCTACAACTCTTGGGGGCCCTTTGAACCTCGGGGGCCCGTGGATTTTGTCCACCTTCGTTATATGGTTGTTACGCCACTGCACAAACTTCGGGGACCGTTCCCTCTGTCCCATAACTTAAGTCTCCTCCCATGACAAGAAGACATTGGCGATCGATAGGTACCGTAATCGCCTTTGATCGCTTAAATTTCATTTAAGCAAAATGCGTAAATATTTTCCAACGGCATGTTTATATTCACGTGTATGATGTTCTTATGTTGCAAATTATCGCTTTCCAGTGTATGCAATGTATTGTATTGCATCCATAAATTCATATAGCGCCTCTCGCAATGCATACATTGTTCTGGATCTGCGGGAAGGAACTCATTAGTAGCCATGGAGGCTACGATGATAGGCATATAGGCCGACAGCTAGAATTGCTGCAGAAGTCTTTTAAGAAAGCTTGGATCGAATGCTTTTAGGTCTACATGCGCCCATCCCATTGTAAACATTCCTTCGGAAACTGTCTATCATTCTATGGCTACTCTCTCTCATCGTTGCCGATCATTTTAGAACGTTTATCGAAGATATATGAAAACACCACGCACGCAGCGGTTTTTATATTCGACTTCCTATAACAATTGAGCGCATTCAACGCGACATAATATAAGCAGTCATCCATGAAGCACATCCAAATCCATTGAAGACTCTCTGCGCTTCTTGGATACGGCAGGTTCCTCTGCGACGCTTGCACGAATACAATTCATCCTTGACGGCTTCCCATGCGAGTCTCTGCCGACACAGTGACGCTCTACGTAATTTTTATGCAGGTAATTGGGTGTGGAGGCTCTATATAAACCTCTGCGCTGACACAGGATTGACACAACTCGAGACTCATGAGACGCATGCGTGGACTCCAGGACAGAACTGTACGTTCAGCACTGAGACGTAAAGCCAGGTTGATTTTCTGCCAAGCTGAAGACGATGCCGATCAGCAATACTATTGCCGTCGTGCTATTGGTTGCGGTTTACCTATTGGGAGAGCATGTGCCTGGTTGCACCAGTCTCCAGATAGTCATCGGAGATGGACAAGACCCAAGCACCTGCAACTTCTCTTCTCTCTTGAATGCAGTCGGTGCTGCCAGTGGGTCATCGAGCGGCGGTGGCGAGAGCCAGATCATCTTCAACTGCAGTGACCAGGTGGTCATCTCCTTCGATGACCAGGTCACTCTGTCTGGTCACGTGATCGTCGACGGTCAGCACCAGGTGACCCTCGACGGCAACGGTTTCTTCCGGCAGTTGAGCATCGTTGGCTATGGAAGCAACGTGACCCTGATGAACCTCATTGTGGCCAACGGTGGGGGCCGTCCCCCGCGAACCCAGGGACGATGTGCCCCCAGTGACTACTACTGCAGTTATCCGAACGCCAGCGATCCGGTCGAGAAGTACCACGGAGGATGTCTGTACGCAAGCAACGGTGGCATCCTTACCTTGGATTCGGTCACCTTTGCCAACTGCTCCAGCGTTGGCGATCCAGTGGAAGACCCTCTCCAGCACGCCAACGATGTGACCTTCATGGGAGGAGCCATCTACGCCGACTTCTACACGACGATCTTCATCTCGAATTCAACCTTCGTCAACAACACGGCTCTTCACGAGGGTGGCGCCATCTACAAGCTCCTGCCGCAGTTCAACGCATTTCCGTTGGCGCTCATCATACGTGGCAGCGTCTTCGAAGGAAACTCGGCCCTCGGTCAGTACGACCCGACGAACAAAATTCGCCGGACGAGCGGCGGAGGAGCAATCTTCTCGGCGAGCAGCATGCTCATCTGCGACTCTCTGTTTCTGGGGAACTCGGCGGAGATGCAGGGAGGAGCGATTCGCTCGTACAGTTCCGACATCTTCATTGACAACTCCATCTTCGTCAGCAACAAGGTGGTCTCCACGAGCAACGAGTCATCTTCAGCAGCCAAGGGCGGTGCCATTCACGCGAGGGACACGACCACTGAATGCAATCACGGACGGGCAACGATACAAATCATAAACAGTCTGTTTGTTTCAAACGAAGCCCCGGACGCGGCAGGTGCGCTCTATGTCAGGCTGGAAGCTATCAACCAGACATTGACCATCAGAAACACATCCTTTGTGGCAAGTAAGGTTTCACAGAACAGCAGCAGCACCAACGAACCATCTGCTCCAGCGATGAGTTTGTCTTGCGGCACATCATCTCAATTCGTCTTCTTTGACGGGGTGAAATTGGGTTTGAGTTCCGTTGCTGGGCAACGCGCTGGGCTCGATGATAGCGTCTCGGTTGGCGCGAATTGCGTCGGTGCCAAAGGAACCTACGCTAACATCAGTTCGTTTGTGTCAGGGTTTAGTGAGATGGATGATGAGCTAGCGAATGACTGGCTGTGGATGGCCAATGATCGAGACGTTCTGCAAGCATCGATTGAGAACAATGACACTTGTTCTTTGACGATTCCATTTGTGCCATGCCCAGCCAAACCTCCAGTCGCAGCACAGTCGACTCCAACAAAAAAGATAGTGGCTAAAATTACAACTTCGGCAGCGACAACGACTGAAGCTATATCTTCGACAACGACAATGACTGAAACTATAGCTTCGGCAACGACAATCATGACTGAAACTATAACTTCGGAACCGACAGCGTCAGTGGCTAAAGAGATGCTTCGAACAACAGCGCCAACAACAGCGACTTCGATGAAGTCAGCGACAGGTTAGAATGCGCAAAAGCACGATTGATCAGTAGCCAGAGAAATGATGAAAATTAATCAGTGATGATTTACCGTCACCAGTCACCACACCGTCTTGAAATTTCATTTGAAGTGAGAATTAAGTGAAACTGAAGTGAAATTTAGGGGGAGACAAAGTACGCTGACATGGTGATGAAACGAGCAGCTATCTATAATAGGCGTGACAGAATATATTAATATGAATAGCAGTGCAGATAGACCTAAGTCTCATATAGCGGAATCAATTGGTCCCTAATAGGTGTAGCAGAATATAATAGGCCAGATAGGCTTTACGTCGTTGTAGGAACCCCATAGCATAGAACCGAAGATTTGGTAGCAGCCTACATAGTCTATAGCCTATATGCTGTAAACTCAGACATGCATGGTCCAGTTTTATTTTCACTCATTCATTAATAATATAATTGCAGACATTTATATAGCGCCTCTTCAGGTGTATCTACTCAGAAGTGCTCCCGACCCAACAACGGCTAAAAAGAACAGTCGAGCAGAGTAGAACGCAGTCTCAGTCTCTCAGAGGCTATAGGCATTAGACGTAGTTCCTTTCCAGGTTGCAGGACCAATGACAGAAAAAGCACGGCGCTGCGTAATTGAAATGCGCGACCGGGAGACAAGAAGCTCAGCCTGTTTTAGAAGAGCGGAGAGAGCCACGGCGCTGGATGTTTAGGATGGAGCATTAACAGAGCTCCTGCAAATAGACATGGGCCACACCCACGAGACAGCGCCAAACCAAGGAAGATCGGACGGTAAGTGACCCTTGGTGAGAAAGGGAGCCAATGCAAGCCGTCCCGCATATAATTAAATCAGTCACATGGCCGAATCATGGGATGCGACCAACATAGGTGTGCCGATGTGCGCATGACCCGATCCAAACACCCAAACCAATTGTCGCCGGAAGACCTACATATTGCAAAAACTTGTGTCGAATTTTCTTTCGCGATTGTGTTTTCGCGTTTTATTTACGAAAACACAATTAATAGGCTTTCTATCCGTCGAGACTCGAGAAGACTGCAATTTAGTGACGCATAATCTGTCAACATTTTAAGGCAATTAAAATGAGGTTTTGATTGTTATTGACTGTTTTGTTAGCAATGGCGAATGACGGAATGGTGTCGGACTTTTCTTGTCAAAGCGTCTGGAACAGAAATTCGCCCGGTTTAGCTTTCGATGGAGACGAGGGGACCTGCTACGTGAGTGGACTCGAAACGACCTCCTGGTGGATGATGACGTTCAGACAAGCGACGAATCTCAGCAGAGTTACACTAACAGGTCTCATTATATTATGCATGCATAGGCTATAATTATATTCACACATGATATATGCCCCTACGTAGGGCCTACTGGTACATGATATGCCCCTACATACATGTAGGTGGTATTTGCAGTTTAATCACTGTGTGATAACAAAGACCATTAGCGACGCCATCCTCCTTTATCCAGGCTTGGGACTGGCACTGGCCCAAAGAAGAGCTGTCAAGTTTTTCTGATAAGGTGGGAGATGTTACGTGTTAGGCCTATGCATGGAAAAACACCTCTCGAATTTTTCTTAGCGAAATGTCATTCCTGAGAACTCTCCCCAACCATAGACACGTCTAGATTAAACACTGTTCCTAACGTCTATAGCGTTTGCTCAGATGTGTTTTAGCCCAGCCATAAAACAATCCTTTTCAACTGTAGATGGGTCGGGATCGAGCGCTCTTAAGTATTATTTATTTATTTGTATTTATTTCTCGCATTTGATATAGCGCCCCTTCAAGCTAACTTCTTAGAGGCGCTCCCAACTACAGCGCGGACACTGATTTGGAGCTTCACGCCGAAGTGCACGATTGCACTTCGGCGTGAAGTGCAATCGTGCACTTGCAATTGCAAGTGATCACGACTTGTTCAAGGTACCTATACGCGGCGGCATGAGGTGGATTCGAATTTGGAACCCTCCGACTTCAAGGCACCCAAGTGACCGAACCCACCACTACAATGACTACACCACCGTTGTGCATGGGGATCGAGTAGGCTATAGTATAGGCATGACCCTCAAGAGGCGCTATTTAATCTCCGTTATGAATGAACGAGTGAATGTAACAATTGAAAGTGCATGCGTAGGCTATATATTTATATATACATATATATAGCCTACGCATATATATATATATAATTTATATATATCTTATGAATACACAGGACACATCGATGGCGACGTTGTGCTGAGATTCGGTGACTTCTACGATCCTTTGGGTCGTCCGTGCATCTCAACAGCCATCAATCCTGTCGTCTGCAAGCAGACATTCAGAGGAGAGACGGATCACGTGGTCATCGACTTCGCCCGTCCAATGCCAGGCGTCCACCTCAGCTTACAAGCGAATCGCCTGCGTCCAACTCGCTTGACCATTTGTGAAATCGCCCTCGGCATTACTGCAGAGTCGGAAAGCCACGTTGTTCCGCCTCCACTCAGCTCAGCGATGCATTAAAGTCGTTACAACGGACGTTATAAGACCAATTTACTTAGATGGATTCTCTGCAGGAGTGGCACGATAAGGACGGGCTTTTATTCCCCACCCCACCACCTAAACTACCGAGCTCAATCCCTCTTCATCCATCTCCCTCCAGGCGTGAGTTATGGTTAATTTCTTATGCATCTCTGGTTTTCACTGGGCTCACCCTGTATGAAATTAGGAATAACCTATAGAAGCCATTGGCTAGCTTAATCTGCATGTAGGCCCACTTTATTCTTAAATGCATGCAATCACGTTATAGCAGGCTTTAAATCCTCGCTTTTCACGTGACCTTAATTTTAAGTAGCCTAGCTATTGGCCCAAATTATAAACTTCTATAGGCTAATTATAGTCTTTCTCAACAGTTGTATTATAGTCTATTGCTGCTAACAGTGGTACGACCACGTTGCAAAATTAAGACTATCCCTCCGGAGCACAGCTATGGCACATTAGATAAATATATTATATTATAATACTATGCAATTGTGCATTATCAGTTACGCAACCGTGCACATGTATTTTTGTCAACCCTCCCAATCATGCGCATAAATAGGCTAACTAAATGTAGGCCTATGTATTCGCACTTCAACTGCACATGCTATAGCGCGCCCCTTCAAGATATCTACTCAGAAGCAGTGGCGGCGCTAGGGGGCTGGGGGACTAAGCCCCCCCCCCTACAAGAAAGAGGCTTATCCCCCCTAAAAAGGTCCATCCGAATTTTTACATTGAAAAATCCACGATTTTCGGCTGACGACTAAAAAAAGGTCGTCAGATATTTTGGCGGCGAAAATGGAAAATTTTCATGAGATTTCGGTCGATGACTAAAAAAAAGGTCGTCAGAAATTTTGACGAATGAAAATGTTAAATTTTTGCCGCGAGGCTTCACCCCCCCCCCCCCAACTGAAATCCTGGCGCCGCCACTGCTCAGAAGCACTCCCGACTACAGCGCGGACACCGAATCGGAGTTTCACGCCGAAGCGAGTGAATTAAGGACTTGCCAAGATCCCCACTTTGCGGCTTGAGAAGTTGAGCTGGATTCGAATCGGCAACCATCCGGCTGCAAGGCACCGAACAAATAGGCTACCCACTCCACACCCGCGTCCCACACAAAATGGATGGACCCCCGCCATGTGCTTATAGGCACTTGCTTCCTCTCTAGTTACACCGTTACATGCCTATAATTATAGGCATGTAATAACAATCTTCGCTTATTATTATAAACTTCAACACCGCAGTATGATTACATTTACAAGTTCCAACCGATAGCAGGGGCTTCTATCCCCCCTAAGCAACCGGGCGCAATCCATTTTCTCCCCCCCCTTTTCTGGACCGGCCTTCCTCTATGTATATGCAATATAATGCAATCTAGCGCATGCCCTCCTCTAGTGTGGGAATGATCGAAGGTCTGTTTGGAGGGGAACAAACGAGCATCCAGCAGACGATCGCCGAAGCATGTGTAGCGCCGAGAAGGGACCTGGCGTGGGGAGGGAATGTGCCCCTCCCCAAAAGAAATTTTTGCGATTTCCCCATTGCAATTTCAGCATTTTAAGCTGTCCTCTTAGCAAAATTACTCTACTGTTTCAGTGGAGGAATTGCTGCCAAAATTGGGCAGCCATATGTTTTGCGCCTCTGATCAGTGTGCACTCGAGAGGCGTTACATAAATTTTTAGAGCACAATGCAATACCATAAAATACAATGTAGGTTCTACATTGTAAGCCCACGTAATAATTATGTTGTTTTACTAAGTGTTCAAGGACAAATTTTTACTGTCTGAAATTTGAAAGATAACATTGCAGAGAAGTCATTTAGTTGTGCAAAATAGTATTTGCATGAACATTATTTTTACAATTATAATATGATTGTACTATTTATTAAAATAGTAAAAACATAATTATAATCATGTAATAGGCAATATTTATAGTATATTATAGCTGTTATAGCAGTTCATGTAATTAAAAAAAATGCAGATAGTAGCCTAACTAAAAAGTCAAAATGTATAAAGTGCATACATTTTGCTAAAAACTATTGTCCAAATTTCAATGGAGGGGAAGTATTTTCTGGGGTGATCTTCCTTTACTATCTTCCTTTAGTGATGCCTAGATTGAACGCTGCCCTCCATGTCCGACTTTCCCCCCAAACCGACGTGAATTTTGACTGTCTTCTGATTCCCCCCTATTTTTCACTGGGCGCAAGCTGCGCCCGCCATGTATAGGGATAGAAGCCCCTGACCGATAGGCAACTTGCACGTTATCACAGCAATCTAATTTATAACTGCCACGCAACGTTCACTAAACTTCACTTTTAAGTTCAATCACGTCCTATATTGCTCATTTTACCAACGCCATCTTGCGAATGAAAGGCTTAGTCGACCTATGAGAGGCTAGTGAGAAGCACCTTGCGTCCTTCGTAACCTTCTACTTTTCGCGCCAAAGCCCTACCATTATCCAAACCCCTCCCAATTTATCTCGAGCCAAATCTCTCCACATGAGGCTAAAGATTCGTCATCTAAGTTCAGTCGAAACTTAAATCAGTTAACCCAGTCAATTTTGAGTTTACGACTACGAACTCTGTTCTGAACTTCTGACAGACACCGGTAGTGCTTTAATTCGTAGATAGCCTACACCTGCAGGAGATTAGCATCAACAGTTAACACGAACAGTAATCATAAAACTTTGATATAATACTTCTGCACCGTCTTATAATGCGTAGACTAGTTACTGAAAATTGTACTGCTTATTTATTTTATATCTCATTCTCTCTCAATGGTTCTAATGATTCATTGTTCGAATTGATAATTGCTTCATTATTTTAAATTTGTTTAGTAGGCCTGCATGATTGTTGTCACTTGTTTAGTATATGGTGTCCTTAATGTGAAGTTACCATAGAGCTTGCAAACCAGACAGCAGATAAAAAGACACCATACTAAATTGATCTAAATTTAACACAACAGTGCAATTCTTTACAGTATATTAATAGCTTTATGGCTCAAACACTGATGTGAGCAAAGCAGAATACGTATTGTGCAGAGACCAGGATGTTGTAAATGAGTCCATAATATACACAAGTTAAATGAATGACGAAAATGATAAAAACCTTAGTATGGAGTGTGATGTTATAATTATGGATCAGAGACATGGACTATGCGAATGGAAGACATCAAGAGAATTGAAGCATTTGAAATGTGGTTATGGAGAAGGATAGAAAGAATCAGCTGGAGGGATCATATCAGCAATGAGGAGGTATTGAGAAGAGTCGGAGAAAAGAGAGCGATGATACACACAATTAGAGAAAGACAAAGAAGATGGATCGGGCACACACTCAGAGGAGACTCGATGCTGCGAACAATCATAGAGGGGAAAATGGATGGAAAAAGAACGAGAGGCAGACCAAGACAAAGACTGTTAGACTGGATGATGAAAGATGGCTATCAGAAGCTGAAAATGAAAGCGTAGAACAGAGAAGAATGGAGACGTCAAACATTCGAACCTGCCTAAGGGCAGAGCACGGAAAAGAAGAAGAATATACACTTGCACATTTGTTGTCAGCATTTTAGTATCTTTTCCAGTACCTTTCATGGCTTGGGCCTGTGTAGGCCTAATCCTTATTTTGCAATGTACTACTTTCATGCAGAATTTGACTATTTATTATTCAAATACATCCATAAGTAACTTATGCTAATCTGAAGTTGAAAATGTTGTAACTGCCAAGCAAAAATGTTGCCCTGTTTAGGTTCTGTTATTGTTGCCTTTCCAGCACACATGGTAAATTGTGTAGATATTTCATGATCATTCTGTACATAAATCATAATAGGCCTAAAGGGGTCTCCAAGAGTTCATTTAAGCATGACAGTCCACTAAAAAGGGTGGAGGTATGGCTTTCCCTCATACACTGTTCTGCATGTTGGATAGCAACAATGGTCATTGTTATTATACAGTGCTTTTTTCTAGAAAAACTGGTTCCAAATATGAACACATTCAGAACAATTATGGAAGACTTCAGAGACGCATATTTTATGCTAATATTTTATATAAATATATCAACAACAACCCTTCTCCACAATGGATTACATACATGGTCTATGCGTTGGTTAGGCAGTGCATTGAAGGATTAGCTCCATCATACCTTCAAGACCTCTGTTGTTCCACCTTGGTTGTTCAGTGTCAATCCACCCTTTGATCGGCGAAACAAGCCGAGCTTCTGGTTCTCCGCTCGCGGACTGCTATCCGACAGCATCGTTCATTCTCTGTTGCTGGTCCCACAACCTGGAATGGCCTCCCAGTTAAACTGCGCTTAATTCCGAGGGGTCACTCCACTCTGTTCCTTAAGAACCTAAAAACTGTCTAATTTAGCCATGGTTGGGCCAGGAGCACTTCCGAGTAGCCTACCTTGAAGAGGCGCTATATAAAATTTCTGAAAAAATAAAAATAAAACACTTAAATGAAGCTTAAGTAAGTGAGTAATTAAAAAAGCATTTACTAACATTTTCAATTGACTGAATTATTGTTTAATAGCCAAAGGTCCTGGAATGCCATCCCAAAACACATCAACTTAAAAGCACTGATCACACCCTATGTATGCACACACTAGACATGTTTATCTTAATTAAGGCGTTAACAGCAAGATAGCTTAAATACTGTACATCTATGAAGGGGAACTGTGAACTCTCCACATGTTGAGAAAAACATGTAGATGCTAATTAATTTTTAACTTAATCTATCACTATTCCACCCAAGCACACCATAATTAAAGATAAAAAGTCACACTCGGAAACCAAAATTAGTTGACACTGTAAATAACGGTTTATTCAAGCCAGAGTAAAAAAGTTCAGTTTACAAAATAAATGCACAAACACTGTTGCACAGCTACTCAGCTACTGTAGAAAACCACTTCCATACCAACAAAGCAACAAAAAGGCACAAACTGTCACAAACCACATAGCACAATGGCTACATAGAAATGTAGCAGAAAACAAACAAATCACCACTCACCAAAAACTAATCTCACCACAAACTTTCGCAACAACAAAACAGCAGCAAATGCAAGAATTTTAGTCACAAACATGGTTCAGTTTTCCCTATTACAGTTCATATTTAGCTTCAACAATGCGTACTATAAAATAACTGGGAACTTGCAATGAATGTATAATATGCATTTTACTTGCAAAAATATGTCTTCCATTTTCAAATTATCACAAGCTCATCGTGTCAAAGGCTTATCATAGAAAAGGACATGTAAGTAAGTCTGCAATAACAATTCCAAATAACCTATTCGTACACAATCATGAGTCCTTTCCGATTACATAACGTGCAGCCAAAGTCAGGAATATTACGCATGATGAACGCAAGTCATATTCTTCTGGAACTTAAAGTAATGAACTCTTCATTTGAGAAGAGGCCTCATTAAAGTGCCTCACTTTCCATTATACTATTTCCACAGGAGGTGGTAAAGTTAAAGCCTGACTAGCCAGTCCTATGTGAGATTCAGCACTGCTAATACTTATCCCAGACAAGAAGCAAAGCAGTTCTTTACACCATCCCTGAAATAAAAGAAGACATATCCTTGAATAAAAGCAAAATTGAAATGTTGAATGCTGCAAGGATCACTCATCTAACAACAGTTTTGCACTTTCAGCTTCCTCTTTTATAGTAACTCAACATTTTATCTGCAAGATTTGATTTGTAGCATTATTATTCATCCTTCATAAAAAAATGTGCACAACATTTTACTAAATGTTTTGGAAAGCAAAAACCATGAGTTTATAAGAAACAGACGATAACACAGAACTTTAGATTGCCATAAACCATATATAAGTGCGAGTCATTTGGCTTGTGTATGTGAGTTCACTGGGATATCGTTTCTGTGCTGATAATGCATACATTTCATTTGACAGTTTATTCATGGTGACTTGTCTAGGCAGCTATTGTTCAAATTTGACCAAGTGCAGTGTTGGATGGTGGTCAGTGAACTTAACCCGTTCAAGACTTAATTTCTACTACCAGTGCTTAAAGTGTTAAAAAAGAAGTGCTAGGACGCCCCTTACCTTTCTAGGCTGTACTGGCGTCCAGATTTTAAAATAAGTGCTTGGACGCCGTACATGACCATCCAGTCGCACTTTAAACCTTGTCTGTTACTCTGCAGCAACTAAAGAAATATTAATGGCTTAAATTTCTGAACTGGTTGACTCTTTTAAAAATTGGCTGATGCTACTTGCAATTGGTTCAGTTTTTTTATATTTCCTACATATCTCACTGACCTTTGCTAATTTAATTAATAGCTCGTACAAATGTTATCCCTGAAACGACCTATAACAGATGAAGTAGCATACCTGGCAAACGGTATGTATGATATTCCATACCAAGTCATAGCGACGAACTGCAGAATGCAGAAGAGTATGGCCAGGCCAGCAATGTGCCACTGAAACATAAAGACATAAATGCAGTCATGATTTCTAATCAGTCATTCATTTACAACGAAACATCATTTAAAGGAACATACAAGAATGTAGAGCAATGAAGTATGCACCATTCAGAATGAATGTCAGTAAGCAACAGGCTGGAAAATGTCTACTTGTCATAAACAATGATTTGTACAATTAAACAATTTCAGATTTGAAATAACTGGATGACTGTATAAGAACATTTACCTAAATACCTATAACCAAACGATCAATTGCTTGCCATGGAGAATTATATTCTTCAGTGAAGACTTAATGTCGGTATGTATGAGCACATGTTATAGCAACCATCCAGGATTCTACTCAGAGGCACTCCTGACTACAGCGCAAACACTGATTCGGAGTTTCACGCCAAAGCACATAAGCAATTGCGAGTGAAGGACCTAGGACCTGCTCGGGGTCCATTCGCGGTGGCTTGAGGTGGATTCAAACCCAACACTTTCTTGCTCCAAGGTACTGAACATAACCCGACCACCACCATGCCCCACAATACGCTTCCACGACTCAATTTATGACAAATTAAAATATTAGTGTCATATAAAACATTGGTAAAATTATTATTAAATACCAAATCCAAGCACCACAAATGGTAACTGAAGCTACTGTACTATCTACAGATTTAAGCAGCAAGATAACTTGACAGTGCTAGTTACTACCACAACAGATAACAGCAAATGTGTATTTTCTATATAATCAAATGTACCAAAATTCAGCCATGATTTTATGCAAGCAGTGCATATTCTGTAACTTTATGTGCTACTGATGGGTGGACATAAATATCTGGGTTTCAAATAAGCTAGAGTTCATCCTCAAATACAGCTTTGTGCTCAGTCAAGCATAAACACAGATAGATCAATCTTATTATGCAAAAGCAGACTAACCCACAAAGCAGCACAGAGAGTAAGAGCCAGGCAGATCTGAAATTGAAGACATACACAAAATTACACATTCACCATTGAAACTTTGACCAGCATGACGAAATGGCTCATATGTACTAAATATTATATTTTCATTCTTACATTATCAACACATGAGAACTTCATCAACTATGTTCTTCCTCATCATGTGCAGTCAACTTTGTTGATGCGGATCCTTCAGTTGGGCTTTGCTCATGTGTGACGTTTTACCCAGCCTCCCACATACACAGTAACCAATAATTAAGTTACTGGACCTAGTCCCAGTTGAGGAGGCATGACTGTAGCAAGAAAGTTGAACATGATTTATAATAAACCTAGAATGTCTTCCAAAAAGAACAAAACAAGATAAAGGTAAGGTATTAACATAATTAAGAACCATCTCGAAAAGTCCTGAGAGTAGCAATCTTAAGAAGTATTAAAATGACAAAAGCAAATCAATAAACATTTTGTAAGCATGTGCACAGCACTTCACTTTGTCACACTTGTAGGAAGTTGTTGATTCTCAAGTACTGCCATACTTTGAAATCTACTTGATTTCTTTGGAAAGGAAACATTTGTTCCCATCACTCTGAAAATAGAAACTTTACTAAATTGATTAATTTCTATACTCACTAAAACTATCGTTGTGGCAATTAGCCGTGTTTCTGCAAACATTCGTTTCAGCTGACCACACGGACCCATGAGAAAACATGTACTGTAAAGACAAAAATGAGCAAAAATAACATGTAGGGTGTTTGCTAGTCACTGCAATTAGAACTTCCCCACATTAGATCAACAAACAGCATCATCACAACATCTGAAAAGCAGTTGAAGTTTTAAAAGCAAGCAATATACTTCATTTACCATCAAGAAGGACTAATTAAGACACAAAGGGCATTTTTTAAAGCTCACATTTATATCAATGTCTTACATAACTAGCTCGTTCATGAGATAAAAATCCACTTAAAGCCTAAGACAACTATAAGACACTCATGAATATCAAGAGTCCAGTAACAATTTCTCATAACAACAAGCTTAGATACCAAACATCCTTCATAGCTTAGCAAGAGCTTAGTGATAACAAAATTAGAACCCACAGTGCATCATCATAATTGCAAGGACATTTAAGACAGCAGTAAATACAGTAACACAACTATGATTTGGATGTCTTTCACGGAGATGGCTTCACTTGATACGTAAGCAGTCATGATTTAGTCAAAAGTTTAACCCTTTACCCACTCATTTTTTCCCGTTAAGCCCGTTTTCAGCGGATATTCTCGGGGCAAACGGGCAAATGATTAAATGAGAAGTTACAAAAAGATTTTACAATTTACACATTCAAACACTTTTGTAAATTATACACACAATATAAGTAATGAAAGAGCAAACCAAACCTCAACAGAGCTGCAATATTTCCAAATGTGTAGAAGACGGCAAAGAGAATCAGTCCATTGGAATTAGGAATAAATAGAAAGAATGTCGACTGAAAAAAATTGAAATCAATCTGACTTAAATTACAAATGCCTTCTTAACTTAGAGCAGAACCAGGATCAGAAGTATGCAGGTATGTTGTATGTATTCAAGTAAGTAAGCAGACAAAGCATATTAACACTTATACTGAACCTCTTTAAGAACTCTCATGGCCACTGATATATGGCTATATATGACATTTTAAAAAATGGTTATGGTTAAAAGGACATGACTTGAGATATACCGTACTAAAGACGTATATTATCAGGTTCATAAGTTCAGAATGTCACTTTGTGCAACCACTAAGAAAAACTGTCATACCACATGAACCCTATGATGCTGATGATGAGTACAATGATGTTGACATGCATATTTGCCACAGCTGTGAAAGTTGGACAGTAAGTGGACATTTGCGAGAATCAACGATAGTTGTTGTCACAACATAGATATCTATCTTAAAAGTCATAGCAGAGATGACAATTTTGTCACTTTCACAAAGACCCTCACCACTTCATATAATACATCAGGATTTGAATTCTTGATTCCGAGCAAAAATGTTATTGCTTTCACAATCAGTTACTCAAAAAATAAAATTAAGAAAATGTCAATAAAACATGTTCGAATCTATCAAAAAGCGATCATTATTTTCAGTAAAGTTATTAGAGAAAAATTGCAGAGAAACATAAAACCGCATAAAGTTCAAATAGAAAGCGACCTATGATCCAAAAGTTCTAGGAACAAAACATTGTTTTAATATATCAAGACTATAAGTTACACAAAATGAGACATAACAATAAATCCTACCAGCAGTGAAGAAACGACGCCAATAGAGAAGCAAATGATGAAGCCCTTTAAGCGTGTTGACCAGCTTAAACTTGATGCATCAGATATCTACATTTCAAATCAGACAGACATAACTCAAAAAATTATAAGATGTTTAATGCATCACAATGTTTTGCCATGTCATTAAGTACCAGAGACAAGAACCAATTTATCAGGCAACTCAAAACATACATTACTTACATCAGCATGGCAAAAAGAATATTTCACTTTGCAGCAGACTTATAAGAAAATAAATTCTTTAAAACTAGAAAAAAGAATGTATACTTCTGTGGGTCTAGTTTTTTATAACACGTTTAACAATAAGCTTACACTAAACTGCATGGAAAGCTAATCCTGTTAATCATTGTTAATCCTTTACGCGTTTGCCCCGAGTATATCCACTGAAATCGGGCTTAAAATTTAAAAGTGAACCGGTAAAGGGTTAACGGTCAAAGAACTTAAACAGTGGACACCATTCTAGTGAGGACGTAACAGCACTTAAACATATGGAAGTTCTGCAGTCCGTGCACAATATATAATTGTTGGCTCACTGCCGTGAGTGGCACCTAAAAAGTGCAATATAAAAATGTAGGCACATACAATATTATACGCAACACACGTTTCACAAATTTATGTTCAGTTTCTACATTTATTATTATTATAAAACTGTCATTTATAATGCGCCTAAACAAAAAAGAATCATGCACGAAAGCGCGCAACAGGAATGTCTACTCATAATAAATCTTAAACAATTAAGTCTTCAAATTATAATGCAATATAACACATAGTAGTAATAAGAATAAATCCATGAAGGTAAATAAGAAAAAATGGCATTTGACAGTTATTTTACAGAACCTATTTTGTAATTTAAGTCACTTCAGAATCTAATAGTCCAGAGGAATCTATCTGTCCGAAGTACCAATTCACCATCTGAAATAGCAAAACTGTGCCCCTGCTCAGCAGAGCAGAGAGTGACTTGGTGCACTTAATGCAGGGCAGCAAATGTCACGAAGATAGGCTGGAGCAAGACCCAACAAGGACCACCAGACCAAAACGATAATTATTCATCACAAGATCCACTGTTGCAGAGGAGCCAACGAAGCATATCCAGCATATAGCTGAAGATACGGCCACATTTTTTTATGCATACACCATGGTGTCAGCAGAATTGAGAACACAGTCCAGGCACCCCAACCGTCCAACTGGGAGACCAACATAAAGTGAGCAGCAGTAATCCTAGTCGGACTGTGATGAAGGAGTGGATGAGTGGAGCAGTGGTGTCTGTAGTAAGTGAGCACGCAACAGTGCAGAGAGCAGTGCAGAGTCGGCACGACTAGCAGTATGGATCACGGCAGAGGTGGCGAATTCATATGATGAGTGAAGAAGGTCCAGTGTAACTCCACAGTCCTGCACAATAGAGGAAAAAGCAGACAGGGGAATTGAACAGCAGTGATTGCAACGTCTCAATTCACCAGCTACTGCTGAGTGACAAGTCTGATAAATTGGGCATTGACGAGTTAAGCCACAGGCGGTTTATCAACATCCAGGCAGGCTCTAAGGTGTCCATAGCCAAGCTCACTGCCCAAACGGCAGTGGTGGTGTCAGAAGTACAGCAGTGTAGCCTGAAAGTCATCAGCGAAACGATGACCCAGGAAACCAGTGGCAGTAAGAAGGGAATTGATCTAAGAACTGTAAATGATGTAAAAGAAAGATACCAAGCACCAAACCATTGAAGGCCATAAGTGGAAGGGACCCAGGAGGGTATAAATCATTGTTCACGGTAAGACACTGCAGAGTACTGCAATATTTACATCTGAATAAATATGCATCATGCAAGGATTACGAGGAACGATACCGTACGAATTCGCAGAATTAACTCAGAGCCACACATTCACTTGAGATGGATGCAAATAAATGGATTACATGCAGGTGTTAGTGTTAAGCTACCCGCTGTGTAGCCGACCTGCGTGTCGTGTGAAGCGGGCCGCATTTCGTATAACATGTATCTGTAATCATTTTGCGGTTTGTCAGATTGAATTTCATTAAACGAATATAGATAGAAACATATACACAGGTTGGACATTATATTATTGCCGATTCTAATATTTCTTTCGAATAGCATGTTTTCAGAAGAAGTGGGTGCAGTATTCGGCCAAGCAAGGCTGTACGGGCTTTCCTCGATCAGTCAGTGCAATAAACAATGAGTGTTCTACTCTGGCATATGTCAGTAATAATAACATAAGGTTGCTTCAGTCAAGACGCAGCCTGTGCGAGGGATGACACAAAACAAACCTGTGTGATTATTCCTTGTTCCTCGTCGTCATTATCTTGCCCACTAAGCACCTTCTTCAATTTATCCATCTTACAAGAGATATGGAAGAAAACAAACAGAAAATTTAAAAAACACAATAGCGTAAACTATTTACATCACACGAAAATCACACGCCGCTTACGGAGCAGGTGCTGACTTCCGTTTTCAGAAATTGGGAAGTAAGTAGGTAAGTATGTATGTACTATATTGAACCGCCTGCAAACGCACTGCGGGGCCAATAGACAAGAACAGAATAATTATAACGTGTACAATCACGACAAATTGAAATATGCAATTCAATAAACATAGTTTAGTATACAAGTTGATATTTATCAGCAGCCTACAATTTGTAATTTGCGTGTTTCACGATTTTGTGAATTGTTTGAATTGCGTAAATATACGCTGTAACCTGTTGCGGTCTGTCAAGCGGATTGTTTCAATAAAAAATTATTTTAAAAGCATAATCCTACGGAGGCTTCAGGAATCGAATTCAGCTTTGCTGATCTCATAATAATATTATGCCAGTGTGCTAGGTTATCCAATGCGCCCCTCTGTCTGCCTGATCTGGCATGTATCTTTAGCTGATACGTACGTTTGGCCAACCCTTCTATATTTACTCAGCGCTCACGAATAAGCTGGCGCCCTGACCCAAGGATTCTATGCTCTGACCTTACAAAATTGAGTTGACGACAGAGCAGTATATTCTCAGTATGACGGCATGTGACGGACGAATTATGGGCGTGCGGTATTTCGAGAATGCTTATTTCAGCGAACTGTGCCACAGGTTAAATATTGGAGTAGAGTCTGCATTTGATGACGTCTAACATACCTCTCATTTGCAAAAATACCGCTCAGTAATCCATATAGGTGTTTATATGAAATAAATACTCTTTTAAGTTGAATTTTTGCTTGATTCTTAAATCAATGAATATTATTGTTAATGAGCCTAAGACTGTTTGGCTAAATGTCCATTTCGTTAAGCTTGCGGCAACAAAACTTCACGTCAGTGTGGTATCTTCCATATTTCTTCTGTGCTTCATTACGTGTTGTTTCCAGCCATTGATGATGACTGACCATTGATCAACGGTCAGGCGGTTGTTGGCGATTTTTACTGATCATTTTTACTTGCCATATCACCGGACGGCGGCACTACGCCTTCAGTATTCTGCAGGTACAAATTCGCTATCATTGCGAGAAATATTAATTGTTGTAAGTCTTTTTGTAGTTCACATACGAGACTTGTTGACGATCGAATTAGGAGGAAATCAGACTCCCTCCTCCATTTGTCCCATCGGGAGCAGTTTTCGCACACGGTATCCACTTCCAAGTGCGCCAACATATTAATAATACTCCGTTCTTTATGATTTATTTAACCCCTATATTAGCAATGGCGGCCAGCCTAGTCTTATTATCTCATACGTCTGAGGATGTACGGAAGTCTGAGTTGTGTGGTTCATTTCGTATGTGTGTAACTGTCAAAAGTATGTGCTCAGTTAAAATACTGCACACCACAATTTCTATACTGCAGTGGTAGCTTCTTTGCTCAGAATTAGGACATTGACTTTAAACTTTGACTATTCATGTACAAGTGTTTACATTGATGTATGCTGCTATCTGTCTAGTGGATTATCAAGACACCGTCTGATGATTAGCTTTAACTCGCCGTCTCTTTGGTTGTGGTTACAATTATAAGAGTCTACTTAACGCGTCATCTTTATACTCTGAATTGAAACTGAATTCGTGACTGGATCTGCCAGATCTCTTAACCTTATGAGGTTTGGCCTTAAGTAATGTCTATGTTTTTGCAATTGTGGTATTGTCGCAAATAGACCGCTTCCTTTGAAGCTTTGTTTACTACCTCTGACCAATCAAACGTTGTTGCATGAATCACTCGTCTTTTTTTCTTTAGCCGTGGCTGGGTTGGAGCACTCCTGAGTAGGTTTCTTGAATTGGTGCTAGATAAATCATAGAATGAATGGTTGAATATAGGTAACTTCCAATGGATAATTGCTCCTATATGGTGACATTCTGAGATTGATGGTTGGTGCAGCTCCAAAGAGTTTTCTTCACATGTGTTGCACCAGATTCAAGGTATCCTGATGTAGACACTAGTGTAAAGGTCTGTAGGTCTGAGGCTTAACTGTAAGCGGGAAATCTATTCCACCCAAACTTTTCCTGCCACAGAGTTTTAGGATGTAAGGCAATAAAAGGCCATAAAAATGCAGTAAATCCAGGGTGAAATGAAAATAACTACGGTATGGAGATTTGGCTTGTTTTAATCCAAACTTGTGAACATTTGTTAAAAAAATTCTGCATTTAGACAAAATAATCCACCAAATTGACAAAAAATTTCAATGACCAACATGGCTGCTGTCATTCTCAGTATCAATCGTCTTCATTATGATGTAAATAGTGTTTAATTGACAATGAGAGGTTGCTGTAGCATTAATATATTATATGATTAGGAAAATAATGGAAAAGTTATCTCATGGCTTTATAGGAAATTCTGTTGGAAACAGATTGAAATCTGGCCTAATAAAGTGCTGGTATTTCCTACGATTTTGTAGGTATGTATGTACAATATGATTTTGTAGTTGTTAATATGAAGTTTAAACTATTTGTGTATAATTCTATGTTTTATATTTCCACGGTATAAAATCATAAACTGGCCCTGGACATTTGCGCTCAGGATTGCCCCTCTCAGTGACCTTGTTCATTAATCAAAACGCCGAGAATCGGTATGCCAGTATCGATTATAAATATTAATGCATTACAGAGTCTTATAGTTTGGCATTATGCATTATAACAGAAACTTAGAGCATTTTTAAGGGTTGTCTAACTTAAACTTTGTGAGTAGTTAAAACAGTGATTATTGAAAGTACTTACATGTTCATAATCTTAGCAGAATGTAAATTTTAAGTTGGTGTCATCTCATAATGTTCAAGTATATAGTATTTTCGTTTATTGTGAAAACCGGTTGGCAAACTGCAACCTGGTACATTTAGAAAGACTAAATAAACTAAGAGAGTAGGAGGGAACAACCAGTTATTGTGTTGAAGTGATTGTTTTGCTTTTGTAATGTGTTTCCAAAGAACCTTTGAGACAAAGGTTTCGATCATCTTTGCATGGAAATTCAAAGTAGACTGAGCATTGCCTCTTACTAAGGCTGTCAAAATGTTAGTAAAATGCAGAAAAGACATGTGTGATAATTGTGTGCCTGAACTTAATTCGAACGATTGCCCAAAAGCCCGTCAGTGACAGTCCCTCGATCAGACAACCTCCAATTTTTTATTGATACCTAGACTAGTTAAATTTCATAATATGTCTGCTACACTCATTGATGACTGTTGCTGGCCAGTGCCGAATGCAGGATTGCCTGCGTTTAAGGACATGTAATCACTGTCGGCTGATTTAGCCATGGGTTATAGGTCTTCAAACCAGAGTTAGATTTCACTGTAGACTGCATTGGCAGCTTGTCCTCTCCATGCCCCTGTTAGTTTTATGCTGGCATTGCTCTGACCGCACACAAGTGGCGAGAACTGTTGAAAATGATTTCTGTCGATGTCCCTGGCCTTTGTTGCGATGTAAGATGTCGTTAAACTCAGGATCCACCAGTTGCAAGCATGATGGACTGCCGCAATATGGTGCTCCTATTGCCTCATGCAAGCAGTATGAGATTCGCCACTGCCTCCATTGCACTTACCTTGGCTTCTAAGGAAAAGACGGCCAAGTGGCATTTATTAAGCCATGAGACTGTATCCTACGGGGTCATTGCATAATTACGTAACGCCGAAAATGACCGTTTTTGACCCACCCACCCACCCTGTAACGCTTCGTAACGTTTCCCTTGACCCACCCACCCACCCTCCCTAGCGTTACGTAACGATTGCAACGAAAAATCAGTTGAGATTTGGGTCTATTATTGGCTTATGTGAGCGCGTAATTATAATTCATATTTTCATAGTGAATTCAATATAGTAGGCCTATAGGCCTAAGCGTAGGCTACATGTGAATTAGGCCTATTATTTGACAGTAAAGTGAGTAGACAATGCTTAAAATATACGCAATGTTTTATATATGATAGTCATTCGTGAACTGCAATTTTCTTAAATTTTACCGCAAGAATACAATTTTACACTGCTGAAAAGCTTCATGGACTAAATGGTTCATTGACAATTAATCAAAATTAAGATGAGCTATTTATTTCTATAGTCTGGGCACTTCGATAATTATTAATAGAAATATTCCCGAGTTTTGTTGAGCATTAATTTTAAGTGTTTGATATCGTGTCCACTAAGTAAAACATGCTTCAAAATGGTTCTTCGGTGTCAGGAATTCATTGGCAATTAGGTCTACCACGTTGTTCCGTTGGTAAAACTATCAAAACAATTCGAAGAGCGGTTTCCGGTTTGCACAAACGGGAGAACAGAACTGACCTGGCATGTAACTGCAGGTGTATACTGCCGGATCTTATTCAGATAAATGTGCCTACCGTACCTCGGTTATGTTTTAAATCAATGTCACGAAGTTTTAAACTTCAATCACATCACGTCTGAAGTGTCATTTGATGGAAGTTTAATATTCATTAATATTTTTCAAGGCGTTACGTAACGTTCAGCCACCCCCACCCACCCACCCACATAACGTTTCGTAACGTTTTCAATGACCCCACCCACCCACCCTCGAGCGTTACGTAATTATGCAATGACCCCTACTGGTAATTTAGCAATTGTCATCATGTTTGAAGCATTGTGCCTCATCGGGGCTGGGTTTTAGGTATTGATTTACTGGTTTCAGTGGAATTGTTCAAAGTAGCACCCAGGTCTCTGAAACCTGTCGACTGCTGTACCCCTTATTATTACCCTGATGCGAGCGTTGATAGGATCTTTCACTGTTGTGGAATTAGGCTACATGAACAGCAACAGCTGCATTCTGGGTGATCTGATTGGATGAACAGGGTAGAGTTAATGTTGTTGACCTACTTTATGTTGGTCTGTAACTGTGACCCATTTTATATGCTCAGATTACTAATACGAAATTGTTTTTGTAGTTTTGTAGATTTTGTAAATATTCGTCTGATGCGATAAGCTGCGTTTACTGCGTCTTGTGCCGTGTGAGAACATCGTAAATGGCTAGCAAGAAATCAACTCCAAAGCTAAAGAAGAAAGTTAAGAACAAGGGCAATGACTTGGAGGAGTCTGAGACCAGAGAGGTTTCATCTGTGAATGAATCTGTGGCCAGAGTAAGCGGTGAGACCACAAGAAGGGATGAAGCATCGTCTGTGGCCAGCCATCATGCACATGCAGACGCAGCGCCTGATCTGTCTCTTCCAAAGCTTCCGGAGAAACCTAAGGATGTGGAAAAGAAGAAGTCGAGGTTCTGGAATTTTATGACGAAGAAGAAGATGCTGTTGCCCAAGTGTTCCGAGGTGAAGGAAGAGGAGGACGAAGATGAAGAAGTTCCCAACAATAAGCCACAGTGCACTGGACACAACGTCGCTGGAATTCTTTACCGCGCTTCTCTTCATTCGAACGGTGCCACTGCATCGCCTGTACCAACTGCTGCATCTCAGGCCAGGCGTCTGTCAATGGGAGCTGCAGCTGGTCCTACTGGACTGTCTACCACTCTATCACCTATCCGATTACAGCTGCTGCAACTGGTGCCTCCTTCTGCACCCACTCTGAGAGATCTGCCTGACCTTGGACAGGGAGCCAGCTCGAGTGACGATGCAAATGATACCATGCTGTGTCAGCAGATGAGGGCCACGGATATGGGCGTCGTCATTTCGTCAAATCCGATCGGATATCCGCATCTGTGTTTCAGTCGATCCATGTCCAACAGCAGCAGCGGATCGTCAAGTTCATCTGGTGCTAGCAGCGTGACCGATCACTCGGTGACGCATGGCCTCGTTTCAACCATCTACCCACAGATTGACGTCATCGTTCCCACTGCCAGGTTTCACGGCGCGCTTCCTCCCCTGCCAACGAATACCTCAACATTTTCACCGAGATTGTCTGGCATCGACCACGCCGCTGCTGACGTCAGCCTCCAGGCGGCTGGAACCAGCGGCGGTTCTGGTCCATCGCACACGGTTCACACTCAAGTGGACTACATGCATTACCTTGTTCCCGACCTCCTACAGTTGACGAACTGTAGCTTTTACTGGGGCGTCATGGATCGCTACGAGGCTGAGCGTCTGCTTGAAAACCGTCCGGAGGGAACGTTTCTCGTTCGAGACAGCGCGCAGGAGGAGTTCCTCTTTTCTGTTTCGTTTCGACGGTACGGTCGGTCGCTGCACGCGCGCATCGAACAGTGGAACCACAGATTCAGTTTTGACTCGCACGATCTAGGCGTTTTCGCTTCGAACACCGTCTGCGGTCTGATCGAGCATTACAAGGATCCGAATTGTTGCATGTTTTTTGAACCGATGCTCACTCTGCCGCTTAGTAGGACTTTTTGTTTCTCGTTGCAACATCTCTGCCGTGCGGTTATCTGTAGCTGTGTGACGTACGATTCGATCAATGAACTCCAACTTCCAAAGTGTTTGCATGAATACCTCAAGTACTACCATTATAAACAGCGAATTTGTGTACGCAGGTTTGAGACGCACTGAGGACATGCTGCATAATGTTCTAGATCTCGTAGTATATGATAATTATGATTGCTACAGTTATAGCATGTGATCATCTGGTCATAGCTAGTGATGAACAGCATTATAATGTGAGATCAGCAGGCATGTAGCAGTTTGTAGCTAAAATAATGGCGTATATGATGATGGGCTAAATAGCACTTAGCCTGATTATGAAGTGCAAAAATGTTTTAGCCTTGGTGCTTTCTTGTGGCTTAAGTTATTGTGGGTTTGTTAGTGATTGATGAATGAAGAAATGATTTGATTTTGTGAAAGGATTTTCAAATGTTGTCGGCCCCATTCAAGATTGCATGCACTTATTTCCTCATTATTATTTGTTGGTGTTTTGGTATTATTTGTGGGCATTTGTTGGCTCATATTTTGAGTTTTTTTGCCAAAATAACATATGATGAACAATTTTGAAGATTTTTGACTGTGTTGGCTTTCATAAATATTCTAGATATCAAAGTAGATTCTTTTATTTCCTTTTACAATTTTTAAAGTTCCTGTCTCAGAAACATGCAATCTTGATCGAAGTTGGCTGAACAGAAGGGTATGACCAATCATTTTAATCGGCAAAAAATGCATAAATTGGGTTAGAAGCAACTGTAGATGATGTACTGTGTTTGTTATTAGGACAGATTGTCCTCAGTAATTTACTTCACTTGTTTGATTTATTTGCCAACTCAGCTACTTTGGTAAATCTGTTGCAGTTGGCAAGTTGGTTGGTAGCAGGTTAAGATAGCATTTGTTTAAGTTGAATTTACTGAAAAGTCATTAAAAGAGTAAAGTTATAAGTTCCTTCTTGTCGTGGTTTATTCTACTACATGAAATTTTATTACCAATTATTGGATTTACCGGTTTTTCTTGCCTTGTGCTTGAAATTAATTATAGTATGGAAATTTGTTCAATTAAGGTTTGCTTAAATTGTGGTTTCTGTGTAGTAAGTTGCTTGATCAAATGAGTAACTATTTTTAGTGCCTCTTTTACTATTATATTATATCAGTTGTAGACATTTTATTTTTCTTCAGCATCTCTGCTCTCCAGCATTTAGCACCAGTTGCCAGTACATGTCACTATGTATGTACATGCAACTGTGTTGACTTGGGATATTTTTCTGTGTTGACAGATACCAGTAATCTTTGTGTTCGAGTTGATGAAATTTGGAGTGTAATTAATTTCATTTTACTTAAATATGTTGTGAGATTGTTACCATCTGTGGATATCCTGAGATTTATTTGAACATATTTTGTCAGTTGTAGTCTGAATATTAATTTTGTGAGGTGTTTTGGCCACTTTGTACCCATCGTCAAAACCAGCCAGTCTGTGATTCGGACTGTGTAGCTGATTAGCTGATTCACTTAACTGTGTTATGACTGTTTTGAAACCAGTAAACAACTTTCATTTTCTCAATCATGCTAAGCTTTTTATGGTGACTGGCAACAAACTGTGTTACCGGCAAAGGTATCAGTTAATAGTTTTATTTGTCTACAACGTTTGCTGAAACGTGCTGGAAAATCTAATCAGAAATATTTGAAGGCAAAGGTTATAGTTAATTTCAGTTGGCAATGCAAAAGGAATGCATTTGCAAGAATTTATTCTGCACTGCTTGACATAATTCTTGTGTAGTTGAGCATTATTCATGTATAAGTGGATGTAAGCTTAGATGGACTCAAGTGCTATTAGAACCCTTTATGACTTGCAAAATATTATTCATGTATAAGCACTTGTTTTTTGCGCCTCTTCAAGAATTCTACTCAGAGGCACCCGTGACTGCAGGGCGGACACTGAATCAGAGTTTTACGCTGAAGCACATTCATGAGCAATTGCAAGTGAAGGACTTGCTCAGGGTCCCTACGCTGTGGCTTGAGGTCGATTCGAACCCGCAAAACACCACTGCACCCAAAAATTATGATATAATAATGTTAAAATAGTCTGTTAGATGCAATATACCTGCTGCGAGACATGAAAAATTGTCCTGTGCCTAACAAGCTGATGACTCAACCTACCTTGTGACATGTTCTAATTCACTTGGTAAGAAACAGTGACTAATTTGTTGTTTTATAACACATTATACATTATTGCAACTTATTTGTTTGTGCTGCACAAAAGTCAAAGCTATACTAAGGTTCTTTGGTATTATATGATATTCACTTAAAATGAATTATCTATTATTATGCACATTTATAGTTGTGAGCTACATCTAATGTAACCAGGAAGACAAAGTTGTGCTCTCATTTCTTCAGATTTTGTTGGGAACAGACAGATTTGTTTACTATTTTGTGTGTGTCGGACAGATGTGACCTTTCAAAGCTGTGTTTCTTGGTGAATTTGGAGTTATTTTTGCCTAGGGAAATATCATAAGTTTTCATTCAGGCCACCTTGTGTAATATTTCTTTTTGTCAGCAGTCTAGATGTTGTGTTTGATTAAGAACACTTGAGTTATTGTAAATTTTCATACAAAGGACAAGTAATTCGTTTCTGTGTTTCATTGTTTGTTTTTATGTTTTGGTCTTATTCTGGCATTTGCTAGAGAGCCATGATCATTAAAGACCAACAGAAGATTCAATGCAGAGTTGGAAAAATTAATTTGTAAAGTTGTTTAGAGTTATCCGTTATTGGTCAAGAAGTCAATATTTATTTATCATGAATGACACTAGGGGCTTCTGATATTAGTGTCTGAATGATCAGTAATATTCATTTGAACAATAATTATGTCAGTAATAAACTTGCTTGAAGGCAGTGTGTCTGATTCACCAAGCAGATATAGTTAGAACTAATTATATTACTGAGGTATACAATACAAGAAATTGATATCTTTATGAAACTCATTTGAGTTGGCTAGCTTTCTCCTTTAAAAGAAATTCCAAATGTTATGTAATGGTGGTACTACAGGTACTGCACTCACTTTCTGCTCTCTTTTGTTCATTTGTTGCTAAGTTGCTTTCCTCTTTGTTTATTCGACTCGGTGTTCCAGACTCAAGCATTTGCTTTCACCCTTGTCCTCATTTGCAGTTACACGATCATCATTCAGTGTCCTGTTGCATAGTGTGTTACATTTGATCATCTGTGCATCCATTCAATCGCTGCCCAACGCCAGTCTTACTTCCTCCTCCTTCTTTCACCCTTCTCTGGCATCTTTCGGGCTATCTGCAAGCAGACATCAGACGAGCTGTGATTTCAGATTAGTCTTTGGCAGTTGCTTGTGCATTTCACTGCACTGGAAATGTACGTCTGAAATGTTGCGGATCATGTTAGTCTAGTGAATTTCTATTACTTTGCTGGGTGCATGTTTGATTTTTTATTGAGATAACTGAGATACAATATTTAATCAGAACTTGCTGAGAGGTGTAGTTCAATGACTTGCACTTGAGCTTTTGTTTTGTACGTTATGGTATTTGTTAGAAGTGATCAAACAGTCGAACAAATAAAAAAGAAACACTTTTCAGATAATTGCGCAAGTGGCAATTTTTAATAAGCAAATTAGATGAATTTGATCAGGCTGAAGCTACATGCAGATAAGATATGGTGAATGTTATAGTACACTGAATTTTACATGCACTTTATGATGTAATCTGTAATCTTTTCCGTTGCTTGGTCTCTTTTCAAAAGCCAGTTGTTCAGTTGTTATGTGAGCTGTTTGGGCTCTATCATTTGCAAACATAGAATTCCTGACTTGTGAAAAGCACAGAAATACTCAAGTATTCCTTCACCGCTTAAATGAGCACTTATTGTGACTTAAATGAGCACTTATTGTGGATACCTCTCTATGTATTAATATGAAAAGCAGCAGGAAAGCATGCAGAGATTAAAGATGCATTTGAGTCACTTATCTTTTCCACAGACTTAACTAAAAAATTGAAAAGAAAGAAGTGAGGTAAATAATTAAGTTGGGGTAAAGTTAAACACAGCTGCTTAGTTTTGCACTGTATATGTTATGTTATTTATTAAAAAATTTGTGTTTATGCAAAATTCAACGAATTTTCTGTGAAAGTGTATGTTTTGCATTTCTTTCGTCAGTGTTTTGAAAGCAGCCTCCAAGTTTTGGTTACCGTAGTTCATGACTCTGCATCCATTGAAAAACATACCTGGTGTTCCATGTAAAAAATTGTGTATTTTTGTTGGAGATTTCAATTGTTCACGTGTTTTTACGAATTTAGTTCACTCTTCTGTTAAATCGTTCGTTTTGTCTTATTACCTTAAGCATTCATCCACGCGTCATATTATAGCATTCACTTATAAAACTTTAAAAATACTCTTTCGGTGTTTGTTTCCTGTTCTTAATGATCACGTCCACAAGGTCCTTAATTTTCCGGTTTCAATGATCACTTTCGAAAGATCTTGACACACATACAACTATCAAGCAGTTTGAAGTGTCGCATAAAATTGCCAGTAAGTCAACCTCCTAAAACTCGTGTGTTTGAAATAGTTGCCCACTGCTGTATGCTGAAGGCAATATCCCAAATGCAACTTTAAAGTATGACCCAAATACATATTTTTCAAAGAGCGTGCTGTGTGAAGAGATGTAAAACAGCCTTGTTGAGCTGCATTGCTCTGAAAAGTAAAAGAATGCCAATGCAACTGATATGGATCGTGATCACAAAGCTGTGATACTATCACACAGGAGCATGTCAACCTCAGCCACTTTAGAGCGGCGTTTTGTTCAGCATGCAACTGAAGGCAGCTGTGAATACTTTTCGAACAGACAAGTTTTCTATTCATAGCCAATGTCTTATTTTGTTTAATCTTAGTAAATGCTAGAGAATCTATAATATAGTCATTGACTGAACAAACTGTTACATAACAAGAGGTGGCAACTGTTTATTATCAAATAGACTTGCGTGGGCTGACAGCGGAAGCTGAGGGTAGACTGTTCAAGATGCACTTTGAACAACTTGGGCTGAGGTTAGAATAGTTCAAATTGAGGCTAAAACGCTTCAGATTTGAACAGTTCAGGTTCATGCATTATTGATGACAAGGCTACAGGTATGCTTGGAAAGCAGTTGAGTACCTTTATCACATTGTGACTTGGATTGGGTCTGTGAACAGTATTGATGTGCGCCATTGACCAGTCATGACAAGGTTGAGGCAGAGTGCAGAATGAAAAATTAGGCCAGTGTTGTTTACAGCAACTGTGAGACGTACATCTACGTATTCAAAATGGAAGAATTCCATGACACCCTCACACACAGAAAACGACTCTGGATTGGGGAAATTCGCAAGTTTTGATTTGATAATAATAATAAAAATAATATTCATTTATTCAATTAAACTGACAAACCACAGTTTGATTACATGAAATGGTAGGAACACATGATCAAAATGTAAACAAGTGTCAACTTTATAATTTTATGGTGTGTTAGGTGCTAATCTGTCATATTGCTGCTCATTTTACCATCACCCCTCCCCCCCAGAGAGTGGAAAAAAGCTGAGTCAATGTGATGGGACCCTGTGGGTATCAAACCAATGTTCTCTTCTTTTTGAGTCTTTATTTACCCGTCACCCCAGCAATGATGCGTATGGCGTTGTTGCTTCCTTCATAGTTATCAAATCATTTTTTGAAATCATTTGACAACTTTTGTGCATTTGTACAGTGTGCATCCATTCAGATCTCTGATAACGTTTGTGCACTTGTACAGTGTACGTCCTTTCAGACGATCAGATCACATTTTAAATTAATTCCAACTGGAGTCACAAATAAAAATTTATCATTGCATGAAGTTTAAAAACTCTTTAAGGGAGTTTTCCCCTGCACTTTTAAGTTGAATTTATGTGGTGGAGTAAAAAAAGCTCATAAGATAACTGGCCTAGTTAGTTGGCTTTTCTTAGGCAAAAGTGGTTTAATGTATTTCAGCAGGCTGCAGAGTTGTCGAGCCATTTGTTTGTTTAAATGGAACAGTTTATCAGCTCCCTTGACTGATATTGTTTGCCAAAGAGTCTGTGTGCTTGCAATCTGTTTGCCTGGGTTTCAACCTTTGGAAAAGCTGTTAGTCGGATGGATTTAATTGACGAATGACAAATGGCGGAGCTCAGGACACTCGCGATCAACAGCATGTCCTTATTTGTTCAACGGTTCGATCGGTCGGCAGGTTGTGATGTGATCCACGGAGCCACTGCTTGGAAACGGAAGTTTTCTCCTAATGATTTCATAGAATTCCGGGTTCTTTGTTCGTGCGATGTGTCAACATTCGAACGTTTTGTTACTCGACTGCGGACACACATTGTTTGCCGATGGGAGATCGAAGGAAGACTCTTCATGTGTCTTTGTGAGCAGAAACTGATTGTCCGCTACAGGAGGAACTGCCAGGTGCTGTGCAAATATGTGTCTGGTGTACAGAGTACACATGCACTTGGCTCATATTGTGTAAGATATGGAGGGGCATTGGCATTGCACCAGTAACTTGATCCAGTTTTATTTTCTGGTGGCAGACCGAAGGAGGACGGAGAATGTAGGGATGTGATTAAGTGTTTGTGTGACCATTAACTAGATTAAAGTGCTCTTGTTATGACTTGTGGACAGATAGATTTGGCTTAAATTTTTTACTTTCTCGAGACAGTCGGAGAAATTCAGTTGCCTGAATGCATGCGATTGTTGTGGGTTTTCATGCTGGTATTGTACTGGCTATTTGTTCGGTGATCAATCGAAATGGACGAGGTATTTAACTAAACACTCTAGCTCTTTTGTTTCTTAATTATTAGACAACATAATGTGTGTGTGCAACTGTGTGTGCATGCATGCATTTGTCAACTGTTTAATTAAAACTGCAATTGTGCCAGATGTTTTAAAAATGCCAGAGCCATTCTATTATACTAATCTGATCATAGGATAAAAATTCTAACTTCATTTGACCCCCAATTTTGGATTAAAGCAATTGCTTGTATTGTCTTTGAGACTTAACTATTTTGTAATAAGAAAAGTGTATCACTTAGTGCCTCTAATGAGACACACAAAGATGTGATACTGAGTGTCTAGATACATGGATGCACATAATATGTATTGTATACGTATTGAAAGTATGAATCGTGGCGGGGTTAACTAATGGATCGGTATCATTTTATAACAAAGTACGAGCTGGCATCACGTAGTAAGCAAAAGCATGTCCCATGTTAGTTGGCCTGTGATTATAGCTGTTGCTAAGTTGAAATTTTGTTAGTGATTATTGTTTATAGCATTGCATTTAGCATAGCAGTTTGCTGCATATGCTAATGACAAGTATTCACTGTTATTACCAAATAACTGATGTGAAGAAACATGCATCACACATATCGATGACCAAGTGATAAATAAGTATGCTTGCATAGCTGGATAGTTTGCCAGGATTACTGAACTATTTAAACCATTTTATCTGAATTTACAATGCCTTAATTGCTAAGTAAGAATTTATGTTGGATGTTCCCTTCAGGGACTCCTATTGTTTCCCTACTTATAATTCTCTTAACATCTTAGCATTCATTCATACTCTTACCATAGTCATTTTGTTCATTGCATAACGTGTAATTGTTTTTTTAGCAATACATTTTAATTTGAATTTATTTTCAGCTGAGGGAAGCACATCCGGCCCAGTGTCAGTTGGCAGTAAGTGTGCCTACACTCTTTAGTAAAGTGTTTAAATTGCTTTTTAACAATATTTCAGAACAAGTGAAGTAGGCCTAACTGTAGCCATAAACTTTGAATGTATTACATTAAGTAATATTCTTTCTTGCCACAGGTATAGTCATTATCGAGATGAGAACTAAAAGAATTAGCCAATTTCAATAATTATCATCCAAGATTGGGTCATTTTCGTCGATTTGTGCTAGATTTAATTTTTTCTCACCTTGAAATGACCTTAAATGACCCTGAATGTAGTGCCAATGTGTTTCTCAGATGTACCCTGGTAACCTAACCCTCATCGAGACAACAGAATAAAGAGTTTATCTAAATTTTACTCCCTTCATTTTTATCATAAAAAGTGTAGACCTACATTGACAATGGACTCGCATCCCAAGAATGTTCATGCACAGTACTTGTGATTTAAGGGGGCCTATGGATTTTGCATGTGCTGTAGGTTCGGTTTTACTCAAATGCCTTGCTTTTAAAAGAAGCTCTGCGTTATCTTGCTTGTTGGCGTTAATTATTTCAGTTCGATGTTTCACCACAACCAACTACGTCTACGAAGACACCGGAGTCTACCTGGACACAAGCAAATTTGTATTTTTCTGTGTCAAGGCATGCAGTGATATATATGTGCTTCTGACAGAATCTGCAGATAACTTCTTGATGAATGCTTACGAAATTGGAATTGGAAGCGGTTCTAATACTTACTGTTTCATAAAGTGAGGCTGTTCAGTTATTTTAAATGTATCAGATCATTAGATCATTAGCATCATTAAACATTTTTGCATTTGTTGCAGGCTGTTGCCAGAATCCTAGTTTTGTAGGACTACATTAACTCAAGAAAATCCCAGATCCTTCTATATCCATCAACCTTGACTCTGCTTCCATCCACACATTTACTCCAAATTCTCCTGTCAGAAACCTAGGTGTTATTTTCGATCAAATCTTGAGCTTCTCTGATCACATCACCCATCTCTCACGCTCTTGCCTCATGAATATCTGCGACCTTCGAAGAATCCGTCCTATGCTTGACTTCAAAACTGCATCCACAATCGCCACATCTATAGTTCATGCAAAACGTGACCACTGCAACTTTCTCTTCCTAAACATTGATATAACCCAAATTAATCGCCTCCAAGCTATCCAGAATGCACTCGCCCGTGCAGTCACTAAAACCCCCAAACGTCACCACATCACTTTTGTTCTGAAATGACTTCACTGGCTCAAAATACCTGAACGCATCGAATACAAAGTCCTCTCACTCACTTAACAATACACTTCAATCATCCCAGCTGTTCTTCCTTCGTCAGTTGTTCACCATCCAGCCACCTCGTTCAACACACTCCTCATCCTCCATTACACTGCTTCGCCCTCCCATCACTTCATCACTGAAATTCACAAACCACTCAATAGCCATTGCTGTTCCACCTCTTTGGAACAAACTTCCGCCAGCACTACGGCAAACTTCCGACCTATCATGAACTCACAAAAACTCCACCTCTCGCTATCCCCCCACAGGTCTTTCACTCAAAACTGAAAACTTTGCTCTTTCACAAATCCTCTCCTGATTCCTCCTCTTCTCACATCCCTCGTCATTTCAACTCTGAAAATCACCCACCTTTACTGTCCATGTATCTGCCTGCCTGACTCTCCGGACTTGACCCGCTGCCTATCGATTTTGTTTTGATTGATTAAGCGCCTGTGAATAAGCTGGTTTCCGCGACTTCGCTTTTGTGGGCACTGTAGAAGTCTCGAGATTACAATTACGACTACAATTAATGCTATGTGAAGAGTCTTGTCAGAAAATGTTTTTCTATAGCTGAAACGTTGCAGAAAGGACGATAAAAGAGAGGATATATTTGACAGAAATTGATGACTCAGAAGACTGATTTTATTTTTCAGCAGCACCAATCTCCTTATGATTCCAAATTGGTCACTTTCGGACAATTAAGACTTCCCATGTGACTTTGGCAGCTTCACAGTTATAGGTTTCAGGAGCTGCTTCCTTGCAGGAACTTTATTTGTCTGACTTTGCATTCAGCAGTCACAGATCACTCAACAACTTGGGTGAACTTAACATGCCATCCTTACATAGAACTTGACTATAAACTGCCAAGCCTTTCAATGATGCCTGATGTTTTTCTGCCTGATATTCCATTCCTTCGATTTATGTCTTATGCTGGTCAAGTCCCAACTGTGCATTTAAAAAAATCTTAGCTTGAAATTTTGTTCTTCTTCCCAAGGTGCGTTTTTTTTACCGGGGAAGGCTTCTGGGTAGATAAGTGAGTTAACTTCATAATTAACTTAGGTATATGTTGATGTAGGCTAATTGATGATGCCACCAATTGGTTTCATGGATGCTACTTTGTACAATACTGTAATATCCGTAACTCCAGCTACATATAATGCAATCTCGTGAATAAGGTAAAAACGATTATACATAGACTATGTATTTGAATATGTGCGAGCAAGTGAAGCGGGAGTGGGTGAAGAGGTTATTATATACTTTATATTATATACTTTATATTATATACTGTACACGTGGGAAAGGTTACAGTAGTTTTTGCTGTGATTATTGTTCTTTGTAAACATGAATCTCATGTTTCCTGTGATTCATGTAACCTTGCAGTGAATTTTAATATGATTGAATGCCATGCATTAGGTACCTTCTAATCGTATCTTATCTTATCTGACCATTTATAAAGCGCTTCCCGCAGCAAGAGCCTTTCAGAAGCGCTCCTAGAGCGTTCAAAAAGGCAAGTTTTCAGACGAGTGAAAGACGAGGATACACTACCAGAGAGGATGGCAGAACGAACTGATGGGGAAAGCCCTTTCCATAGGGATGGACCAATGCAAGCAAATGATCTGGATTGAGCCATGGCGGTCCTGACTCTGGGGACAAAGAGGTCATGCCGATCAGAGGACCTAAGAGGACGCAGTTAAGTGGCAGAAAGGGGGCGAAGTAGTAGTATATGATCACACAGATACTTCGGAGCAAGACCCAATTGAGACTTAAGGACCAAAATCAGGACTTTAAAATTGTATACGGGTAGAGAGTGGAAGCCAGTGAAGTTTTTCAGTCATGAATGTAGAAATGTGGGAGAATCGAGGAAGATGGGCAATGAGCCTAGCAGCAGCATTGAGTATAGATTGCAGAAGAGCTAGCCGAACCTTATACCAAAAGCAAATTACTACTCCACTGCTGTTTTTGGATGGTAAGTTCAAGCCTGAATGGGGATGATGGCACTGTTGATCATCTTTCACTACGCTATGCTATGGCACAGGGTCATGAAACTTTAAATTACCTAAAAGCAATGAAGTTTTGCAACTGCCATACTCTTGTTGTGAAAGTGCAAAGCTTGGATAAAAGAGGTGGGCGACAGTAGTCATTTCTTCTGTGGCAGAGTTTTGTTAAAAAACAAATGCTTAGATGCAAAATTGTTAAAAGGTTTTGTTGCAAGCAGATATCATCTTCGTTTTCATAGACAGGGCAAGCAGGGTGCAACGCTAGCCGATGAAGATGCTGCGGCAGTCCTCAATTGCAATGAATGCGTCTACATTTGGATTCTTTGGTCTGACCAGAAACTTGAAGTTGGCAAAGGAAATGTTATTGGCGAGAATATCCTTGTTGCTTACCAATGGACCACACCAACCGCCATATACTACATGTTTTTAGCCTCCTATCCAGAGGCTGCCTGGAGCATTCCGGAAAGTCTTTATCCAGGTCAGATTAACTCTTTTTGATGATCTTTTCTATGATCTATTATTGAATTTCACAATTGCACAAGTCAGTTATTTATTATAGTTTTTCAATTGGTGTCTGAGTAGCTGTATTTTCTCCATGGAAGATGCTCCTTAAGTGTTTAAAAAAAATTATAACTCTGTAGTCGGTATCTGTCAGAAGGTTTGAAGCTGTAGCTGTGTGCTGAATACGAACATGCCCTTAGGTTTACATGTGAATTTGTGAAAGCATTGAAGTTCTCCATTATTCGATTTGATGTTAACTTGTTGCTACTCTAAATGACAAATTTGACTGTTTTTTATCATTACTAACTACTGACATAATTAGCTAGTTATAAACAAGCCATAATCAATGCCCTTAGAAATTGTGAGTGATGGTCTCTATGCTGTAACCATTGCTGGAAGGGCTTGAATTCATACTCTGTCCTTTGCAGGGATGATTGATCAGCTACCATGTCCCACTGTTCTTGTCGTTAAAAGCATTGTACAGGGTGCGCCCCAAAAAAGTAATCCCCTACGTTTTTTTGCCAATATCTTGGCCGAACATACGAATTTTTAAATGAAACTTTACAGACTTAAGGGCAATTCATATTTACGTACAGTGGTCAAATTACAAAAAAATATTTCAAACAGGACAAAAGTTATTCCACTTTTAGTGAGGCCACCCACCATTTTTGACGATTCAAAAACGAAACGCAACAAAAAGTAACAAAAACACGCTTTTATTAAGTCTCATCTCAAATAACTGTTGTCAAATGAACTTGGTAGTGCTTCACAACTTGTGCTCAATGTGCCCACCACCAGTGCCAAAACTTCTTTTGAGTCTCTTTGCAAAGTTCTTGATGGAGCTGTTGATTAATCTGACAGATTTCTTATTTATCAATTTTATTGTCATCTTGCTAAGTGACTTCTCAGTGACGTGCAGCTACGCTGGCGCCCTGTTCCTTTTTTAAATAGTTATAATAATGATCATCTGGCAATATCAAGGCTATCTGATAACAATTATTTGAGATGAGACTAAATAAAATCGTGTTTTTGCTACCTTTTTGCTGCGTTACGTCTTTGAATCGTCAAAAAACGGTGGGTGGCCTCTTTAAAAGTGCCATAAATTTTATTCTGTTTGAAGTATTTTGCTGAAATCTGGCCATCATGTGCAGATATGAATTGTCTTTAAGCCTGTAAAATTTCATTTCAAAATTCTTACTTCCGGCCAAGATATTGGCCAGAATAATTAAATTGGTTTTTTCTTACTTTTTGTTGCGTCGCGTTTTTGAATCGTCAAAAAACGGTGGGTGGCCTCACTAAAAGTGATATAACTTTTGTTCTGTTTCACATTTGGCGATGAAATTTGGCTATTGTACGTAGATATGAATTACCTTCAAGCCCCTGAAACTGGATTTGAAAAATTCCTATTTTTGACCAAGATATTGACAAAAAGCCGTAGGGGATTACTTTTTTTGGCGCACCCTGTAGACATAGCAATATTTTTGCTTTTAGACTTCGTGGTCGTCTAAAGCACCTATGTAAGTTGTACACCCACAAAGCCTATTCTAAGGAGCTTATTTTGGTGCTAATGTATGCCAAGTCTAGTTCTTGGCACTGGTACTTGGTTTATTATCTGCCTGTAGCCTTGTAACCATTTTGTTTGCCTTTTGATGATGGATGCATGCGACCAATGATTGAAATGAATTAAATTACGCAATGCAGTTTACTAAAACTTAGTTCATCTAGGTATGCACATTTTTGTGTGTCACAGGTGTACCGGTGGGTGGCTCACAGGGAAACTGCCTAACTCATGTTCCGGGTTAGAAAACATTTATTGTTGTTCTTATTAATTAAACAGAAGATCGTTTCTGCATGTTTATACGTTTACAGTGGATTTATAAAAATAATAATTGCAGGTGTTGGTAGCAGACCTTTTTCAACTCCAGATTCCAGACTCAGCTTCAAATTTCAAAATGCCAGGCTTGGCCCTAGGATTTGCGGGGCCCAAGGCAGCAGCGGGTTCCCAAACAAAAGGTTGATTTCCTGTCAATACGGCATTGGCACTAGGCCTACCATATATAGGCCTATTTAGGCAATGCAAAATCACATGGAGCCCGCACATGGGGCAAGAGGTGCACTTGCCTATGGAAAATTAGGACCAAACTTTTAACATCTACGTTTTTGGGGGACAAATGTCTTTGCGCCAAGAATTGATGTCTATGATTCACAATGTGAAACGAAGAAATTGGTATTATTTTCGACACCTCTGTGAATAATATCAAATATGTCCTTAATTTATTTTTTTGAATTTTTCAAGCTAAAATTTTCACAGCGACCATTGTGTTTTATCCTCTTCTGGAAAAAAATGTACGGGGTGCCCATGTGCAAATTTGAAGTAAATGAGCTAATGAACTAAAAATGCAAATCAGGATCTTAAGGCTATAGTCTAGCAGTTCACTATGAAAACAATTATTGAATTATGTTTCATTTAATTATTTGAATATCTGAATCCAATGCAATAGTTTAAATAAATTTAATTGCAAATATAAAAGCGACTATCTGAAGAATATAGGCCTAACAAAGGCTAACTAATGGATCATGACTCACTTTTTAACAATAATATTAATTTTGTGGTTTTCTGGATCAAGTTAAATCTCAATGTAGCCTACGTTCGCACACAGGTTGGCCTACTTAAGTGGTGTGGCGTCCATTCAAACAGCAGCAGTGGTGAAGTCTCTCATCCGATCAATTAATTGAAAACTGAGCAGAGTTGAGGTTATATTGCCAATACGGTTCCTAATAATTTATTATAATCTGAATACAGTCATTTAAGTTTATATTAAAAACTGTAGCTTCAGCGTAGTCTCGTTCGTTCCAAAATTAATCTATTACATTCACGCGGGAAATTGACTGTCAGCATTGCTGTTTTGCAATGCCTACCTGTACATAGTCAGTCTCAAGTATATCTAAACAAAATCAACAAAGAAAAATTATTGCCAGCAGCGCGGGGCCCTGGAAGCGTGGGGCCCAATGCGGCTGCCTTGTTCACCTTGCCCTAAGGCTGGGCCTGCAAAATGCAATCATTTGGAAAACAAAACAGAGGAACCTTGCCTCTTAATTAGAATGTGTTCTTGTTACTGTCTTAAATTGTTGACTTAATAAGGTTGAAGACTTAGCTGTTTTACTTTATACTCCAGATGAGACTGTTATACCTGTGGTGATGGATCTGACAACAGGCGATGGGACAAGTGTCTGGACTACAATACAGCAATATTCAACTCAACGTATGTTGGTTTATTATCAAAACTGCGTACACAAAACCGCGCGCACAACACCGCGCACACAAAACCGCGATCGTGCGCGGTTTTGTGATGCGCAGTTTGTGTGCGCGGTTTTGTGTGCGCGGTTTTGACCGGATACCATATTTAGGTCAAAAGACTATACCTCTTGCGAGAGTAATTACCAGTATATGTGAAGTGCAGTAGTATTTAGATAGTGCTCACAATTTTACTATTTCCTGTTGTAGTCACTTATCATTGTATTCAGTTGTGGAAAGCATTGGTGGCACCAGACACTTTTTGTAGCCAGAGCATAGCTAGGGCAGTCATACAAGTACCCAGGGCAGAGGGCAAGTCGCGTGCTTGGCAGCACGGGCTTACATAGGCCTATAATTTGGCACTACCATGCTCGCCATAAATGCCACAGCTGGGTTTTTCCACTTGATCTGTCTTTTTAACCTTCATCTGGGTGTCTGTTTTTTGGCAAAATTTGGGTTTATATAAGTTACTAGACCATTTGTATTTACAGCGCATGAATGTTTAACATTTCTAAAACAAAAAGTTCAGCAAATACAGTAACTTAGTCTGGTAGGCCTATAGGTCTATTGTTTACGCAAATGCTTATGCTTCGTTTAAAAAACAAAGCGACAGTTAGACCCATGCTGCTAGTTGTGGGCCTATACGGCAATGTTGTGTAAACTTCCACAGAATTTTTCACTGCCAGAATTTTTGACCCCAGAATTAATCCCTGCCAGAATTTTGCCCTGCCAGAATATTGGCCCTGCCAGAATATTTACCCTGCTAGAATTTTCCCTGCCAGAATTTTTCTTGCCAGAACTTTCCCTGCCAGAATTTTGCCCTGTGAGAAATTTTTCCTGTCACTATTTTTCCTGTCAGCACTTTTGCCAAGCAATAAAGGATTTTTTCCTGTCACAATTTTTCCCTGTCAGGAATTTTGCCCTGCAACAATTTTGCCCTACCACAATTTTTTCCTGCCAGAACTTTTGTCCTGTCAGAAATTTTGCCATGTCAGAATTTTTCGCTGCCAGTACATTTTCCCTCCCATAATATTCACCTGCCAGAACTTTTGCCTTGCCAGAATCTTGCCCTGCCAGAATGTTTGCTCTGCCAGAATGTTTCCCTGCCAGAATTTTGCCTTGCCAGAATGTTCCCCTGCCAGGATTTTGCCCTGACAGAATTTTCCCGTGCCAGAATTTTTGACCTGCCAGAATTTTGATCTTCCAGAATTATTGCCCTGCCAGAATTTTGACTTGCCAGAACTTTTGTCCTGCCAGAATTTTTGCGATGCCAGAGAGTGGATGGACGGACGTGAACAGTAAGAAGCAATATGCCCGAACAAATTCTGACAAGGCAAAACTTCTGACAGGTCAAAGACCAGGGCAAAGGCTTTTTACCAGGGCATTTACCCTGCCACGCCCTGGCGTAGCGCCGCCACTGGTGGAAAGAACATGTTTTGTAAATCATTGTCAATCATGTTCAGGTTTTGTATCTATTCTATAAAAAGGTAATTCTTTGATGCTTTAACATCAAGGGCTAGAAGTGTAGAGCAGAGGTTCTCAACCTTTTCCGCACGTGACACACATAAACCTGCAACCAAGTTTGGCGACACACCATGCAATCGTCATTATGGCAATATTATCTTTAAAATTAAAATAGGCCTATGTTAAGGTTAAAATAGCCTATCTATTTTGATTTGTCGAAATTTCTAATGTATGAACATGTTGACACTGAACGCTTTTTAGTTTGTTATAATTCCAAAATTCCAGCAATACTAAATCTACGATTCTGCGTCATTCTATGACTTGTTGGCCTATCAGATAATGTAGATTCTTGCTCCTGGATTTTTCTTTGGATAGTAAGACGCCCGGCCATTGACAGGCTTTGTGGGTACAATTGGGCCTATATCAGCAGCCTAGCCTACATACAGATGCGCAGAAACTTAGCCAGAGGTCTCTTGACACTAAGCTTCGGGAACTTATCCATTACCAGGACTCACAAATGAGCATGATAGGTTTGGTAGAAAAATGAGGTAAAAAGCATAAAAGTTGTCATCAATAATAATTATTTATCCACGTAGTCCAAAATATCCTAATAGTTCATGGCAAAGTATGAAAACATGGGATGAAGATAGCTAAACACTGTCGAGACTATAAACTGTCGCAGCAGATTGCGATAAAATTGAATTGATATGGAGTGCTACGAATTCTCACAGTCTACGCCTGCTAAACTGTTAAAGTAAGCAATTCAGTGTAATTCTAGAACAGCGGGCAATTCTTCGCGACACACCAATGACACGCCATTTTTACGCGACACACCGCCGGTCTATTCGCGACACACTAATGTTGAGAACCTCTGGTGTAGAGTACAGTAATTGGTGCAGTGGCTTAGATGCATCAATGCATTTTGTAAATAGACAAGACTTAGGTTAACTCTGATTAACTTTTTGTTTTGACAAATAATGGGATGATGGCAACCTATCCAGGACCATCAACGACAACATCTGCTGATGCCTTAACTAGTGGGACTTCAATGCAGATTTTTCAGACAACAGCCCTAATCACAGAGACTAGTTTGGCATTGAGCGCCTCAATGAGCACTGACTCAACAACAACTCCAGTCATGCAGAATGGCATGACATCCTTCCCAACTACACGGAATGTTATGACACTAATTTCAGCGATGCAAAATGGCACAATGTCTATTTCAGTTTTACAGACTGACGCAACAACAACACTTGTTATAGCAGAAGATACAACATCAACTGTTATAATGGAAGATACAACATCAATCCAAGTTACAACGAGCGATGCAACATCAACACCTGTTATAGTGGAAGATACAACATCAACTGCTATAGTGGAAGATACAACATCAACTGTTATAATGGAAGATACAACATCAATCCAAGTTACAACGAGTGATGCAACATCAACACCTGTTATAGTGGAAGATACAACATCAATCCCAGTTACAACGAGTGATGCAACAACATCAATTCTAATCACACAGACATCAGATCCTGGTGTATCAAGTGACCTTACATCAAATCTAGCTGTAAGGACTTACTTTATAACAGAGCAGACTGAATTAACAACCACAGTTCCAGTTACAACAAGTGAACTGTTGTCAACAGTGACTACTGTAAACGATCAGACACTTGTGGAAGACATCACAACTGAGCCAAACCCAATAACAGCTTCTAGCACACTGACAGCAGTTACAAATAGTCAACAGATGGCACGTAAGAAACTGAACTGTCTTGCTGAAATCACTGCTTAGGTTTAGAAATAAGAAATTGTAAATATCATGAAATAATTATTAATCTATATTTTTCGTTCTGGTTATGTGATTAATCAGCACTGGCTTTTGAAGGTAATATACCATTTGGTATATTTTAGTGAATTTGCTTAACGAATAATCATTTTCTTTGAGTCTTAGTTCTGAATATCACAGATATTGTTTGAAATGTAAGGGTAAGCATGAAACAACGTCTTAATTTGAAAAGGCTATTTTTGCATCATTATTTCTCATTTTTTGATGTGTCAGAAAGCAGTTTAATAAATACATACTGCCTCTTTCTGTATTCTGTTTGTTTAATCTTTCATGCCCTCTAAGTACTCCCTAGAAGAGCAGTAATTGTACGGAAGGCCATGGTGCTGGTGTCTCACCCTGTCACTATTCTCCCGCTTCAGTCCAGTGTCATCATTTCACCATCCATCATCACCCGTCTCCACCATCGCCATTGCTCAATCCACAAACAACAAAATTATTAGTGACAAGAGACAACCCTGTCATATTCTTGTCACGAAATGAGGCCATGTACCAGCTCTACCCATATCTCACCATGCATTGACTGGCAGTGCTGAAACCCTTAGTGATGTCTAGGATCTTTTTTATGGAATTCCGTAGCATCGCATTATTTGCCACAGTGAATCTATGTGCACGACTATCAAAATCCCTTTTGAAGTCGATGAAATTGATTAATGCTGGAGTTCTACTATATTGATCAGGTCAACTGTGGGAGGAGATCAGCTGCCATGAATTGTCAATGATTGCAACATTTCCTTAGTGACCATTGAGCTTCCTTTAAGAAATGGTGACGTTTCTTGGGTAGTTTATCTTGACTCATCCAATGGTTCTCCCAAGGTAATGTTGATCTTCTGAGTGTACAATGCCTGCATCACAATCCGAATAATCGTTATATTGTATGAGCTGTCAACCTATTATTATACTTTTCTTAATTACTATCTTCATCAGGATGCTTTTTTTATTAAACAGGATGTCGGCTATTGCCAGACATTGCTCGTGGGATATTGGCAAAGACGATTGTTGATAATTTTCGGAAAATTATCGTCGCCATTTACACTTGTCGTACTGGATATCGATTTCCATCTGGAGGAACTTCCAGGTCAATTGTGTGCACCAACGGACTTTGGTCAGCTAATATATCCAATTGCGAGTGTTGGTATTCAATGAATCTGTTCTTGACCATAGTTTGTGGAGTATAAATTTGATTTTAAAATAAGTACATATGTTTACAAGCATTATGATAATGGTGAATATGATGGTCAGTCAATCGGGATGGGCACCTAACAGGCTGCCGCACGTCGGTTTTTCCATGTAAACGGATTTTGTCAACTAACATCGGATTACAGTCGCTTTATTGTTGAGAACCGGGATATTTTGAGTGGATTATCTAAAAACTTTATTCCAAGAGCCCTCTATAAGTGCCTTCTCAACAAGCGACTGTGTAACCCGTAGAACTTCCCTTCCATGTTACTGAGTTGCGTTCTTGTCAACCTGTTTTTTCACATTAAACGAATATATATATATATATATATATATATATATATATATATAGTTATAAAAAAATAATGATGCATGAGAGGAGGAATGATGGTGTAAAGGAAAAATGATGTTGGTGAGTGAGGAGGAGAATAGTGTTGAAAATGCTACTATAGAAACACATAGGATTTGATTAATTATTGTATTGCAACATTATTTTTACTCATATATGGCATAATCTGGGAGGCTCATAAGCTGGGAGGCAAGTTAAAATTATTTCAATTTACTGATTCTAAGAAATTTCTTAGCACAACTTTGTTTGATTCTTGTAGCAATTTCTTGTGCAGCACGAAAGACAAACAGTAGTAACGAAAAAGGAATTATTTCCTACAGTAGTCGCTTGAAATTTGGTGATGTCCTGCTGAGTGTTTGTGAGAAACCGAGATGCTTTCAAGATGCCTGGATTTATGAATCTGTAAAGTGCTTATCAAGTTCTGGTGTTAAGGGTGTCCTAAGCAGACAGCAGTCTCTTTGTCAAGGTATTATATTCTATATAATATACTTTGAGGGGGCTAACATGGAGAATGCAAATCCAGTATTGTACATGTCCGTTGTTTTGTCGTGAATCAGTAGCTAATCTAGACTAATCAGATGACTACTACTATGGCACCGTTTTCATAAATATCCAACACCTTTGTCAGAGGTCACTTCAAGTAGCATCTATGTCATTGTCTCTTGAAGATACATATGAACTGCTCTGCATATGCATCTTCAAGGGAAAATATATTGGTTCTAGTTAGAAGCGATCAGCTCTGAAAGATGATCATATGCAACCACATGACTTCATTTTTTTTCTTTGGCAATTTAAAGATTTTTTCGGGTGCTGATTTACGATTTGAATCTGCTACAAATTCATACAAATGATACGTTCATCGTAATGATGTGACTACCAATTTGGCCATAATTTGCAGCATACAGTAATTATGTGGCTTTCTATTGCTGCAGCATATGTACCGTATTTTATTGTATTAAACATTTATGGAGCACCTCCAGTAGAGTGAACCGTTCACTGTGCAAGACCACAAGAGAAGAAAATACGCTGTGAGAAAAGCAATGGTGGAGGAGGGTTTACCAGTTAGAATTTGCGATTGAGTAGACTAAGGACAGCATATACCAAAGAATTGGACCAATTGAGGTAAAGGACTGGGACTGAGCCATTGCTGTTCTAGTGTGATTGACATTAACCCTCATCCGAACAAGGGGGTCTGGCCAGACCCCCTTCATATATTTGCTGCCTCACATTTTTAGGAGTGATATTTTCTCAGATTGCTTTTATGGCTTTGTTCCTATATCACTGAGCTACAATTAGCACATCTAAACCACCAAATCGATTTTGTGATATGGAAGTTCTGAAGATAATACTGACCGAGACTATAATGATGACAGTTTGGACAGTGATAGTAACAATAAAGAATGTGAACATGAAGGGATGCCAATGCCTGATGAACATCATTCAGGTGTTTCTTCTGATGAAAACAATAATGAAATAATTTGAAGATGATGATAGACACGATGATGAGACGGGACCTGATAGTGAAGATAATGATGACGAAATTGTTTATACTGATGGAGCCGAGAGACCTAAATTATAGGCTAAATACAAGTAAAGATCTGGAAATTTTTTGCACTCAAAAGCAATGCCAAGAGGACGTGCCATGTCGCACAATGCAGTAACAGAAGATGTGGAATAAAATAATACGGACACATTTAGAATATTCAAGATAGTTTTTGACAGTTTATAACAGCCGAGATGGAAGACATCATCATTCGACATACAAACCCAAAAGCAACAGCTAACGGACTATGTATGATACATGTTTACATTTTAGGTTTAGTCCCATTCCATTATTTTGTATAGATATTTTCTAGAAAGCAGTCATGCTGACCCTGATCATAAGAGCATTCAGTACTAATTTTACTAAAATTATGGTTTCTTTATTTTGATTTATAAATTTTATAGATAGACAACTATTGCGACGATGAACATATGACAAACCATCACAATTAGTGTAATTAAGCATTTAATTTCAAATTCATCACAAAAAAATGATTTATATTGCATAAAGAGACTGATACATTATTATTTTGAGTTACCGGTACTCTGATATCATCTTACAAAATTGGCATATAAAAATTACTATTTCCTATGAAAAATCCACATCAAAACGGTCTGGCCAGACCCCCCCTTGTTCAAATTAAGTTGCATTTTAGCTTGTTCGGATGAGGGTTAAAGTCATTTGCATTGTTTACAACCCACATCATCTCAGTAATACAATAGATCAGTGGTTCTTAACCTTTTCACGGTCGCCGAACCCCAAGAGAAATCCATGACCACTCACCGAACCCCTCAAGTTTAAAAAATAATTTCTTTACTTATGGGAACAAAAGGAAATAAAAAATTGTACCAAATGTGATACAATATTAATTCAATACATGAACTACCAGTGGTGTAGCCAGGAATTTTTCAGTTTTTTTTTTGCCTGGCCGGATACCTTTTCTGAAACCAACCCAGCACTATTACAGTAAATAAAAGAGAATAGAGTAACAAATGGAATAAAGTAAAGAAAAGCAATTGTTACTACATTTTTGTTTTGTTTTTCTTATTTAAGTGGATAAATAACCTTTAAAAACTTGTTTACTAGGCCATTCGCATGGGGTTAACCCCCGAAATCCCCTCTTGGCTACGCCACTGTGAACGACTAACAGTTAACTAATGTACCAACACTACCAATTGCATCTTAAGGTATCCTTTATTGTTTCCATGTGGAAACAATGTGAGAAATGCATGACTCTGTTTTGGAAGACTCAGCCTCATGTCATTTTCGCAATTGAGTCTGCTTCTTTTTTTGGATCTAATCTCCACCAATTTTGAGAATCCTTGCTCACAGAGACATGATGTAACAAACGGTGTGAGGATTTCAAGGGCAGCTTTAGCAATGCGAGGATATCCTTTCATTTGGCGGCACCAAAATCTTGACAGTGTTGTCGTACCAAAGAGCAATTGCTGCATGTGGCTCTGCTGAAGTTCGATAAGATCGTCCAGGTATTGATCGTTCACATTCGCTGTAGCAATATCGAAGGTGAAAGGATGCTGCATCCATGCTGGATATTGCAGGATATCTTTGTCAGGTAAGTAACCATCAAATGACTTTCCCAACTCCTCCAGGTGCGTTGCAATCAATTGCTTCAACTCCTCTGGTACAACGGTATCTCCAACTTTAGACTCATTGTGACTCACACACAGTGTTGTGCGTTACTCGTTACTAGTAACGCGTTACTAGTAACTAGTTACTTTTTTGAGGTAACTATTACAGTAACTAGTTACTTTTCGGAAAAAGTAATTAGTTACAGTAACTGATTACTTTTACCAGGTAACGATAACTAAAACAACAAGTTACTTTTCGTTACTCTGCGTGGAACAGGCCATTGTTTATTGCCACAACCAATTCAAACATTTCGTCTGCTTCCTTGGTCACTCAGCTCAGACAAAGGAGCCCTTCTAGCCTACGGGTTTAAGATCGTCCGTTAATTAAACAACCTGACATTGAAGTAGCTTAATGTGACGGATGGCTGGGCACCATTGACCACAGATCTAGAGCGATCGAAGCTAATTACAGGTGTAAGCTTATTTGATGTATGGTCGGCGTTGGGTTACGTGATGGGCGAGTGTGAACAATAATAATTTGAACATGAGCCTATAGTATAGATACACAAACATAACCAGGTGCCACTCATGGCACTCGTACAGTTGAAATAGAGTTCCATATTTTGACACCTCAATAGACTTGGCACGAATAGGCTGATCGAATAGGCCGATAGGACATATACTTTTGATCTATCTATATGTTTATGGATAAAACAAATGAGGATAGGGTTGGACGTGTCAATATTATTTGTGGCTTGTGATCTTGGAACCGGGCGCAGAGGTCTATTTAGGCCTACATCTCCATTAATAGATCAGATACTACACAATATACGGATTGCAACAGGTGTGCAGGTAGGGTCGTAGCACTTAGTTGGTCTATGCTTGGGTATTGGAGGGTAGAAGATGATATAGACCCCATCTCCCCAAACCACAGACTCAGAATATTTACTTTAAAAGTAGAGGCATTGCTGATGGGTGGCAGTTTTGGCCGCAAATCTCAACATAAGAGACTTCACAAGATGCGAGTGTTGAACTTGTGTTTGGCGGGGGAAGAATTGTATCCATTCCATTGCGTTAGATAATCGAACAAAACTTTATCTAAGCTTAATTCAGTATTTTTAAAGTTCAATTTGGATAAATTACATTAAAAACCTTTTTCTATAAATATTATCGATACCTTTTCTATGTCATTATATTGAGTGTTGATGTTACTGGACTCGGACTTGGACCTTAGTGACTCGAACTCCTTTGGACTCGACTCGGTCTCGGCTTAGCTGGACTCATACTTGAACTCTGACTCGGCTCAGGTGGACTCGACTACATCACTGGTCAGCGATGGGCAAAAGTTTGACTAAAATTTCAACTTTTAGCTAAACTAAAGAGTGAACTCATTTCTTTAGTTATTAGCTACATGTAAGTGGCAGTAGCAAAATTGGCAACTTTGCAACTAAATCATCTTCATCAATGACAGTGAACACTGTGAGCAGCTGAACGTGGTGTGTAGTTACTTTTTTTGCGATACAGACTATAACTCTGGTGACTACATGCTGAAAGACCCAATCAATGAAATTGGACCTGTGGTACGGTAACTAAAAGTAACTATAGTTACTTTGAAAAGTAACTGTAATCAGTAACTAGTTACTTTTTTGGAAAAGTAATCAGTTACAGTAACTAGTTACTTTTCGCAGTCCAGTAACTAGTTACTGTAACTGATTACTTTTAAAAAGTAACTAGCCAACACTGCTCACACACTCATCTATAGCAGAGGAAAGTTAGCGAAGTTGTTGTTCTCGATTCGACACTTCACAATGGTAACCTGTTTCGGTAAGCACAAAGATTCTCTTCCGCTTCAATTATATTGATGCCACCACCCTGTATCTGGCAATTGAGATGATTGAGTGCACCAAAGATGTCAACCAAGTAGGCCAAGGCGAGGATGAACAGACTGTGACTCGATGTAGTGTTAATTAACGGGAAGTGCAGTAAAAAAATAACTAAGGTTAACAGGATGAACAGCTATAAATTTCATAAGGTAGAGACTGGCAGCAATCTATTTCAATCAAAATCTAATAAATAAAAGTAGAAAAAAATTAATAGCAGATGATTTTTCACTCACACTCACTGACCCTGAATATTATATATTTCAGAGGACCTCTGCCGAACCCCTGGCACTGGCTCACCGAACCCCGGGGTTCGGTCGAACACTGGTTAAGAAACACTGCAATAGATTTACAATATTATTGTTGAGTTAGTTTTGATATCTGGTCAGGATCTGGGCTGTCAGGCTTTTGAGATAGCTTAGTACTAAGATAGAGAGGGATTGATGGCAGCATTGGTGGAAAGTTTGGCTGTGAAACTCTTCAGGAGAGAAGGCAAGTAGAGAGCCGTCATTTAAAGGTTAAAAAGAAGAAGTAAGTGAACTGGGAGAGGTATTTTGAGATTTCTGTCATTGCTAAGGTTTGAAAAAATCATTTGCTGAGACTAATCAACAAGTGTTCAGTTTTTCAATTATGCATTTAGGAACTGTCTACTAGTGTGTGATGTGGCTTTATAAAACACCGATTCTTCTGTTTTAGTATGTCGCTGTGAGCCTCCACGTTGGGTTGAAAATGCAACAGTGTTGTTTAACATGTCCTCAAGTTGGCTTAAGGTCACCTGTATCCATGGACATAGATTCGACAATGGACTCGCTTCAATGACTTTCACTTGTAATTCAGATGGCTCATGGATGAGAATAAAATCGTGCAATGGTATTTATGTTTACTTGTGGCTGCTTTTGTTGAATGGCTTTTATGGCTAGTAAGTTTACTGAAAATTTGATGGCTTGTGCCTTTTACCATTTCAAATACTTCTTTGACAATAATTTTGATTCACAAGCATTCACTTGATGGCAGAAAATATTGGACTGATGTTTTAGTATAGAAGGTTGAAGGATGAAAGTTATTTTGGGTTATAATTAATGATAGAAAACCTAAAGGTGGCTTGTTAGAGGTGCTCCTTCGTCCTTACCCAGCTTTGTCATTAATTTTAATGAATGGAACCAATAGTTTCTGTTGTAATTGTTAAAAGTGAAGTTCTGGTGCTAGACCAATTCTGAGAAGTTGTGTACATACATACATGTAAAAGGCAGAGTTTACTCAGAGATCATTTCAGGTATCATGACAATTGCTTGAGTAAGTAAGTAAGTAAGTAAGTAAGTAAGTAAGTAAGTAAGTAAGTAAGTAAGTAAGTATTTTCTCTATTATTCCACTTGCAAGCGTACAATAATTATTAAGAATGCCATATCCATGTAGACATTTATTAATGAGAGAATAATGCACTTTAATTCCAGATCAGTTGCCTAATATTTTCTCGTAGCTATAAATCAGATAATTTTGGCATCGTGTAAAAGACGCAAATGCTTTTAAGAGTTTCCTGTGATTCTTTGTAGAGTTGTACTGTTCAAAGTTAGAGCCACCACTGCATGGCTCCCTAAGCACAGATGCTGTGGTCTTTGATACGACGGTCATTGTGGCTTGTGATCCTGGATTTGCTCTTCCCAATGGAAATTTGACAGAGGTTTTGCAGTGTCTTGAATCACTATGGAATGACACAGTGAAGGACTGTCTCGGTAAGATATGTTTATACTGGTATTCCATTTTAAGTATTCAGCCTTTTAAATATCTGTTAAGTGTCAACTATTACTGTTGATGCCATGATTGACATATTGAAATTGAATACCGTAATATTTTTATACTTTAATCTGTCAAAAATCTTCCCCACTAGATTCTGTTATTGTAATTCCTGCATAATATAATTTGAGCAAAATAGGCCGGCTATTATGGATACACTCTGTTTAGTACTGTTCTGTTGGCAGCTGTGTTCTGTGCAAGACCTTCATTTCCATTTGAAAATGCAAGGATGTTGAATACAGTGATGTCTGATCGCTTACCATATGGAACCATTCTCACTTATGTCTGTTACGAAGGGCAGAAGTTTGAAAATGGATATCGCATTAAGCAGAGTGAATGTGTTGGTGCTGGATACTGGAATGATACAGATATGTCTTGTGGCTGTGAGTACTGGCAGTTTTTGAGAAAATAATGTTGTATACCTATGACTGAATATTTGGCAGTTTTTCTTCAACTAACTTGCTTCTTATATTTGTTGGCTGAAATGACAAATGAATTTTGTATAATCTTGAGGGTTTTTGACACTTTATCTAATCAAATCAATAGAGGCAGTGCGAAACTGTATATTTGATGCACCATATAAATTCTCCGACATAAGTGTTCAAATGATGCTTACGTGATGAACATTGCCATTTTCATCATCAGTTCATGACACCAGCTAGTTAGTTGGTGGCGATGAGTACGAATAAGCGCTCTCCATTGTCCTTGGCCAATTGTCAAATTTATTACTCCTCTGAGTTTTAGTCCAAATGATGTTATGTCCTCATTTATATGATCTATCCAGTGTTTTTTTTATCTGCCTTTATTTCTTTATACAATACCTATACTAAAATGAAAGTTATTTCAGATTTTTAACTACTCTATTTTAACTTTGGTTTTTGATTCATTTTGTGCAACCACGGACTATTTTTTTGTTGCTGAAGTCAACAGATGTGATCCAGTTCCTCAGTTACGGAATGGCAAAAGCGATAGTTTCAAGGCACTCCAGGGTTCTGTTGCCACCTACACCTGTGATGCAGGATTTGCCCTTTCGAACAATCAGCCATTCCAGGCCATTGTCTGTGACGGTCAGACCTGGAATCCTCCTCTGAATGACTGTCTCGGTATAAGCTATTCTCAAACTGTTGCATAATAATAATAATATAATAATAATAATAATAATATAATAATAATAATTAATAAGAAGAAGAATTATGACAATTTATATGGTGCCGTAACACAGCCATGCCGTTACAAGGGTGCCTAATTAAGTTTTTGATTGTGTTGGAATAGCCCTGAAGTGCTATTTGATTTATAGATGGAATAGACTGAATTATATGTAGACTTGACAGCAAGCAAATAAGTACCATTAATGTACCAAGTCATAAGTACATGCACTTGAATATTAAAAGTTTGCATACCCGGTAGTTATGAGCTGATGGCTCCTGTAAATGCAACAATTCCATACAATACCATAAGTCACCAATAGCCATGCTCTTTTTCTGGGCATTCTATAAATCTTTACCTAGAATAGGAACCGATCTGAGCTCATGATAATTTGCCTTACTTGTATGAATCTGACTAATTTTATTCTCCACACTTAGCTTTTTAGAATGATGAAAAAGCATATGACACTTTTTATGACGAGAGTGTACTAAAGTGTCAGTTTAGCAATTATATTATATTTAACTTGTCATTTTAACTTGTACCTATTATTACTTTGATGTATATTACAATGATGTTCTATGTCCCATTGTGCATATGCAAGTGGAGTAATAAAGAAAATACTTACATGCTTACTTAAAAAAAGTTGGGCAACTAGTGCAGTTCATCTTTAAATTATTAATCCTACTATTACGCAGCGCTTTCCGGTGCACTCAGGAGCTCCACTGAATTCTTTAATTGAGCTGAAAAAATAAATGCCTGACAACTAAATCATTGAGATTTAACCTCTGTGTGTGTTAGTTTAGCATTCTGAAAAATTCACTGGATAATGATGTAGAATTGTTTTCCAGTAATCACCTGTCCAGGTAGTAACGTGTCAAATGCCAAATGGATTGGTGATGACTTACACTGGAACTCTACTGCAAATGTACAGTGCGACTTGGGTTACCACATCGGCGGCCGATCTAATGTTTCAATCTACTGTGGAAAATTTGGAAATTGGTCTGATGATGTCACTTCATGTGAACGTTAGTGTAAACTATCGAATCTAAAATATATGTATGTATGTATGACATTGTATGTATGTACTATGTATGCATGTATGTATGCGTGTGCATGCTTACGTACATGTTTATGAATGTATGTACGTAGGTCGTAGGCAATGTGGGTATGTTCGTATGTAGGCACATATGTATGAATGGATGTATGTATATATATATATATATATATATATATATATATATATATATATGTGTGTGTGTGTGTGTGTGTGTGTTTGTATGTATGTATGTAAAGATGAGTGTTTTTTAGCATTCATGTAGCAACTGTAAAACATCCATTGAAACATGGCTGCCTAATAAGTCGAGATAGACCTTGAGCTAATCCGAGTATGTTTCTTGAGCTGTATTTGTCAGTATGATCTTAGTGCAAGTTTATTATCGATTTAGGTTTTAATTCTGGTTGTAACCAAACCATAATATAGAGCATCTGCCTTTATGTGAATATTGTGCTAGATCTATCCATGTTTAGTTAATTACTTGTTTATTTATTTATCCATTTCTGTAGTGCTCCTTCAAGCTCTCTACTCAGAGGTGCTCCTGTCTACAGCATGGACACTGCATCGGAATTTCACGCCGAAGTGCATGAGCAATTGTGAATGAAGGACGTTCTCACACGGCTCAGGGTCCTTATTGCGGCGGCTTGAGGTGGATTTGAACCCGCAACCCTCCGGCTGCAAGGCAACGGACATACCTACTACACCACCGCACCCCACTTAGAGCTGTCAATGAAAGTAGACAATTTAAAGATGCAGATATGGAATTTTAAAGTTGCTACAGTATGTGATAATTATGATGTATTGCGTTTATCATCTGAAAGAGTTTTCAATAAATCAAAACCAATTTATTGCTGTCTTCTCTGGAATTGGATTAAAAATCACTCAAAATTTGTTCACCCTGGCTTAGAATGATGCATGGAATGTTGCTTAGCCTTAGCTGCAACATGTATGATCGCTTTTGATGTTATCACACATAATAAGATCAAATTTTATCATGTGAGTTACCGTTGTTTGATGTTGATGTCTGGGATTTCTTATTGTAATACAGCTGTTGACTGTGGTCCACCACCAGAAATTAACAGTTCAGAATCTCGGATTTGGTCATCAACAACCTATAGCAGTGGGGTCACCTTTTATTGTCCATCTGGTCTCTGGTTCAGCCGATATGTTTTTTCGAAAACCATGATTTGCGAAGCTGATGGGCATTGGCGTGTAGTGCCCCATGTTGAGAAGCAAGAACTGCCAAAATGTGTCGGTAAGTTGGAAATTCATTGCTCAGAATGTTCTTAACTTTAAGAATTTGGTATATCACTACTTAATTTAAGTTCTTATTCTAAATAATCATTTCCTGTCTAAATAATTGCTAATTTACCATGCTTTCATAATGTTCCATTTCTTTTGAGCATTATTGTGCACACCTAGTTGAAAATTAGAATTTTCATAGGTACAGGAATCAGCAAATATTGATACAGGTAATTGTTGGATTCTATGCCATTGGTGATTGATCCATTCTGAATATTGATTGGGAAAATATCTTCTGGTTTTCTTTTATCACTCACTTTGCGTGGCCAGTGGATTCAGAATTTTACGAAAGTGTAGTCACACTTTATGTCAATAAACCTGATCTCTCAAGGTCTACTCGTGTGGTTGTCTAGCTTATGCCGTGCAGCTTTTGCATTACAGTTCTAGTGTTGTGTTGAACATAGTAATGCAGGAAGCCTGTGCTAGATTTAAAGGCAAGTTGTGATCACATTGTGGAATTCCTTCTTTAGGTTGTAGACCCTAGCAGAATATAGTATGTAAAACTACAGTATGAAGACTAGTGGCTTATCAGTAAGGAATGATGGAGGAAAGCACGGATGTTGCATGCTTGGAAAGCCTGATGACTGCAGTTTATGTACAGGGTGGGCCATAAAAAAGTAACCCCTAAATCGTCAAAAAACGAGGGGTGACCTCACTAAAAGTGATGTAACTTTTGTTCTCTTTCAAATATTTTGATCAAATCTGACCATAGTGTGTAAATATGAATTGTCTTTAAGTCTGTAAAATTTCATTTCGAAATTCTTACTTCTGGCCAAGATATGGGCAAAAAACCTTTGGGGTTACTTTTTATGGCCCACCCTGTACATGATAAACGTTTATTTCTTGTGACCCTTTTCATTAGCATCTTGACCTTAGTTTCTAAAGGTTTTTCTTGTGGATTTTCATAATGACCTCATTAATCTGCCATTCAAATTCACACGCCATCAATACTTTTAGCGCTGTTGTAATTTTTAGAGCAGCATATGTATTGTTAAGAATTTTTAAAATAAAAATTCAAAACGTTTACGGATACATATTACATTTATTAGCATGAATGTCCTCCAAACCTAACAAACTAGGATGTTGGAGAACATGCCCCATGTCCTTGGGGATTGATACCTTTGGTATGACCAAATGGTATGAAGACAGTGACATACTCTGTATCGTCTCTTTCTAGATGTTAACTGTCCACCATTGTATGATCATCTGGCAAATACGACCGAGACCGAAGTGGGAGTCAGTGTTCAGGTGGCCTGCAGTGGTAACCAAACTTTGCAAACAGGTCAAACAGAGGCGATGGCTATCTGCACAAGGGTTGGCCTTTGGTCGCCTGCAATTCCAGAATGCATTGGTTTGTAGACCAGTATTGTGGGCATTTTTTATGATTTATTCTATCTTCGTTTTAGACATATTATAGTGAAGCCTTCATAACATCATCCTGTAGGCCTACAATGCATGGAACGTAGGTCTTAAGTAAAATCATCGCAGGGTGGCAGATTGACTGACGTGTTGGCTATGCACTGCTGCAACTCTAGTTCAAATCCCAGACTGTCCTGTGAAATCAACACATCATAGTTTACATTGCTAAACTTTGTTTAAACTTTGGGACTTTCATCTTTGATACCAGTGCCAGCTTTAATCCTCTTCATGCAAATTTTCAAGTTCCATGAATTATTTTGACATTATGGACCTTGTTGAGGCATTGTTTTTCTCTGTTTATGTTCATCTTCTGTTTATCATTATTGTTAACAAGCCACTGATCAACATGCAGTAACTAACTGTGCCAAAAATTGTTGCACAAGGAACATCATTCGTGAAATTACTGATCATTAAATGCCATAAAATTCATAATGACCCGTGTGTGGTCCCTCTTCATTATAAACTCCTTGATCATTGATAGGCCTATTACCGACCGGAATGGCACTTAGTCGCTAACAGAAAAAATCATGTAAAAACCAGGTGTGTGTTGCTAGGCAAAATTCTCAAAAGATGCATCAACCAATGCTTACTATAACGTGGATGTTTTAGAGGAAATACACTGAAATTCATTGTTAAGTCACGAGAGTTTGCTTAACATAACGACATAACAGGGACGTTACATAGTCCAGAAGACCATTAATGTATCTGTAACAAACCACTTCCCTGACAGCCATATTGCTTGAATCCCATGTTCATCCAGTGATCCCTACTGGCAAATACAAGGTGGCCCAGCTATGGGCCGAATGAACATGGATTTCTCAGGTCAATCCACTATCTTGTAGGCTGCTATGAAGTGATATTTGCTTTGATTATAATGCATTCATGGTAGAGAACATGTATGTATGTATGTATATGACCATTTATATAGCGCCTTAACAAGAATCTCACGAAGGCGCTTATCGTAGCTAACATGCAATACAGTTGGAGCTCTACAGCATGATAACATAATGAGCGTTATAGGTACACTACATCCATACGTACTAATGCTCTGAATGGATGAATGAATGAATGAATGAATGAATGAATGAATGAATGAATGAATGAATGAATGCTGTATTAACACTGAGTAGTTACATGAATGCATTCGTTTATTTGTTGTACAGGTGGAGCAAAACTTCAGAAGGTGGAATTCCCAAAGGTTGAAGCCAAAGGAGCTCAGTACGTTGCAGCTGCTTCCGCCACACTGGTCGCTTCTATGATGTTTGTCATCGTCCTCTTAGACGCAATGAGACTGGTTGCAATGTTTAGAAAGCGCCACGCTAAGCATCAAGCAAAAAACAAATTCAAATGATGCTGAAGCTGGAGTAGTGGTCAAGAGGATGGACATTCATTTAAAACTCTCAAATAGTCACAGATCCAAGTCTCACTGTGCTTTTCTTTGTAGAACATGAAAGAAACTAAATTATCTATCTATATCATGTGTTTTTTTACCACATTTAAATTATACTCTGATTGTGCAATTTTTTAGCATGACTGCAATTTTTAAACAACTTGTTTTGCAAATGTGGCTTAGGTTGAGATCCTTTGACACTTAGAAATGAACTACATTGGTCTCCAGTTGCTTTTAGTACATTTTTGTTGTTAAAGAGTTACTAGCAACTCAGAAAGTAAAATAAACACATAGAGAAACAGACCTTTTTGCAGTGGACAGACAGACTATCTGGATGATTGGCGTATTGAGTGATAATGACTGCCGGAATAGGAGGTATGTACTTGCCTACAAATAGTGAATTAAGTGCTTTATTACATTTTTTATTAGCACATTAATTCTAGCTAATGACTTCTTTTGTTCATTTTATCATGCAGTGTATGAGTTTTTTTATTGCAGGTTGTTGTCTGTTCTTATGACATAAACTACTGTAATGCCATTTTGTGTGACTTAGTTCTGAATGTTAATGTAACAAGGACCAATTGGTAGCTTTATGCTTAAGCCACCAACTTGCACATACTTGCCATGACACATAACTTGAGCTTCATGAAAACTTGCAGAGAAGTCATGTAATTTTGCAATACAATGCAGTATCACCACCACCATAATAACCAATTTCCATCGTAGCTCCGCTCTGACTCCTCAGCTTGACCTCCCGGAAATTTACCCATCTCTTGTGGACAGTGGACTTGATGTGATATAGTGCCGGTTAATAAGCTGGTCTCTTTGTGGGTGCTGACAATTTCTCAAAAATTTACATTAGGGCCTACATTACATTACAATGCAGTGCCATTGTAGCAAGCGTACAATACTTCTCTACCATACCATTGCTCTGATTGCATTTTAAGCTACGGTGCTGCAGGGCTGTTTTTAAGGAATTTTAGAACTGCACAGCTCCTTTCCTTTCCCATCCTCCATGGTAAATTACTTCCAAAGTTCCAATCGAAGGACAATGACCTTTTTTGCTAGTTTTAACTGTACAGAAGTGCTTATACAACTGCATAAATTCATTTAGAACTGCACATTTTGTGTACTACTGCACGTTAAAAAAAGCCCTGCGGTGCTGCAAAACTAGGAAACAATGTTATGGTAAAATTTGCTGTTCAAATGCATGACCTTAAACGTATAGTCCAATAATTAGTTTTCTGGCTCTAAATCTGTGTTTGATTGATTTTGTGTAAGTGGCCGAATTGTATGAAAGCAATTACTGTAGATAATTAGGTTTTTCCAAAATCACATTATAAATATTTAATTTTTGTTGAAATCTCACGGTTCAGTGAGTACATTTCGTTTTTATATATAATTATGTTTATTACGTTAACTCTATTGATACATCTCGCATCATCTTTTTTATTTAAGCACAATATGTAACTACACGGCATGTTGACTATTGGCCACTGCAGCATCTAGAATGTGTCTGACTGAAAGTGGCTTAGCCCTCCCACTGTCACCCATCATTTCTCAGTGAGATCCAGTTGTTCTGCTAAATGCTGGAGTCAGGATGAAAATAATAAATATGCAAGACCGGAGGCATTAAACCCTCCCATCTTTTTCAGGGCCCATAATTAAGTTTTCTTTGTATGCCACAGCTCCACTTGGATCATAGGCTGACTCCCAGTTATTTTTCTACAATTCTCATAATGGTCGGAGTGCCTGCTATGCGTTTTTGCATTGCATTATCTTTGTGTGTGTGTGTGTGTGTGTGTGTGTGTGTGTGTGTGTGTGTGTGTGTGTGTGTGGCGTGTGTGTGTGTGTGTGTGTGTGGGTGGTGTGGGACAATTATAATGTCACTTAAAATTTAACACAAGAAATTTTAAAAACTTAATTACAAATGACAGAAAAAAATTAACTAAGTGGTAAATTCCCAGACTAATTAAAGTAGTCAGCAAATTTAGTGATGTTTTATGCAAACGCAGTACTTTAACAGCTATGCATAAGCTACATCAATGTAGGCCTATATTTTTTCTCGTGAGCAATATAGATCATATACCAATATCAAATGTAAAAGTGGTTGAAGTCCGTCAGGAACATCCATAACGGACGTCCTCAATGGGAGGGGAGAGAACTTCAGAGAAGGTCATCCCAATGTGAACAAATGCAAACAACGAGGGAGTTATGACCAGTATGTCCGCACTTAAGTTTGGTAAAAAAAAGTTATAAATTCAGTACGTAGGCCTACATGTGGCCTGTGCAGTATTAGAGCCTGTTTTAAAATTATAGAGCAATAACTCTGGCCACTTCAATCATAATGGTTCATTCATTCAAGAGGTTTAGTATCACTTCAAGATCATGTGTGTACTCGATCAGGAGTAGGTCTAATTTAACCAGTGTGACAATATTTATTATAGGCCTAGTGTAGGCCTATTATTATGACAGCTTTAAAATAAGAGAGAACTAGGGGTTTCTATAATGGCCTTATTCGTTATGCCTTTTTATTTTGGTAATTGAGCAGTGTTTAATCTAGACGTCTCTGGGGGGGGAAAGTTCCCCCCCCAGGATTGACATTTCCCCCCCCAGAAAAATTTCACAAAATGATATTATTTTTCAGTTACTGTTTTCATCATTGTTTTACATTAAGTGTTGTAATATACCGTGATATTATTTACTATTATATGACTATTATGACATTATTTACTACTATAATATATGATATTATCATGTTGTAATGAGTATAACTTACTGTATATATTTGTATAAACACTATTTTTCCTAACTAAAAACAGAGATGACATCCGCTCCAAAAAAATGCGTCAAAATGATAATAGTTTTTAGTTGCTGTTTACATCATTGCATTACATGAACTGTTATGATAATAGACCTATACCGTAATATTATTTTCTATTATATGGTTATATTAATTTTTTACTATTATAATATATGACACAATCCGGCTAAATTGAGTATAACTTACTGTTAATTTTTTATACAAATACTATTCTTGTACAACTGAATGGCTTCTCTCCAGTGCTATCCTCAAATTTTAAACTGTCAAATTTCAAAATGGTTTGGTCCTATTATTTGAACACCTGGTAAAACAACATCATTACTATATTGTGGCTTCCAGATAAATTTTGGTACCAGTAGTTAATTAGTTCTTGGTTGATTTGTGTACCATATGATTTCGGAAAGTGTATCTTGGTCAGCAATTCAGGACCATAAATATTATTGGGAAACAGAGATAAGCTGATTATAGTGCTTAAAAGTCAGCTTATATAGTCATGTCTGCAGTTATACATTAGAATAACCCAACAACAACAAAGCTGACCTGCTGAACTTGGGCTGCTGAACTCGATACATAAAGATATTTTTATTGTAAATATAATTATATTATATAAATATATATTGAAATCCTAAAACACTTTATCAGTAATGAAATAATGGAGTTATTTTGCTATCTTGAAAGGATACCATTACGGTGTGGAAACTCCCACAAAATTATTTTAAAGTATTGAGTATATTTATTCAAGTCTTAGGTCACTCTTATAAGCACTGAAAAAGGACAGCTTTTGTAAGATGACACCTTAAAATACTGCCATTGAAATGTGGAAATTCAAAAAGTTCTTTTTTGAAATTACAAAGTTTATATTTTTAGGATGACACCTTAAAATGCTGCCATTGCAATGTGGAAATTCAAAAAGTTTCTGATGAGGATCTGAAAAAGTACAGGTATTTTGTAAAGATGACACCTTAAAATGCTGCCATTTCAATGTGGAAATTCAAAAAATTTCTGATGAGGATTTGAAAAAGTACAGGTATTTTGTAAAGATGGCACCTTAAAATGCTGCCATTTCAATGTGGAAATTCAAAAAGTTTCTGATGAGGCTCTGAAAAAGTACAGGTATTTTGTAAAGATGACACCTTAAAATGCTGCCATTTCAATGTGGAAATTCAAAAAATTTCTGATGAGGATGTGAAAAAGTACAGGTATTTTGTAAAGATGGCACCTTAAAATGCTGCCATTGCAATGTGGAAATTCAAAAAGTTTCTGATGGGGAGGGGGCACATCCCCCTCCCCATACCCCTCCCCCTCTCGGTCTCGGCGCTACGCGCCTCACGACCGTCCTTCGGACGCTCAATTGTCTCCCCCCCCAGAAACCTGAATTCCCCCCCCAGAGGAGGGGGACTAGATTAAACACTGGTAATTGAGGATATTGGGGGAGGCTAAATGCGGACAAACGTATGCGGCAAGAGGGGAGGAAAAGTCCAGAGTAGGCATAGGCCGATTCTGCGGATGTCCGTTATGGACGATTTCTCAAGTCAGTGAAGTAACCACGAATAAGTATGATTATGGTGTCGTAATCAACCAATCTGAACTTCATGCATGGACACCTAGCATATTTAGTTTAGTTACATGTAGCCTATATAGGCCTACTATAGGCTATACTATATTTTTATACTACATGTATATAGCTACCTGCAGGTATACGGGTTGGCTCTATTATACGCTATAGACTAATTAAGACACTCCTTTTCAAAAACTCTTACCCTGTCTCATCTGACACTGTGCACGCTCCAATTCCCGGGCCACCCGTCTTCGTAGGCCTATAGCTGTCCGACTCCCACTCCTCTGATTCTATGGTACCTCGACCCGGATCACCATGGACTACTCTGACGGACAACCGTTTGACTCAACGCAGCGCTCGTGATTAGGCTAGTGCCCGCGCTTGGCTTTCGACTAGCGCTTTAGAAATTTCGAGATTACGATTACGATAACGACTGTTGCGACGCCTAGGCCTATGGTAGACCCGCATATATAACGGGATAGCCCTTCCAGCTGTGTCGTCTGTGCTTTCAAGAACCTAATTAGGCCTACTTAGGCCTACCTTCTGCCGAAGCCATAGGCGGAGACCTGGGCGGAGACTTGGGGGGGGGGGCGAAAAGACGCGAGATTTTTTGATGAACGAATGGCTGAGTGTTTCAGAAAAATTGTCATCTTTTGCCGGCCAAAAATTTCTGACGATCGGCGAAATCTCGAAAAAAATTCTATTTTCGCCGCCAAAAAAGTTGATGACTTTTTTATAGTCATTTGCCGACGAAATCTCCGACGAAATCTTCCAAAAATTTCTATTTTCGCCTGCATAAAAGTTGATCACCTTTTTTTAGTCTTGACGCTCAACGATTGGGGGGGGGGGGACAGATGCATGGCAGCATGGGCCGTCCCCCAACACCTTCATTGGGGGAGGACCGTCCCCCTGTCCCCCTCCCCCTAGGTCTCCACCTCTGGCCGAAGCTAGCTCGTATTGCTTTATTGACCGCGAAAGGATTAAAGACTCACTGTACCACTTCAAATTACAGTCTCGCCTGAGAAATTTCTACAATGATGAAAATTATATTCACTATGTACCTTAATTTCAACATCATCGGCATTAAACAAGGCATAGAGATCGATCTTCTTCTCTTCCTGGGCATCTGGCAATTCGTCATAAGCGTAGGATAATCTCTAAATTTCTAAAGCGCCACTCGAGAGCCAAGCGCTGAGTTCAATAAATGATAAATAAATAGGTACTTACTTATTATTGCTGAGTACAAATCGTTATATCAGCTTCATAGCTTGCTAAATGCAGTCGCTGCCATTTTTCGTGGTTTGCTTGGTGAGGCGTGGCCAACCGTTTCGTCCGCTTAAATGATTTCAGTTGTTATGTGACGGTACACGACGTGAAGGGTTGTTGACATAATTTTATTCGTATTGACAATTATTAATAGTAGCGGTAAATTTCCAATAATTACTCTTGAAGGATAATCTTTTATGAGGGGCAACGTGCGTCATGATTTAATCTGATTGGAATAAAGTTTCGGCTTGTGGATTGATTGTGTCTTTTTGATAATCTTTCTCCGGTAAGCTGTTATGTAGTATACAACGTGCAACTTTTAAGTGGGTCAAATATGCGAAGCCGATGTGTGACATCATTGCTTTGAAGAATGATTATTAAGCCGTTCGGTGACTTCGGTCATTGTAAAATCAATCCCACGTCTTATAGGAGTCACTTACCATGAGTATGCCAATGGCGGCAACATACAGGATCTGCAGAGAATATGCGAGCGTCTGTAATACCATATGTGTAATGTGCATATTTATATATTGCCGTTGTTTTAAGTTTGAGATTCTGATATTAATGAAAGGTAAGGTAATCCAGAATTATTGGTTTTCAAAGCTGATTTAGTGACAAGCAAGAGTTAGTTATTCGCCTTCTATAAATGATTCACACACTAGTCTGATTTCTATAAAAATTCATGTTTTATTGATGTTCCGTTTTGAAGATAACAGTTTACTAGATCTAAAGGAGACATGCAGCACCTAGGCTTTAACAAAATGAAGAAATTAACCCTGTATTAGAACACTTGTTAATGGTAATATCTGTTGCTGTAAAGACTTGCATCTTCATCTTCTTCCAGCATTTGTCTTCCATCAATGGTGTTCGTCACTGTCCCTATAGTCGGGCTGCGTTAAAAGAATTGCAATGTACTACCCGGAAAAAATTGGCAACAAGCTGGAAACAAAAAATAATTAAAGATGACAAAATAATATACTTAGAAAATTGTCCCCAGCCCGTCAAATCTCCTGATAACTCGACTTATTAGAGAAATTTGAAGGCATAAAATCATAATATTATTTCAGCGCTGTACCTCGGATATTTAGTCTTACGCTTAATCTCGAAGCCGGGTTGCATTAAAAGAACTGCAATGTACTGCCCGGAAAAAATTGGCAACAGGCTGGAAATTAAAAATAATTAAAGATATAATAATAATTTTGCTTAAAAATGGTCCCCAGCAACTAAACTCTTATTCTGGGTTATTTTATAAAGAGATTTATTTTGGCATAAAACTGGGCTATTTGCGCGCCAGATTGGAAGTCCAAGTCAGCTGTTGCCGGAGATATTGTAAACAGCGGAATAAAACACTTCTTTTGCGACAATTAGTAATGCTATATTAATATTTTGAATGTCTACTTCAACTTGAAGTACAGGAATAGACCAGGCAATTTATTTTAAGAAATTATAGGTTATTGTACCGAATCCTGGTGTTTTGCCGGACCCGTACGCATGCACTCGCTTTTTGAATCTCCATTAGTAGCTGCATAGGAGTCTCCTGCGTCAGTGATTTTCATGGAAATTTGTACCATTTACTAACAAATTTAAATTGATTGATAAAATACTGCTGAGCACCGTATTATTTCCTTTCTCGATTTCATTGTGTATATCATTATTTTGATACACAGGTCTTATACCGGTAATTATCACTGCATGTATAGGTCTAAACATTCTGAATCTTTGATTTTGTTGCAAAAATGTGTTGCAATCCTGATTGTGAACACAGTTATCTCTCCAGAGCTCTTGTAAGTTCTAACATTGTTTTTGTTGCAAGTAGGCTGATAAGGTGATTATCTGTGTTTCAATTTAATTTTTGTTTTATAATTTTGTACTGATTGTGTTGCTATTTTGCTGTATAATATTGGTCAGTGCTAACATTCATATGGTCTCAACAGAACTTTTTTGTTTACAACTGTGTGACATGTATCGTTGACTGAAATGTAAATGTAATTTAGGGGCCAGGTTGATATAAGCTTTTAGCTTTTTCTGGGCTTCCTGTTGCTCAGAGATCGTTTCTGTATCTACTACTTGTACACATGTTCTTTTTGTTTCTTTGGCAATAAATAAATAAATAAAATTTTAAAAAAATCACCAGGATCCAAGAATAAAACAATTCTGGATGTAACTTTGTCACTTTTGTCTGAATATCTACTACCTCAACATTTTGAAACAAACGAAATTGCACCAAAAGGCAGTATTCCACACTTTAAATACAAGAAAATAGAGGGCAGTCAAAAATCAAAATAGCACCAGTCTAGCTACAAATTACTAAATAAAAAATAGGCCAACATGTGACATCAGGTATATTGTCAACCGACTCAACCCTGTTATTTACCAGTGATCAGGCCAAGAAATTCCAAATAATTACACCAGCCTTTGTGGCTCGGAGCTTTAGAAGTTAATTCCTTTAGAATCATCTAATGTGGTCTGTCTGGTGGGAGTTTGCATGTAATTGCGAGCTTTCTTGGCAGCATTGGCTGTGTGATGTCCGGTTCTGGGCTTTCAGAGGCTTTGAGTACTGCTTTGGTTCAGATTCCGTTGGATTCCGTTGCATATGATCAGTGGTTAGGTTGTAGACAGTGTTTTACGAGAACATTTTTTGGTTGATTCAGCACTAAATATTTTACTTATGAGATCTGACCATGATACCTCAGTAAGCAATGACATGCCTGGATGTATCACTGACATAGGCGCAACCACCCTATGGGACCCACGGGACGCGTCCCCCACAACTTTTGAGTAGTCCCATTGACTTTATCATTATGGTCCCCTCCAACTTTTAGGACGTGATTCATTTGGTCCCTCCCAACTTTTAGGACGTGATTGCGCCTCTGATCACTGATGCTGATGTAACTCACCTAAGATAGTGTGAACAGCAGAGCTAGATTTGCATAGCCTTGATAATAATTTAATAATTTTCGTTTATTCAACAATTTGGTTGACAAACCGCAACCGGTTACAGTATATAGTTATGCAGTTATCTTATTAACATCAATCTTAACTACTAGCAGAAGAGACAGCCTGGATTACAAGATGCCCCTGAGTGTTTAAGAAAGTTAGACAGTGCACTTTAAGCTCATAAAGTCATTTTAGTTACTGTGTTCAGAACTGCAAGATCATTGCTGCAGTATATGAAGTATATATATATATATATATATATATATATATATATATGTTTATTTCCTGAAAACAGTTAATAGAAATCGGGAAGATTGGGTGTATGCTCTTGTGATTAAGATGAAATTAGTTGTTTTAAGTTTAAGGTTTATTATGAATAAACTATGGAAACCTTTGCCAACACCTCGTGGTGGTCTCAGCATGGGTGTAGTGTTGGCTAGCTGCATGGCAGAGTGGTAGTATGAGATCTATCCTTGATACTTCAAGGTATCAGTAGGACATTGGCTCAGTGTAATGTAAATGAAAGATTTTTCAGTGCCAACAAAAGCCACGTCAGAGAGACCAGATTATTCACTGGCATTATATCAAGTCAGGTCTGCAATAGCCAAACTGCTCATTTGTTCCGGTGCCAGGCTAAAATCTGGGAGGACAAGCCGAGGAGACTATAGTTCTGTGGTGGTAATCAGTGATGGTGGTGGTTGTGTGTGCAGTGTAGCTCTGCTACTGAACAATCTGACTGCTTTGCAGATACCATAAACATCTGTTTTGGGACGATGTATAATAATGAATAACAGGAGCAGTGATTGCATTAGTCTTGATGCACTGCTCTGTTGCAAATGTTTACGAAGAAATTAAAATCAGTGTAGTCACCTTTTATCTTATCTTATCTGACCATTTATAAAGCGCTTCTCGCAGCAAGAGCCTTTCAGAAGCGCTCCCAGTGCGTTTAACTCCGAGAAAAAAGACAAGTTTTTAGACGAGAGAAAGACGAGGATACACTACCAGAGAGAATGGCAGAGCGAACTGATGGGGGAAGCCCATTCCATAGGGAGGGACCAATGCAGGCAAATGATCTGGATTGAGCCATGGCAGTCCTGACTCGGGGGACAAAGAGGTCAAGCCGATCAGAGGACCTAAGAGGACGCAGTGAAGTGGCAGAAAGGGGGCGATGTATCTGATCACACAGATACTTCGGAGCAAGACCCATTTGAGACTTAAGGACCAAAATCAGGACTTTTAGGATTGAGAATGCTGTATTACTGTTGTTTCCTTTACCATGTTACTGTGCTGCCATGTTAGTTTTAGTGAATAATGATTGATAGAATTATAATTAAAATGTTATTTATAACATGCCTCAACAAAAAAGAATATTGCACGAAAGCATGTAACAGGAAAGCCTATTCATAACAAATCTGAAACAAATAAGTCTTCAGGTTTTTTAAAGAGTGATAGTGAAGATGATTTTCAGAAGTCTGGAAGTTTATTCCATTCAGTCAAACACAGCTAGTGGCAAATGCACAGTTCCAAATTTTCTGACTGAACGTGTCACCACAAAGTCACCATGAGATGAAAATCATGGTCCTCGTCTGGATTGGAGAGATGAACATGATGTTACAAGTGAGAACACATAAGAGGGAGATGAATTGGTGTGGATTTCGGTACATCGGAAGACGTATTTTGAAAGCTATTCGTGCCTGCATGGGAAGCCAGTGCATTTCACGAAGAGTGGGGGGTGATGTGGTCATAAGGATTGGGTGAGCTTCTGGTCCAGCGGGGTCGCTTGGATATTAAGCAGCGCCGTGCTTTCTCGATCGTGGGCCTACTGTCTGGAACGACCTCCTGGTTACGCTTCGCTCTCTACTTGTGGTCCATCCGGCTGGGTTCTACAAGTCTTTTTCTTTGTTCGTGGTTGGGCTGGGAGCGCCTCTGAGTAGTTTCTTGAAGGGATGCTATATAAATGCTCTGAATGAATGAGGATTCAAGTTTCTGATCAGCTTTGCAGCATAATGGAGAACAGTGTTAAGAGATGGATGTATGCAGGGAGCCATAAAGGACAGTTGCAGTAATCATATAGTATGACTTAAATCTTGATTATTCTTCAAGTTGTTTTAGGATGCAAGTTTGGGTTCTTCTATGTTATTTGTTCATATGATCGGTCATTTCCATTGGATAATTATCATCATCGTCAGTGCTCAGCAGCAGCAGCAGTGTGTATATAGAAACAAATTGGCTGCTTTCAAATTACACAACCGAAAGTTTAGCTGCTGCCGCATTTCCGCAGATCCCAGGAGAGTACAGCAAATGTCACATTAATGATACATTAACGTGACTAGTTTGATATTTGCGGCATTCCCATGGGGTAGGCGAAAATGCGCCGCGGCAGTCATGGCCTTCACTATTCGGCTTATTAATAAATCTGACTGGTTTCATTTTATCAGGGGGTAATTTATTTCAATGTATACGTAAAAATATTAATGAAAAACAAAGAAATCAGCTTTTTGCCGATTATTTTCTTGGTCTGAGAGCTCCGCAACGCGACTTGTTTACAAATAAGTGATTGGAAGCGGTAATAGAAAAACAGAAAAGTCCGAGGTACACCGCTGAAATAGCATTGCAATTTTATGCCTTCAACTTTCTCTAATAAAATGAGTTATCAGGAGATTTGAGAGGCTGGGGACCATTTTATAGTTATATTATTATCTTATCTTTAATTATTTTATATTTCCAGCTTGTTGCCAATTTTTTCCGGGTCGAAAGCTTCCGCAGCCCGACTACTAACTGGCATTCTTGCTCTATGACTTATGACTGAACGTGAACTTTCTTACCTGATCGATTTAGTTTTGACTGAGCAGTGTTGGTAGTGGTGTGATCTGTAATAAAAGGTAAATAAGACTAAACACAGAATCATGAACCTTGCAGAATCATGAATGAAATCGAACCAGTCCTCCATGGTTTACAAGAAATTTTTAGGTCTGAGTCATTTAGAAACAGCATTTTCCCCGCTATTTTAGACAGTGAAAGAATCATGCGTGTTCGTACACACACACGCACACACAGATATCTGAAATCAGATAGTTACTAACAAGTTTGTTTGAGAATTTTTGGCATGGAGGCAAGAATAGCATTGTGCCAGTTGTCAGGAATGACACCAAGTTTGAAAAAACAATTAAATACACAATTGACCAGTTTCGTCAACTCCTGCGAATCTTTTTAAAAGAACTAGTCAAGCAGAACATCCAGCCTGCAGCAGTTTTTTTCCTTTATTGGTGTTGAAGTCTTTTTCTAACAAATACAGTTTTTGATGGCCATATTTGAACTGTTTGTTTGATTGGGTGCTGTGAGCAGATCTATATAAATAAAGAGAAGATTCTGTCTGTTTGACCGGGATGCATTTTCACAGTTTTTGAGCTTTTCACTCCAAACCTTCACTACTCTGTCGGTGTGGGCATGAGACACCCTGTGGAGGGTTGGCGAGTCTCTACCACCATGGGGGCCAGGGTGGGGTGGGGCGAAAACCCTAATTTTCGCTATTAATTTCCATTCCCTTGCCATAGTTTTAAAGTTTTTCCTTTGACACATTGCAGCTAGACAGCTATAGTGCTTCAGGGGCCACCTCGTCCCACCCAACACGCACCTCGCCCCGGAGGGGCCGGGTGGAGGCAGGGTATTGTTGGAGAAACACAGACAAAATTTGCTGGTAAACAGAAATACGATGAAACACATACCGGTTAGGAGTCAGAGTGTGATGCGGTTGGGCGGGGTGGGGTGGAGTGGGATGGGTGGGGACTGGGCGGCTGGGAAGCCGGCGGTTGGGGCGGGTTTCGAGTGGCCAAAAGTTAAATTTATCGGGCAATGCAGAGTGCCCCAGACAAGTTGGAGGCAAAGTGGGCGGGGGGTCGGTGGGTCAGTGGCATGGTCAAAATAGGTGAGGGTGGAGAGTAGGAGCGAGGATATGAGATGAAATGAAATGGGGTGGGGAAGTAAGGAATTGGCCCGGAGCGGGGCGAATCCTAAATTTCTCGGGCAACGCCGGGTACCCCAGCTAGTTTTGATATATAGTTTGATACACTTGTCCCAATACCATCCACAAATTGCAGGGCATATTCAGTCCAGGAGCTCCTGATTTGATACTTTTATTGCCAATGGGTGACATATTATTTGAACGCATACATTTAAATTTATTGTTATTTTCTTAAGGACTATAAAATGTTACTATTTTTGCATTTGCAGAGTTTTTAAAAACTAGGTCACAAACTCCAGGTTCAATGCTGTCCTTGTGGGAAATAAACTCATTGGCACAGATGCCCTGCGTGCAATTTTATGTGTGCTACATGAGGTTACTTTTGAATAATCTCCTATATTATTATAAATCATAATACCCTTTGAGCTCTGTTGGTTAAATGCCCTGGGCAACAAGTATCCTGTTTAGAAGGCAGAACTTGGACTGATAAGCAGTTTGGCTTTGACATATCTTGGTTCCTTTGAGGACTATTACTTCTAGCTGTGTGATTTATGTGTTTTCAAATTCTTTCTAAGTTATCACTTCACTCAAGAGCACTGATGGAGCCTTTTCAAAATGCACTATCTTAATTAAATTGTAGCAGTGCCACTGTTTGAAATGGTAGGGATATTGCACACCACCTTGTTTCATTTAATGCATCCACTCTTGTTACAACCTCTTTGCTTAAAGACTGTGTAGCCCTTCTTGCTCCCACGATAACCAAGCTCATAAATCTGTCACTCTCAACCGGTACCTTCCCTACGCTTTTCAAAGACTCAGTTGTTAAACCACTTCTCAAAAAACCATCTCTGGACAAAGAACTCCTATCCAACTATTGTCCAATCTCAAATCTGTCATTCTTATCCAAACTCTCCGAACGGATTGTCCTCTCTCGTCTCAACAGTTACCTCATCTCCAACAATCTTCTAAACCCAAACCAGTCTGCCTACACTAAGCATCACTCTACCGAAACACTCCTGGCCTCGCTCTACAACAAACTTGTGATGGCGATAGGCCGTCAACAAGTCTCTTGTCTGTGCCTCTTAGACATCTCTGCAGCCTTTGACACAATAGACCATGCTATTCTTCTCAATCGCCTCTCCTCTGTCTTTGGAATCTCTGGCACTGCCCTCTCATGGATCAAATCATACCTTTCCTCACGCTCTTTCATTGTTAGCGCTTCTGGTCACTCATCTAATCAACAAATCCTCACCTGTGGTGTCCCTCAAGGTTCAGTCCTTGGTCCTCTCGTGTTCATTCTCTATACCTCCCCACTCAGCAAACTCATTTCATCATCCTCTGCTGAACATCACCTCTATGCCGACGACACTCAATTATTCCTATCTTTCTCCCCTCGCTCCTTCTCAGACGCACTAAATCAGCTACGTCTGGATGACCGCTAATCTGCTCTGCCTCAACCCCTCAAAAACAGAATTTCTCATCATTGGCCTACGCGAGCAATTAAACAAACTAGACTATCCTTCTGACTTTTCTCAAACAGACCCAACTCTTCCTACGCCATACTCTTCTCCTGTCCGCAATCTCGGGGTCATTTTTGACAAAAACCTTAGTTTTTCTGACCACATCACCCAGCTATCCCGCACCTGCTATATGCACATCCGCGACCTCCGTCGATTGCGTCCAATTCTAAATTACAAGACCGCCTGCACAATAGCCACCTCAATAGTTCATTCCAAACTCGACTACTGCAATTCGCTCTTCCATGAAATAGATTCTCTTCAAATTAAACGCCTGCAAACTATCCAGAATGCTCTTGCCCGCGCAGTCACTAAGACTCCCAAACATCACCACATAACCCCTGTTCTCAAGTCTCTTCATTGGCTAAAAGTTTCTCAGCGCATCCATTACAAAATTGTTTCTCTAACCTACAACGCTCTTCAAACCTCTCGGCCCTCCTACATTCGTCAACTAATCACCATCCAACCGCACAGGTCTACGCGCTCATCATCATATCTTTCTCTCTCTCGGCCTCCAGTATCATCCTCTCTGAAATTCTGCGACCGCTCCTTAGTCTATGCTGCACCAGCTCTTTGGAACGGACTCCCAACATACCTCCGCCTGTTCGCTCACCCTCCTATCTCTCCTGCAGTCTCACCTCCAAATTCAACCTCTCCTCCGCTTGCACTCTCCTCTGCTGCATTCCATTCACGACTGAAAACCGAACTCTTCAACCTATCCTATCCAGATTCCAATCAAGTTCCATCACCCAACCACCACCATCACCGACAACCACCGTAGCACCACGCTGTCTCCTCGGCTTGACCTCCCCGGATTTTGACCTGGCACCGGAACGAAAACGGCAGCTCTGGCTATTGCGGACTTGATTTGATATAGCGCCGGTGAATAAGCTGGTCTCCCTGACGTGGCTTTTGTGGGCGCTGAGAAATTCTCGAAGATTTACATTACATTACATTACATGTGTTTGTACTGGTATACCAGTTGAGGACATAAGGGCCATCCATCCATATATATATGTAAATATATAATATGTAAGGAAAAAATCGTATCTTCGACCCCCCTCTCCCTCGTATGCACCTGTACATTTTGTTGACTGCCTTTGCATGCATACTGGTCAGTAAGCTTCTCTCCAACCTCTAACACCCCCTTACAAAGGCTATTTAGCTTTTTAAAGTCATTTATGAAACATGTGTTTTACGGTAAGCTACTGTTTATTTTTGTTAGGCATCATATAGCTCTGAAATTTGTCAGCTGTTGTAGACTACATAGGTACATGCATGGATTGCATGGTGGCTGAATGGTTAGGGTGCTTGCCTTGTAGCATGGAGCATATGGGTTCGATCCTCCTTCCATGAGACTGTTACTCTGTAGTAACCTTGAGCATGTCCTTCACTCAATAGTTAGTGCCCAGCACTGTTTGTTGAGACTTTTTATTAGATATTGTTGCTTAATAAATGCATAATATTGATAATAATTGTAATGTATACTCCAACGGAAGGCCACGCATCAGAGGCATTTTTATGCATATAACTTACTAGGTGTGATTACTGAATGATTATGACTCATTACTTGACCTAATACCTCACTTTGTCACTCCATAGTCCAGAGGCATTTCTGTTACATTTAGTCTGTAATAAAATCTCTTACATGACAAAACTGTGTACTACTGTGGTGTGCCCTGAAAAGATGATGCACAGTTGCACTACAGAATGAATCAAATGACCCCTGGAATTTATGATATAATATATTATATTATATATTATAGCGTTCGGTAACAGTCACATAAATTTAAATCTGAGGGATTTACCAATTACCACCCCATCTTAAAGAATTTCAAATGCTTGTTAAAATGAGATATGAAAGTAACAGTAATTGTTTATGTTCAAAGTAAGTCGTAAAACTCTGCAGGTTCGTGGACATGCAGCTTGCGGTTTATGGACATCCTGTTTGTGGTCAGATTCAACCTAATTGGTTTGCGTTATAGAGATGTTTGCTGACACTCCAACCTGCTACTTGGCCTCCCCTATTCCTGTTGAAAGCATGCACTTTAGCAGAAGAACAGTACCTTAAGTTAGCCCTCAGGCATCCATTGATTCAAAATGCTAGCAACCTATTTCTCTTAGCCCTAGCATATGAGGAGGATGGGTGGCCAGTCAGTCCTCTCCCTCACCGTCTTGTCTTTCCACTGACAGTGTATAACTCATAATAACTGAGTTGCCTATGGAGTGCAGGTTGAGCAGAGATCTATGACCAGGTCAGGAGTTGACTCAGTTGAGCTCTGCACCTCTTTAAATATCTATTTACTGCCTGGCAGGCTTGCATGTTAGCCATTACTCTATAGAACACCGAAATTTAGGGTCACATTATATGGGGAAAGGGTGTGAATGTTAAAGCAATTGATTTGAAACTTATGAGACAGCCATGTCTTTCACTGGTATGGAATGACTGATAGTCCATTAAATTCTAAAGATTAGGTGACCTTTATCGATGTCTATCAGCTGATCCAGCGTTTCCCAAAGTGGGTTCCGTGGAACCCAGGGGTTCCGCGGGGTGAGCACAAAGGTTCCGCGAAAAGTTCTAAATGAAAGAAATGCTAGAGGGAAATTTTTACTGGGCTACAACATTTTTAACACTTTTAGAAAATGCATTAAAAGTTACGAACTACTGTCAGATGTGTTTTGTATTTTGTCCTCACCTATTGGGTTATTATCCGAACTTTCAGTGTCCATTGGCATCCAAGTAGGCATACTACTTACATACATCTCTGTCGAGACCTGCGTAGGTCAGAGTTGTAAGTCTGAACAGAGGCACTGCCCAGTGTTTAAACTAGTCCTCCTGATTGGGGGAAATTCAGATTTCTGGTGCGGGGGGCGAAAAAGTCCGATTTGACCGGACACTTTGGACGGACGGGTGGGTCGCCGACATCTTCAGCGGCCAAATTTTCTGATGAAGTTTTCTTTAATCATTTGGGAGAAAATTCCGAGAAAGCTGCTACCATTTCGGCTACTGGAAAAATTGATGACCTTTTTTCTATTTGACCAAAAATATCTCCTTATATAGGCCTATGCATGGACAGTCATTGGACACAACTCCAGACCTAATTATATGCATGGAAATCCATATCTGTTATCGTTATCTCGACGAAAATAACTTGAGTCAGATTATATAATCGTACGGCAGTACTTAGTAACAAATAATTATTTTAATTTGTTGGTGTAAAATTTACCAATATCGAGTAACTGTCACGTTAGCTGGGTATCTATGCCTCTTCGTTGACTTTTATAAGTTTGTTTGTATGTGCACTTGTTATAGCGCCCCTTCAAGCTCTCTCTCTCTCTACTCAGAGGCGCTCCCGAATGCAGAGCGGACACTGCATCGGAGTTTCACGCCGAAGCGCTGAGCAATTGTGAGTGAAGGACTTGCCCAAGGTCCTTACGCGGCGAGGTGGATTCGAACCTTCCGGCTTCAAGGCAATGACGCTACCACTAGACCACCGCGCCTCACAAGTTGGAATACTTTCCAAACTCATACGATTTTTCTTACTGAAATGGATGATGTAACACATTGTAGCCTATACGCGACGAGAACATTCGGTCAGAAATTGATGATCTGATCATATTCACGACCTGGACACGAAATATTATTGATTAAGTGCTTTCTTGCCATGAATTATGATAATAATTTAATGCTAACCATTCAAACTAACCCCCAACAGCTGACTCTTTCTCATGAAGAGTTTGAAGACTACACAGTATACAAACCTGTCATTGACACAACGCAGATGAAACAGAATTCCAACGAACCTTCACTGATTCATAGGACTATATCTGGAATGGTCTGGTTAAAAAATAACCACACTAACTGCATGCGAAACGTGAAGTTAGCATGCTTTTGCTATTTACCATGTAAGAATTCTACAAAAACTCCAATTGATCTCGTATTATCATTATTATGCCAGATAGGCCTGTAGACAAAATGTATGAAAAAACATTGCGCTATTCGCATTCTAGCTTCATGTAGGATACTCCCAGTATAATAATTGGGATCCACGAGTCGTGCTTGGTTTTTTAAAGCAGTGCAATTTTTATTTTTGATATAAGAAAAATAAACTGTCTTCAATAGCATGTGTTTAGTCGTGTAGAAACCTAATAGCATGCTTCTCAGTCAACATGCATGCTTCAATGCTTTTGGATGGGATTGGGGTTCCGCAAGAAAATATTAGGATGCGAAGGGTTCCGTTGCCCAAAAGGTTTGGGAAATGATGAGCTGATCTATTCTCTTTTAAGGATCGCTTCTATGTCACATAATAATCATGAGCAATAATCACTTGGTAGCGTTTGCTTGAGAGTCATCTCAAACATGGCATCTGAACACAAACGTTTGCATGATTAGCACAGAGAAGTGGATATGCATATGATATAACATGCACTATGTTGTCATTCAACGTGATTAATTACAACGACTTCATGAAATGTGATGTTATATCCTGGAAGTTTTAGATTTAAGCTTGAGGTATATGGACCTCCACAAATCATGGCATGCGCGCACACCAGACATGCGTGCACAGTGCACACATGTGTGCGCGCATTCACACACGCACACACAGCTGGACCTCCACAATTAGAACTATCTTAAATATTAGTATGAATTTATGTTGATTATATGTAAACAATTTCAGTTGAAAAGTGCAATAAGTGTGGAAGAAGGATAAGCTTCCCATTTATACAGAATATATCTGGTGACTAGGCCCATGAGGTCGAATGGTACTTTTGTGTACAGTGGGGTCATATTTAATTGGCTGCCTATGCTTGTACATAATTAAAATTGGTTCTTTATGCAAATATCTGTGGAGTTTAAAGGTGTATACAGTGCATATATAATTATATATATATATATATATATATATATATATATATATATATATATATATATATATATGGACGACAGCCTAACTTTCAGTGTCCTCGCCTATGACCTCATACAGGTGAAACTGTTGCATTAATTAATTATCTATGCTCAAAGCACAATTAGCATGCTAGACCAGCAAGGGAATGATACCAAATGATCCTTTTGGAGTGTAGCAAGCACACTGAATGAATTACGTGTCATTTTCACTAAACACTGAGCGGATGTAATTATAATCAATGAATGCTTATTATTTGAAGGCTGTGTGCACCAGTCATGTAATTCTGTAGGCATTTTTCTCCCAGCTGCCAAGGTCCAGGATTTGCCCTGGAATTTTGCAACTGCCTTAACTGTGCTGCCATATGATGAACATGATATAAACAACTTGTGCTTAGACACTAGGTCTAAGCTTATCAGTTCCTGTCTGTAATTGGATAATTTCCTGGCTTAGATATGTGTGTGTGCGCGTACATGTGTGTTGGATCAACAGGATCCTGAAGGTATACTGAGAGATGTATGTACTGTTGTGCCAGTACTGTTGTTGACTTTGTGTATATCAAATGTGTATATTGCTTACTGTGCATTATTTTGCTAACTGATGCAAATACTTGTTTTAATGCCATATCACATCAATCTATACATGTAGGTTAGCGCAGAGTAATTATATTTTGAAGAGGCAGAATTCTTAGAATAAATGAATTAATGAATGTTAATGTTTTTCAAGATCTAGCACAAGTAACTTCTCTGCATTGTATATGTATTAAACAGTGTGTGCAAGGATATCCTTTTCACTTAAGTAACGGATTGTAAAGTTAATTGTCTGTGGTAATAGGTAACTATGATCTTGAAGTGGTTTATTATGTGTGATGTGGTTTATTATGTGCGATGTGGTTTATTATGTGTGATGTGGTCTCACAACCGTAGAGCTTGCTACAGGATGAAATGTCAACAAAGTAATATGATATTGATGATAATTTAGAAGACAGCTTTGGAATAGTCGATATTCATTATCCTCCTGAATACTTGCTCTGGATGACCATGGGTGAATTCATTATTTGATTTAGTAAATCAAAAACTGAGGAATGGATATATGTGTCTAAACAGTAGATCTGTGAAGGGACAATTTACTCATTTACAGAACTGTGACTGAGGATAGTGTGAACTAAATGACTGAATTCATCGGGATAAGGTGACCAGCCTAAAAGAGATAAACTGGAAGAAGAAGTGATGACAATGTGAGGCTGTCTAAGGTGAAACAGCATGAACAGAAACATTCATGCGAAAAACAGCAAATGTTGTGGGAAGGATTCTGGAGTGACATCTTTGTTAATTTACAATGTTGACTAAGTACTGCTAATTAGAGGAACCATGTGTTCTAGCAACTGCTCTAAATTTAACTTTAATAGGCTTTATAGTCTAGATTTGTTCTAAACAGGCTCGCGGTCTTGGAATATGTCCTCTGACATTCATTTCCTATCTAATGCACAATACACAGCTTAGAAATGCCTTAACTGTTATCAGTGACTGCATATGTGTCTGCTTTGTTTCCGCAGCCATGCTCATTGGTTGTGTGAACCATCCCATGTGAATTGGGATGTCTTTGTAGTTGTGCTAGTCTGCCTGCTGTCAGCTGCATATCTGCAGAAAATACTTGTACAGATGTTTGCCACCATTTATCAATTATTTTGTTAGCCATAATTATATAGTGTTAGCCTGCAGTTGATTTGTATACTGTATAGTGCGCTACACTGTTACTTTTCTTCCAAATATGTATTGCTCCACTAATGAAAAAAATGTCTAGTTTTCAGTTGACAATATCTATAGAGACTTGATGTTGTTGCAATGGCAGAATGGCTGAAGATAGTACTACTGGCTAAACATAATATTTATGGAATGGGGTAATCTGTGATGGCTGTGTTTGTGTTATCAGGGTGTTGTAGAATTGGTGTAAGTTACTGTTGCATGGCTTGGCTGGATTCATGAATATGATATTTTTTCTCCTTTTCCGAATTAGTATCTATCTAGACTCATTTGGCTTCAAGCTGTGCAATTTATAAATTTTTTAAGGTATTGTTTCCACTTTCCACCATTGCCTAAAAAGTATATACCCACGGAAGTGCCATGAAATTTGTTCTTAATTTCTGTGCCATCATAGTCATTTTGACAAAAATGTTTGTTTAATTCGTTTGCAGTTACTAATGTGTGGAGTATAATTGTTGTGGAAGTATGTTACAACATTTTTCTGTTTCTATGACTTTGTAGGTCAGACTTTTGATGTTTAGACTGCTGTGGTAATCATGACAGTTTCATATTCAAAACAGGTTGCTACCAGCTCTAAAGCTGCCTGCTTCTTGAGGCTACTGCTGAGGTTTGTTTGTGTTTCCACAAATATTATGTTAGGAATATCATGTCAGACATGTTCACATATTCTTCCTTCACTTTTTAGATGCTTTGAGTTGAACTGCAGTTTAGCATATTGGAATCTATTATGTTTTTAATTAGATCAGATGTTTTAAAAGCTGGTAGACTGATTCAAATTGAATTGTAAAACTATGGAAATATTCTGTGAATGAATTGAGTGGGGCAGTAACAAACCCAGACACCACATACCTCAGGAAATCATACTGAGTACACATGGGCTTGTACAGACTATTTACAATGTTCAACATTCAGCAAATACAAGAGTCCTCCAGGTTCCAGCTCTTCTCAGGCTGATGCCTTGTCAACTGCCCCATAGATGTTTGTTATCGTGTATGTTCTGTGCCAGGAGCTTTTCAAGCTTGATTGATCAGCCAGACAGGTGAATGTTTACCCAAATCAGAATGTCTTTGGAGAAGAAATAAGATTGATGATATCATTGATAACTCTGCCCTCAGCGGACTGAGATGAATAATTTGCCTTTTAATTTAAATAATTAAATGATTTTTCTGTTGTGTTTTTCCCAGGTGGCGAGGTAGCATATACAAACTTCTTTGGAAGGATTTTGCAATCTTTGCTTTCCTCTATTACTTGCTTGGCTTCATTTACCGTTTTGCTTTATCTGGAAGAGCCAAAAGGTTTGTTATAGAAGTTATTGACATTGCTCATTTCCATTGTAACATGCTCTGCTATAACATGAATTCTGGTATAATGTGGTCCATGGATTAGAACAGAGGTCTCAAACTTAACTTGCCTTTGGGGGAGGGCCCAAGGAAAGATGTGTTTGTGAGTGCGTGGTCCACATAAGTTAATGATCCTAATATTCAGTGACGCAGAGTTGAACAGATAGGGAGATATGACTAAGTAATTTCCTATTTTGCTGAAAACTGTAATGACCAATGGATGAAGTGCACTGTGCACTCGTGTTGATGTATCTTAGAGAGGGACCAGAAGATCTCCATGGGTGGCTGAATGAAGCAATTGGTGACTAGACTGAGCTGAAATTGGTGCAAACAGCTCTTGTATGTATGGTGTAGCAGAGCCAGAAGCAAAGCCTTGCCACGGATGAAAATCTTGAATTTGATTCTGTCATCAATAGGTAACTAGTGGAGGGCATCTCTCGTATACGCTGGGATATGAGATAATTTTGGTGGATTGGTCACCATCCAACTGGCTGAAGATGACGTAATTTGAATTTCGATGAGACATGGAGTCCTCTTCATGTTTTGCCGTTAAGTCGATCCAGGAGTCCAGATATGCCATTATTCTCTCTTCTACACCAAGTGCTTCTCAATCGGTTTTTTTTTGAGTCATTGACTGACTAGAAATTATGGCATTCAGATCTTTGTTGTTATTACTATTATTACTATTGTTTAATATATGTTCTGTTGCAGCATTTGTTATGAAATGTATTTACTTGAGAGCAGCTTAATATGTAAAAGCTAATTATTATATGATTCAATTGAGATTGTTAATTACTCTGCTGCAGTACATAATGCTGCTTTTTCTTTGTTTTATGCGTATTCTTTTTTTTATAAACCTTTCTTGTTGCATTATATAAAATGTTTATTTTAGTATTACTTAATGTTAAACAAAGTAAAGTTTGATTTCGTTTCATTTCATTCACTACTCTTGTATTGCACTGCTCCAAGATATTACCTAATCAGAGTTGCTACCAACCCAAGTGAAAGAGTACAGTTTTCAACTACTTTTGGAAGTTGTATTAATCCACGTGCAATCTGAAAGTGACTTAGATGTATAGGAGAGAAATGTTTAAATTATCTCGATAAATAATCATGCACCACTTCTGTGTTTTTTTATTAGTTGGTTTGAGAGTGTTGCTGAGTACTGTCAGGAATTCGGCAACCTGATTCCAGTGGCATTCGTTCTCGGTTTCTACGTGTCTCTTGTCGTCAGCCGATTCTGGGAACAGTTCCGATCCATACCATGGCCATCTCGGATGGCTCTGTTTGTCAGTGCGCTTCTCCAGGGCAACGACCAGAGAGGTCGTATGATGCGCCGAACAATTATGCGATATCTTTGCTTAGCTTATGTTCTCACGACGTCTTCCATCAGTCCACCAGTCAAGAAACGATTTCCTACGTTGGATCATGTAAGGGAAGCTGGTAGGAAAGCATTTCTATTTACATGTGTTGTCAAGGTTTTATGTTTAAATATGAAACTATGTAAATTGATAATAGTAATAAAACGGCGCCGCAACACAGCCATGCCATTACGAGGGTGCGTCACACACGATTTACAGCATTATATATAGGCCTTACAAAATAACCATGTGTTGCAAAGGTTTTTGTGGAGCTGTATAAATTGTTGTCTTGTGACTTCTAACTTCATAACACAAATACTGTTCAAAATGTTTGCTTGACTTTATCCGCTGATCTTTTGGCGCTTGTTGACGGGCGCGTTATAACGACCGGCCATTTTCTCCATAAAACAAAAGTTTTGTATTCTAATAGCTTGACCCATTCCGACTGGTGCTTTGGTTTTTTTTAAGTGGTGATATATTAATACATGGAATGAGTGACTAGAAATTGAACTATTGAAAGTCATTTCTAGAAAGTAAAATCTGCAAAAGCAATTCAGCTTGTTCATTAAAAAGTTGAATTACTTAAATTGCATGTTTCACTGCCTGGAAGTTTCGCATTGCAGTACTCAATGTCAACAAATTGTTTGGTCTGCTTTTTAGGATTTCTTACAGAAAACGAGCAGAAGATCCTTGAGGGAATGAACACAAAGTTCAATACTTACTTTGTTCCCCTTGTCTGGGCAGCTAGCCTTGTTTCTCGAGCTCGAAAGGAAGGCAAAATCAAAGATGATTTTGCTGTTAAGACCTTAATTGATGTGAGTTTGACATTCTTCTAATTGAAGCGAAAGAAAATGCATGCTGATGTAGTGTACAAATAAAAGTAAATTACTGCAAACGTTAGTTAGTTATTATTTTTATTGAATTTGTACCGGTATCGTGCACATGGTCACACCAAAATGTTGATCTGAGGCGGGGATAGTCAGCTGCCAGGAGGTAATGCAGACTTTAGATATCAGTGTGCTTGAGGGTCAAGGAGAAATAGCTAGTTTTGAGCTGCTTTTAGAGGAAGGAAGGGGAATTTGAGCTGCCGAGAAAGTAACTGCCAATTCTTTGTTCAGTAAATTAGTTTTGCAAGTTTGAATCAATTTTTGTTGTGGGAATGTAAATTACCAGGTTATTGAGGTTTTGTATTATTGAAAGGTATCATGTACATTAAGTTGGGTGAAAACTCTTCTGCAGTCTCATTTTGTGTAGTGAAGTAAATTGGGAATACATTGTAGTTATTTTTTTATTGCGAAATGTAAAGGTGTAATTCTTTTATAATTATAACTTTTATTATCAGTAAATTTTTTATTTATGCAGGAAATTAATGACTACAGAGGAAAATGTGGAAGTCTGTTTAGTTACGACTGGGTCACAGTGCCATTGGTGTACACTCAGGTATGCACTGAGTTTTTGTCTCTGCTAAGAGATTACTTAATTGTGAATTGTAATTGTTAAGTACCAGATATTAAAGTTCTTTAGAATTGTCTTAAGTACTGTTGAGTTAAGGCAACTTTTTTATTGTATTTGACAGTTTTCCTGCTTCTGCACAAGTTGAGTAAAATAATTTGTCTCATGAGCACTCACACACATATCAAGAAGGTCACTTTGTCCTTCCTGGAAAATTGACAGATATTTTGTTAACTAGTACTTATTTGTTTTTAGTTTAAATTTCATGCTAAAACATTAATGATACCAATGAATATACACAAAGCAAAACTGAGAATTCTACATTTTAAAAACTCTATGAAAAAATACACATGCTCTTAATTTTCTCCTTTACCTTTTCAAGCTTGCTAAAAATCACTATTGTATTTTTGCCCGTCCTGCAAAAATATTTTCAGGCACCAATTATCTTATTACAGTACTCAATGGTGATATGATGTTCCCTTATCAGCATGCATCAACAAGAGAATGCTGTGCATTCTCATACCAAGCAATCCCTTTGAAGCATTCAGTCCTTGTGCATATTTTTTACTGCTCATTCTAGCAATACTGATGCTATGTTTCTTATGTCTGGACACCTGTTTAGATCCCATTTCCCCAAGCACTTTAGAGAGAGGTCCTTGCATAGATACTTGCAAATTATCAAATGGTTGTATTGTCAGCTTTATTAATATGACCATCTTTGTGTGTTTCTTAATTATTAGGTTGTGACAATTGCTGTTTACACGTTTTTTTTGTCATGTCTCATGGGAAGACAGTTTCTTGAGAACGGTAAAGGTGGTGGTGATATGTACTTTCCAATGTTTACATTCCTGCAATTCTTGTTCTACATGGGATGGCTGAAGGTTAGAGTTTACTTTTTCAGTTTTAATGTTTGTACAGTAGTTAAATGCACATTTAATTTAGTTTCGTGTTCAGAGAAACAGAATTTACTCAACTTCTCTCTGCTCTCTATTGGCTTGTTTTTCCTTATCTCTTTAAAATCATTTCGTTTCCCCCAAAGCTTTTTGTGCTGAGTGAATGGTTGTTCTGTGAGAGGCGATATATGAATTTATAGATACAATACAATAGAATTGTATTTAAACTTGCTCTTCATCTAAGGCCGTCTAGAAAAAAAATTTCTTTGCTGTGTTTGTGTAAAACTTTAAATTTTGGTCCAGTAGAAAAACACTGTTTCTTCATGTGAAATAGCTCCTTGTCATAAATTGATTTTTTACTTGTAAAATTTAAGTTGTCTGATTATTTTTAGGAGGTGGCTGTTTAGAGAAGGGGCCATCCATAAAGTATGTCACCGTTTTGTCACGCTATTTTTGACCATTTTAGACCCTCCCTGTCACAAACTGTCACAAATCTCGGACCCCCCCCTAAAGTACGTCACACTTTCGAAATTTTTTTAAATTAACACCTCATTAAAATTTAATCTAAAACACTTCACTACTAAACTGTATTAAAATATAAAATTTCAACTTTAAGCGTGGTGTAATTTTGTTTTAATATACGATGGCAAATGAAAGTGGGTATTTATTAGATAATACAATGGCTTCAATGGTATCATATATTTTAAAGAATGACGTAATATAATTGTTTATAAGTTCATGATAATAATGATTAAATTATATAAATATTACCTCTGAATCCTCAAAATTTTGTATTATAATAATTACTGTAAAAACTAAATTCCGAATTTGTCGCTCAGTGACATAATTAATGCAGCGGACAACATAGAAATAATAATACTTCCGGCATGACGAAAGCAAGGCTATACATAAAACAGGGCTTTGCAGCAGCATACTAGCGCTCCTAGCGAGAGGAATCGTGAACAACACATTCAGGAGATACGCATTTCATGCTATTTTGACATAAAACTAATTCAAATGTTTCACAAAATTTCTGAAAATTATTTTTTAAGCTATTAAATTCTACTAAAAAAATAAAAAATAAATTAGAAATAAAATTAAAAAATAATAAATGTGTGACGTCACACATGGCCTGACCCCCTTCTCCTGTCACAAACTGTCACACTTTCTTACACCCCCTACCCCCCCCGGAGCGTGACGTACTTTATGGACGGCCCAGAACTATGATAGAATAGGTATGCAGTGTGAAATGATCAGGTCTGTTCAATTCAAATGGTTAATGATGAGTCGGAGTTAAGAGAGGATATTCATTTGCATTTGATAGGTTGCCGAGACATTATTAAATCCATTCGGCGAAGATGACGATGACTTTGATATTAATCGACTTATCGATAGTAATCTCCAGGTAAGACAGCGGAAAGCAGAATAGCAACTTGTTTTAATTAAAATTAATTTCATTACTTGCGTTCATGTTAATTTCTATTATGTCATGAAGATGGTCTTTTCAGATCTTACAAGTTCGATTACTTCATGTAATGTTTCTTTACTTGTAAATTGCAAGAACCACGATAGCACTTTTGTGTTGTTTAATGATTGGTATATTCAATGGAGCTCTACGTTTATTTCTTTACAATCTGTTCTCCTTTGTTCTCTCCTGCAAATCATTGTTTGTGGCTGTTCACTTTTGATCATTCCACAGTTGGAAGTGTTTTTAGGCTACATGTTTTCAAATTTTGAACAGTTTGATGATATTGTTTAGAGTGCTTACCTCGTTGTTGATGAAATGCATCAAGAGCATCCTGACCTGATAAAGGACCAGTACTGGGATACGGTTGCCATCGATCTGCCGTATACAACAGCCTCTCAGCAATTCCAAAATACTGACTCGCAGCTTGGTTCTGCTTCAGGTATTAAGTAAGTATGCTACAACCGACTTATAAGTCATTCTACCGGCTTTCATGCAGAACTTTCTTATAAAATAATTGTGCATAGATCTGTATTTATTTTATTTATTCAGAATGGGATCAAATTTATTTCCCTTCAGAATTTGACTGTTGGTATTTGTTATTTGATACATGAGTGTATCTGAATATTTTGCGTGCTGCAGATACGCCTACAGTTGACAGTTAGTAAGTAGGCAAATGTTCTGAAATGTGAGATAAAACAATCGGACTTTTGCCTGCAATAGCATCGTAATGCGTAACTCTCTTCATTGAAGTTGTGGGAGTAGAAAGATTACGAAAACCTAAAATATATGTTTTATGCAGCACCTGGTATGCCTAAAGTTTTTCAAAGCAGCAACCAGAATTGCGTATTAGCACGATTTCTACACTACCATATGACATATAGCAGACTAATGGCACAAAACCCTGTGACTTTGCATGTATGGATGAAGGCACAAGTGGTTGATGGGAAGACATTACACGACTTCGTGTTAAGTAGAACAGCATGTTATCTAGGAGCGCATTAGCAAGTCCATGATCCGTAATTGTTTTTATTTGTCATTTTGACAGGATTCCAGCATCGCAGTCTCAGTTTGTAGTTTCTGGTTCCGTCGCAAAGGGTTCTATGGCAAAGATCCCGGAGGAGGATGAGGATGGTGAATCAAAGTTTGATGCAGATCGTCTTTTGTCTGCAACTTCAGATCAGAAGATGCAATATCCAGGGAAGAAAACCAGTCGAACTGATCTCAGCCGGTCACAATCAAGGTTTGTTGAAGATGTTAAGCTCTGTCTGTATATGCTGTATACTATACATACATATATATATTATATATGTGCCACAGACCAATTAAATTTAAGGGGTCTGTTGCATTATATGTATATAATACTGTATAATATATATTATATATACTAATGCCTTGAGGTGTTTACGGAAATGTAATGATACTTTGGTGTAATCAATGTTATGTCAGCTGTTCCAGAGATCAGTTTTTTCTGCCTTGTGTAATCTCAGGACATTTGTTTTCATTGTGATGTGAAAATTATACAATGCTGCTGAATTCTAACTTTTAGAGCGAGACGATTGCAATAAGAAACGCTTTTCTTGTTGTTATGTGAATTGAAATAGACCTTGTGTAAAATTGATTTCAGGTTTGGGAGCTTGCTTAACTTGGTGTCTCGTTCAATTTCACGGGTGAGTAGACGCGGTCAGCGTATGGATGCAGAAGATGTGGAATCTGGAGCAGCAGCTGCTGGACCTCAAGAATCATCAAAGGATTCGATTGAGATGAAGAGTAAAGGTAAAAGACTATCAGGAATACAATGAACATGTTGGTAGCTGTTGCAATCGGTAATTCTTCCTCACTATCTATTGTCTGGTTGTGTGAGATTACAAGAATACTTTTAAAAGTTCTTACATTTTGACACTCGTCTCGAGCGAGAAAGATTGAAGAGTTGGGAACTAGTTGGCTTTTACAAAATTCAGTCTCTTATTTAGGCCTTCCTGAAAGCCGTTAAAGAATAAAATAATTCAGTTTAGTAGATGAACCATATGGATAGACGAATTGCTGGCAATTTTTTCTATGGGCTGTTGCATTCTTTTAATCTACGGCATATGAACCCAGATGACCATAACTAAAGTGTAGAGACAGTGCAGCATATTAAAGTGTCTGATGATATGGTGACACTAGTGCAGTAGGACGCATATGAGTAGCATGTATATTGTATACGTTCCTTGGTGGTTCATACAAACAATGACCGAACATCGTTTTCCAGTCAGATATGAGCACTGTGTCGATGAGAATTATATACTGTAAAGAATAATAATATTAGAATAATAATAGATTGCGTGCAGTTGCATTGTACTGTTCATGGCCAAGTACACGCAGATGCTACTCATATGCGTCCTACTGCACTATTGTTGCCATTTGATCATCATACACTAATGCTGCACTGTCTCTACACATGGGCGTCCGCAGCGGGGCGCAAGGGGGCGCAAGTGCGCCCCCCTGGATTTTTCACATAAGCTTATTTGCAGAGAAATTTAGATTATTTTGGTTATGATTATTACAACGCGATTTTCAACGTGATTATCGGTGGACCATAGGTATAGAATTCTCTCATGGCAATACGGAAATTCATAGACCTACTGCTACCCCTTTTCGGCAAACTGCATTCAGCAGTGTCCGCCTAATGGCCAAGTAATTGGCATCGTATTCTCTCTAACAGCGGTTCTTGTGTTGATTCAGGCAACCACTGCCGGATAACACAGGTCCAGCTGGTGAAACGCGTATAGTCACACATAGCGACATATAATATTATACACACAAGGATATATAAACATACCTAATTGGCACTGGGTGGAGCGACAGGGACTGACTAATAAATCAGCTTCTTCCCTCGTATGCCAGCCAACACGCATTTTGTTACACTTTAAATATACCACCCTATAGCTTCGGAACCACTGCATTCGTATATTAGGCATGTACATGTAGAGATATAGGCTACATGTACTGCATATATTAGGTAGAAGGGACAGAAAAAAGGGAGAGGAGGAAGAGATGAGGAAACATCACATCAAGGTTGATACTTGGCATAGGGTGATATATATATATATATACAAGGGCGGATACAGAAATTTTCGAAGGGGGGGGCCAAAGTCCTATGGAACTACTTTTGGGGGCCACATCTACTTTTCGAGCAAAATAGCTGGTCAAAAAAAAGAAATTTTTGAAATGGGGGGGCCATGGCCGGATTGGCCCCCCCCTGGATCCGCCCCTGTATATATATATATATATATATATATATATTTATATAATGTACGAGGGGGAGAGAGAAGGGAAGGGATGAGTAGTGAACAAATAAATATAGCCAATACCTCTATCATAAGCTCTATCTTGGGAAAGTTACGACCTTGCTGACAGGTGAGGTCCCAACACAAGGGACCAAACGCTTCCCGCTCTAGCGTCAAAGGATGTTATGTTTTCGCTTGAAGATGAGTTCTGATATGGAAGGTAGAAACATGGATTCATTCGTTCAACAACCATGCAGTGATGACCGTTTACGGCGTTTATCAGGCCTCTGCATAACGAATGTAGGCTATGTAGGTCTACATTGTACATGTAGGCCTATATCGTACTTCGGAAACAGTTTCAGACAGCAAATGATATCAGAACCCAGATGAATCAGACGATTAGGCCTACAATTGTTATTTGAAGACTAAGGTCAGATTTCAGTCACTTAAGATTTTTAAGGCTATCATAGCAGTTTTGACAATGAATGTCTATGCTTTTTCGCATGCTGGGTTCCGTGACAGAGGGTCGAGAGGGAGCCAGTGTAGACGGTGCAAGCGTCAAAGGTGGAGTCATCGGTTGCTTTCGACAACCTATTTAACCCCTCTGACAAATAGGCCTATATAAAAGTTTGCGCCCCCCTAGAAAAATTCCTGCGGACGCCCATGTCTCTACACTTTAGTTATGGTCATCTGGGTACATATGCAGTAGACCAGACTCATGTAATAATGTGTCTGGTGCCATCATTTAGCATTTTGGACAAGACTATGCTGTTCACTTGAATTCACTTCTATCAGCACTTTGTATTGATTGCTCGCCCTCTATTCTAGATATCGACTCTTATTGACAATCCGTATCGGCCCTTAATATAGATATTTGCCGACAACAGCCTCGAAAATATTCAAGGCAACAGATTGCAGCAGCCTAGATGTGCCTCTGATTCACATTTTAAGCAACTTGTACCCATTACAAATTTGTTAAAATGAAAATACTAATAATAATCTGAGTGTTTTTATGGTCTAACTGCAAGCATTGACTGCATAAACATTAATATTTTATTTGTTGTATGGCATTTGCTCTGGTTTATTGTATACATGCTATTGTAACATATCGTGACCTGACAATTATCTTCGCGTATGTCCACTTTTGTGAATTCCGAGAAAAACGAGGTAGAAGTTTCGCAATTTTGGACGCCAAAAAAAGATATTCAGTGCAATAGAACTTCTGGCAAAGACGTCATATTAAAGCATCGACATTAATTAAAGGATGTTGCATTAAAATTTAACTGAAATTTAGAACGGTTTTGTGAAATTTTGGAAAATGTTGTTTCATATAGATTTAAATCAATTGCAAGTAATCCTGACGAGAAAAAAATTTGAAAAAATTCAAATAATAAAAGAAAGCAATACACAATCATTTGCGACTTTGTTCGTTTCAATTTTCTCAAGCTTAATACCCTTTTTAAATAAAAGAACGTTTTTACTCCCTGGACATACGACACTATGATACAAAGAAGTGCAGTGTAATGATGTCGTATCTCCTTATCGTCCAATCAGCAACGAGCTTTCTCTGGAGATACGACAAAAGCAACACTGAAATTGTACATACGACAAGTAGTTTTCGTTGAATATCTTTAAAACGACTTGTCGTATCTCCTAACGGTTAACAGTGAAGAAAGATAAATAATTTTTTCCTAAAAATCAAGTCTAAACTCGATTTTGAAAAAAATGGACATACGACAAGATAATTGTCAGGTCACGATATCAGGGCATTTAAGTTTGATGTTTTGTATCAAAGTACCTCACACTAAGCAATTTTTTCACATTTAAGTTTGATGTTTTGTATCATGTATGTATCAAGGCATTTACAAAGTACCTCACACTAAACAATTTTTTTCACATTTAAGTTTGATGTTTTGTAGGCCAGGGTAAACCGTCAAAGGGATTGCATCATAAAGATACAATACGTGTGAGTAATTATTCTCTTTTGCAATGTGATTGCATCATAAAGATACAATACGTGTGAGTAATTATTCTCTTTTGCAATGTGATTGCATCATAAAGATACAATACGTGTGAGTAATTATTCTCTTTTGCAATGTGATTGCATCATAAAGATACAATACGTGTGAGTAATTATTCTCTTCTGCAATGTGCTATCCATATTACTGCACGAATTCTTGCAGTTTCTGGCAATTTCAGAAAAACAATAAAAATCACACAGCATTTGGGACTGTAACTTCTTGCTCTATTACAATATTCTGCCTTGCATGTTTTGATAAAGTGATATAAAATATACTTCGTTGGGTATCAGTGAACAACGTCAATTATGATAATGGCAACGACGTTGCCTTGTGCTACTCTAAAGTTGAAGCGTTGTGCATGCTTAGCCTTAGTTAGACCAGCCTTTAGTTATTTGGGATTTATGGGTTATCACTTAATAAATTCTTGCCTGTCGATGGGATTTTAGAAAGATTAATTTCTGTAATTTCAATTTATTCTTTTTGTTGAATTATTCTAAGCCATTGAAAAAGTTGTGTAAATATTATTTATATTGTGGAGACTCTTACTAGGGAATAGACCTGTATAGTGTATAGACAGATCAGATTATGATGTATGAAGAGTACTACCATTACCATATATAGTCAAATGGTTAAGTTAAGGGATACTTATATTGAAGTCAGTTTTAATAATAATAATAATTTTTCTTTAATCAAGCGCCTGCAAACGCATTGCGCTTTACACGTACAAGTTATGCAGTAATCTTAATTAACATCAAACAAGTTATGCAGTAATCTTAATTAACATCAAACTTAAATACTAACTGAACAGACAGCCTGCAATACATGGCGCTAATAGCAGCCTACAAAGCATGTCCACCCAACGGGGGCTCGAACTCGTTGCCTCTCGCTCTCTACGCCAGCGTGTTATCCATTGCACTACCGCTCCACCCTCTTATTGTTAGGTCTATAATGATAGCAGCCTGCACTTTGATTGGGTGTTTGCTGTTTTAACTGAATTTGTGAATTAAAAAATCTTCTTTTGGCTTGTGTTAGTTCAACTTTGTGATAGATTTTGAGGGAAAGAAAGGCTACAGATTGTTTGTTGTACCGGTATGTCTGTAGTTCAGGGTACAACGGAGCAACTGGGAAAACCATCTGATATGTAACTTGTGTGTGTACTGGTAAGTAAGAATATTTTTATTAGACTACCAGCGAACGTGTAGTAGTTTACAGGTTAAGCATCAAGTTCATGAAATCGTGTGATGTTTTAGGAGGACATGATCTTCGAAATGTCTGACGATGAGTCAATCAGCAGCAAACATTCAGTGGCTGGGTTTGCAAACGGAGAAAATAAGTCCAAGGAGCATTCAACCGTGTCGTTGAATTCACGTGGAAAAGGCAACAATGAACATCCCATTGGACAGTCGTATAGAAGCCACAACCTGCCCTCAATTACTTCTGAAACATCGAAAGTCGAAGACAACTACGGCACGATGGTTAGCCATGCGGCATTTGTTGGTGAACTCAGAGACCAACTGCGAGAATTGCGCGAGACGAAGGAACCGGCGAGAGACACATCCTCTGTTAAAGGAGATTAATATCTTTGTCCTGCATTTTGGTTAATGCTTATTGTGCGCATTGAAGAATCTGCTTACGGTGAAAGTCATTCTCACTCCAGCTACTCCAGCATATGGGAACAAGATTTCGTAGCATGCTGAATGAATGCATGGCTCCTCACTTCAATAAAATATTGGGTTTTTACGATTGCAAGTTGAGTTTCCAACTAACTTTTTTCTTGCTCGTTAAACTGATGCTGCTGTCCGAGATTATCTGGTTCTTGAGTTGGTGTATATTAACAAAATACTTTGAGGCACTTTTTATATTTTCTTGAATCTGTTAGAAGACGAAAAAATCAAAATGCCTAAAGATCAAGTAATAGGCCGAATATATGTTAAAGTTTAATTTTTACGTGGTTGATATGTGGGAAGTATTAGTGTCTTTTTTAATCAAAATTTATATTTTGCTAAGTGTGGACACTGATCAGAGGTACTGCTGCATTTTGGGTATTTTGGTGAATATTTTTGAAAATTTACATTCCTGATCATAAATAAGTTAAACTGATACTTGAAAATGTTCTTAAACTAGTCGTCGTCAACATCATGATCTGCATAATTTATGAGTTCTTTGTGCATTTGAACTGTAAATTCTTTTCACGGGGGGTTGATGAATAATGACACAAGTGAATAGAACTTATAAGTAATTGATAGACGTTTGTATGATTTTTACAAAGAAACAAAACAATTTTATCGATGGTTTTGTATTGATGTTTAACCGCTTAAATCGTGTAAAAACTCAGAGAAGACTTATAGAAATGCTCATCTAAATTCAATAAGTTTTACTGAGAGTAATAGTTTCCATTGTTTAATGACTTGTTTGTTTCAGCTGCCAAAGTCATTAATATTGCCCTGCTCTTTTAGCCAAGCCTGGGTCTGGCACCAATCAAAAATGTCAGTGGTGGATGAAAATTGTAGTTAACTATTCTTTACCTTGTCTGGTATGCACTATCATGCACAGAAGGCTTTGTTCAGGCTTCAATGTCTCTTGTGGCATCACAATTTTAGTCTGTTCTTTGGATCTATGAAATGCTCTTTAAGCTCTTACAGTCACGTTCAATCTTGATAATTGTAGTTTCTGGCTTATTCATTTGTAGTTTCTGGCTTATTTTTCTTATCAGCAGTAGTAAGTTTTAGAATGACTTAACAGTTATAGGCGATGACGTGACCTTAGAAACATTGTGCTTTGTGAAATCATGCATGAATACTGGATGTACAAAAGTTCCAGTTAACTTTTCAGCACTCTAGTTATAGCCTATATACGATTTTAAATATACATATGCATGTATATTTAATATATATATTTATTATGTATATTGTATATAGCATTATATACGGGTTATTGATTTTCGATTCCGGATATCAGTTCAGGTAGCTGCCTCAATAATTATGTGAAAATTGTCACCAGACTATCTCAGCTTCTAGAAGTGCTTGCAAATGTGTAGGGTTGATCTGCTGTGGATTGTATGCAACGTAGAGAACTAGAGATGTTTTGTTGCAAGTGTTTCCGCTTCTTATAAGTGTTAGATATTTACCCATTGCCCAAAGTGTTATATTTACCCAAAGTGTTACCCATCCATTGCTGTTGTGATTTGCCACAATTAAGCATCATTCTCTGAATCAGCTGGTATTTGAACTTTTGTGCACAAAGCCGTTTTATTCTTATATTGCAGTTTTCTTTGCCTTGTAATAAATACTCGTGTAGAAAATGATAATGTTGTGACTGAAGATATGAGATTTTAGCTGCGTTTTTAACATTTTACAGTTTACCGATATGATCTTGTGCTTCAGTATTTCTGGTGATCTGATATGATAAGGCCTTAGTGTTGCAGATTAGCTTTCTATGTGTAGTAACAATGTTGCTGATTCAACTGGCCACAGTAACGGTCTGAACATGCAAATTTAGTGCTGAGTAATTTCATTTCGATGATTTTGATACAAGTTAGCAGTGCTTGCATTTCTTGTATTTCCTACTCTTCTTCATTCTATGTTACAGATTCAGATGATCTTAAATAAAGTTGTTTTTAGTAAAGCTGTGTGAGCTAATAAAACTTTCACTCATTATCTTTGTTCATAGATTGTGCTAATCTTGAGTAGGTAGTCTGTGACATGAACGGAAATAAATTTCCCATATAAACGTCGCTTGAAGCACAGACTTCAGAGTACAGTCACTAGTCCAAGAATGGTTGGTTGGCAAGGAGTCCATTGTATATTCTGGAATCTGGAGCTCTGGATGTCAAAGCCCCAAGTGAGTTCAAGAAGCAAAAAATTCTAATCTTGATCGAGACCCACTGAATCCTGCTACCCTTCTAAACGAATTCCTCAGTTTTAGTCTCTGCAATGTAACCTATTCTTCCGACAGGTTTCATTTCCCCTCTGCTGAATCTTCTCCTCCCCGCAGCCTTGGACTCTGATTTTAATTTCTTTTTAAACTGATCTCTGCCGACCACATCATCCAGCTTGCTTGCACCTGCTGCTGTAGGCTTATGAACATTCGTGGCCTTCGTCGACTACTGAAGACAATTAATCCTTTGTCGATCAATTTTCATAATTTAAGTAGCTTACTGGTATTTTTTCAGAGTGGCATAGACGTACTCTGGTAGGCTACAAAATATAAATATAGCTGTTCTCATGACTTTCATCAAGGGAGCTATGCAACGAGAGTGTTGTGTCCTATCAGTGTTATTATGATTGAACTTCGTATCCGGGTGTAATGGTGGTGGTGGTGGTGGTGGTGGTGGTGGTGGTGATGATGATGATGATGTTGGAAGAATCTTCGTAGCTCGTGGCCAGTGTAATCTTTTTCCACACTGAAGAGGGAGTCGCCCGCAGACGACGTAGCCAGTTCCTCAACACTCTGCAAGGATGATTCCTTTCCGCTTCATTCTTCCGATCATCTGCTATACAATTTTGTCAGGTAGCGTTATTCAGCAGGTAGAAAAGTGAAATTTAAAGAAGTTATTAAAAATTCCAAAGAATTTTTGACAGGTCAAGAGTACCTGCCGGCTGCCGCGACTTATGGTGCTACATGCTGGCTAAAATTTGGTAATAACTTAATTATAAGCCCACAAGTTTTGAGCTGTGAAATTGCGCAGTGTAGCATAGAAGCAATACTAGGCCCTAACTGCACTATAACAGGACATGTCAGGGTAACTGCCCTAGTAAGAAACATATTGCCTTTGTTGTTGTCCTGCCATGAGGCTGTCAGAATTTATGTCCTGTCGAGAATTTGTTTGAGGCATAAATTAATCACCCTCTGCGCATGTAGCCTAGCCTACTTGCATGCCTGTTCTGACTATGGCCCATCTGCAAAAATACGGGTGTAGGACATTTCCCCCCCTGGACATTTCCCCCCCCGGACATTTCCCCCCCTGGACGTTTCCCCCCCTGATTTCGACTAGGACATTCCCCCCCCCGGACATTTCCCCCCCTTCTGTGCATACCACCTCAAATGACCATACAAGTCCTACCCTGAATTCTAGACCTACGCCTAGGTCTGTATAATTAAATCTGAAACTTTTACAACGATTCCTTTGAAGTAAATGCTAAGGAATCCACTTAAATAGCTAAGCGTTTAAAACGCACAAACAATAAATTTTACTTAAATGGAAGCTGGATTGATGAAAATACTCTTGCTTAAATGGAAGCTGGATTGATGAAAAAATTCATGCTTAAATGGAAGCTGGATTGATGAAAATATTCTTGCTTAAATTGGAGCTGGATTGATGAAAATATTCTTGCTTAAATGGAAGCTGGATTGATGAAAATGTTCTTGCTTAAATTGGAGCTGGATTGATGAAAATATTCTTGCTTAAATGGAAGCTGGATTGATGAAAAAATTCATGCTTAAATTGGAGCTGGATTGATGAAAATATTCTTGCTTAAATGGAAGCTGGATTGATGAAAATGTTCTTGCTTAAATTGGAGCTGGATTGATGAAAATATTCTTGCTTAAATGGAAGCTGGATTGATGAAAAAATTCATGCTTAAATTGGAGCTGGATTGATGAAAATATTCTTGCTTAAATGGAAGCTGGATTGATGAAAATGTTCTTGCTTAAATTGGAGGTGGATTGATGAAAATATTCTTGCTTATGGTTTCCGCATACGGGGGGGGGGGAATGTCCTAGGGTAGGGGGGGAAACGTCCAGGGGGGAAATGTCCGGGGGGGAAATGTCCGGGGGGGGGAAATGTCCAGGGGGGGAAATGTCCGTTCCCCGCAAAAATACTGCGCAGAAACATCTGCCATTATTGCCAATATAAATTCATCCTTTTAATTTGTCGATTTAGATTAAAATTAAACGATAGTTCGGCCCCACTCGCGGTTTATGCATGCAAGTTGCAACATCTGTGAAATCAACCATTCTAAGAAGCGCATTATTCGACGTCCTAACCCGTCACCTGCTTGGAATAGCCATGCAAGCTACAGGTCGCATTCACCTGCAGTCACAGATACGAGACACGTTGAGTAGATCGAGGTTTTGACAGGCGAAGAAGCACTTGACAGTCGGCCAGCAAGCATGCAAAGAGAGCCAGCAGCACCGGGCCCACATGCATGCCGCTGCAGCCAATCAGCGTCGAGTACAATACGAAGCGATGGTCAGGACTGAGGACACGACTTTCAACCTGCAGGCGCCGTCTGCTGGGCGAGAGTTTGAGGCAACGCACCTGCAGCAGCGCCGAAGCAGTCGTCGTCGTCGTTCAACTGCTGCTCTGTGTCTTTGTACAGCGTTCGCGCCCAGTTAATTGAATCCCCGAGGGGTTCTTTGCCCCCTTCAGAAAAGGCGTTGGTCCCGTGACGTCGGTCGGTCTGTAGGTTGGCTGTGGTGACTGATGACTGTGGTTTATCGTGTGAACGACTCTTATTCTCGTCGTTTAAACCAACCCGACAGTCATAATATTCGCGTGCTTTCTTGTGTGAATCTATATGCAGAATGCTGGATAGAGATTATGCAACAGGTGGCTGTGAATTCTAAATTCCCAAGGTAAGCATGTTTGGATAGCCTATAAGATTCTAAAAATTAATGTATTAGCTTTTTGCCTTTCGCAAACAGACTAAACCAAGGGCTATACTGTAGCATATATATATATATATATATATATATATATATATATATATATATATATTACAGCTGTGCTATTGTTCACGCGTCCTTCACCAAACTCACTGGTTCGGCCTATAAAAAAGACATAGGTGACATGAAAGGGAAATTAATAGATGCTGTCGTCAAACGCCGTTGTGGAATTTCTGTAAGTAAAAGATGGAAGGATGGAAGATCTCTCTCTCTTTCTCTCTCTCTTTCTCTGTCTCTGTCTGTCTGTCTGTCTGTCTGTCTGTCTGTCTGTCTGTCTGTCTGTCTGTCTGTCTGTCTCTATCTCTCTCTTCCCAAAAGGTAGCCTACCACTGCAGAAGCGTCCCTAGCTGCTGCTCCACGCCTCCAGCTGACCGTCTCCCCTCCTCCGTCGTGTTCTCTCGATGCACCTTCGGCAATTTATGCTAATAATTGTAGACCCTACTGTAAGCAAATTGAATGCGATATTTAGATTCATACATTGTCAATTCAAAAGCCAAATTCATTTTTTGAGCTTTAAATTAATTCTTATGCATTGGTAGGCCTAATGAGTTGAGGGAGAAGGTGAATTATCACATAATGAGAAGGAATCAGAGGGATCTTGTTCCGGTGAGACAACTGCAGCTCGAGCCTCAGTCACATTAGATATATGGGGATGGGGGCCTTGTCGCCATATATATATATATAGGTCTACTAGCCTACATTAGTAATCACACGGAGGCACTGGTGGATTATGGACGGTATAATATATATATATATATATATATATATATATATATATATATATATATATACAGTCCCTTCGAAGTTCTAGAAGGTATCATATCCGAATTAGATGGACGAATGACGATTCTCTGACCATTAAATTTTAATGCTATTGAATTGGGTTATGTATACAGTCATAACATAGAAACATATATTTTTGCATATGTAAATGAATACATGTGTGTAGGTGTGTGTGCGTGCGTGCGTGCGTGCGTGTATTGTATATACAGAATAGACCTGATGTTGAAGACCTCTGTGAAGTATAATAGATAGGCCTTATTCCCCAGGCGAGTTGTTAATTACAGCATACAATTAAGTTCAGCCTACAGCGCACGTCTACCTTAGACAAGGCCGTAGCTAGGGGGGTGTTTTGGGTGTTTGAACACCCCCCCCGAAATAAAAAATGTGAAAAATAATATAATGCATTTACGAGCACATGATGTAAAAACCATGAAATAAAACCATGAAAACACCCCCCCGAAATAAAAAATGTCATCAATTTTTTGGGGAAGGGAAAATTGATTAGTGAAACACGCCCCGAAATCAAATTCTGGCTACGGCCTTGACCTTAGACATCGTCTGCTGTCTCGAATCATATGACTAAGGTTACTTAGGTTCAATAATTACCCCTATTCCAAAAATGTCTAGTCCTGATTCTGAGGCTGATTTCCGCCCAATTTCTATTACACCTGTTTTATGTAAAATTCTAGAGAAATTTGTTGTGCATAAATATTACTATCCAATTCTGACTAATCCTGATGAGAACTGCATATATTCTGACCAATTTGCTTTCAGACCCTCTGGGTCGACTACTGCTGCGCTCATTGCTTTAACTCACCATTTACTTGAGTCAGTTAAATGTGAACCATATGTTCGTCTGGTATCTTTGGATTTTTCTAAGGCTTTTGATACTGTAAGGCATGATAGTCTGGCTGTACAGTTAGCCTCTATGCCGATTCCTGACTTTGTTTACAACTGGGTTCTTGCTTTGTTACATAACCGAGTGCATTGCACTAAGTTCGGTGGCATAACCTCATCTTTCAAGTGCATTAATGCTAGCATTATTCAAGGGTCTGGCCTTGGGCCAGTCAACTTTCTTTCCTTAATTTCTGGATTAAAGCTACTATTTGTAGGTAATAGACTTTTTAAATATGCTGATGACTGTTACCTAATTATTCCTGCATCTAATATTGACACTACTGATGCTGAACTTAATCACATTGCAGATTGGGCTAGAAATTGTAACTTGCGCCTCAATCATAGCAAGTCATGTGAAGTCATCTTTAGACGTCCCCGTTCCAAAACTTCTGATTGCCCTCCCCCCATTATTGGGATTGAACGAGTTGATGCAGTCAAGGTTCTGGGTATTACGCTTTCATATAGATTGGGTTTTTCTGAGCACATTGATAACATTGTCTGTAAAGCAAAGCAATCATTTTATGCACTTCGTGTCCTTGTGTCGCATGGTTTGACTGGCAGCCGACTACATGATGTTGTACGTTCCACCACAGTCGCGCGTATGCTTTATTCTTCGCCAGCATGGTGGGGTTTTGCAAATGAGGGTCAGAGGAGTCGTCTGTCCGCTATTATTAGAAAGTTGATAAGACAGGGTTTTTTGCCCTCTAACACCCCTACTTTTGACATGTTATGTTCCAAGGCAGATGTATCCCTTTTTTCTTCTATCGTCTGTGACCCCGGGCATGTCCTCCATTATCTTCTTCCACCTGAACGTGTAACTGGTTACTCCCTTAGGCCCTGATCACACAATCTTGAAATACCACGTTGTGATTCGTTGATTGCAAAGGGATTTATCACCAGAATGTTATATAGTTAACTTGATTGATGATGATAGTTTAGTAATTATATTATATTTAACTTTTGATTTTAATTTGCACGTTTTTATTACCTATTATTACTTCTATGTTTTATAATGATGTTCTGTGTCCCATTGTGCGTTTGCAAGTGGAGTAATAAAGAAAATACTTACTTACTTACTTACTTACTTTTCTTGAAATAGAAGCCTACCGATTACTAACATGCATGGGCATTATTTTACTGTAATATCAAAGACCTGTACGTAACGTATATAGTCCTAAAGATTTTTTATTTACAGGCTATACTAGGCTATACATATATATATATATATATTATATATAAACTCCGTCACCGTTCGATCTCCTACAGTGCCAGTCCCAAGCATTGGTAGAGGAGGAGGGCGACATTAATCGTCTTTCTTTTGACAGGTTCGTTAAACAGCAACAAGCTAAACTTATTTAAACAATCTATAATAAGCACATTTGTTTAAGTAGGCTAATATATTGCAAAGCTGTCATCAATCTAATCTGTTTCTGCCGAGTTGAGATTAATATGGACACTTGTGAACAGGTTTGACTCTGGTCAGTCGTAAATAAACGACGAGAGTGTATTAAAAGTGGCTGGGAATCAAATGCAGTTCATCAACGTTAAAGTGTTAGACATGCGCATGCAGTGACTTTGTTTGCCAACTCTTCTGCGTGTTTTAAATTGATTAATTAATGTGTTGTCAATTAAAATTAGGCCTACTGTTTTTTTAGCTCAAAGTAGGCGAGATAAACAAATCACGTCGCTCCAATTCAAATGTCGTATATAGGCCTACTATTTTGTGACTCAGTTGGGTAAAAACAGCTGCCTTATAATAAGGCTACATTGTGATAAGCTCGTAAGAGAGGGAATGAAGAGCGCAGTTGGCTATAGGCTTATAATATATAGCTGCGTGTATTAGCCTATACGGTGTATACATTATATTAGCAGAAACATCGTTTCGCAAGAAGAGAATCCAAATACAAACGACTCCATGATTTGCTATGGGTATAGACGAATAAGCCTATAGGCCTACACATTCGAAGCCTGTAAGCTAGGCTACTGCGATGGTAGATCTATTTCCGGATGAGACTGCATTGTAGCCTATAATTTTATATAGGCCTATATATATATATTATATATATGATATATAGCCTACATATATATATATATATATATATATATATATATATATATATATATATATATATATATATATATTAGACTGGTCCAGGATACTATGGTAAAAAATCATCTTGATCAGAACTATATATCCTCCACAAGTTTAAATCTGTTCTGCCTCTCCTAAGTAATATGTAGACCAAATTTCAAGCAGATTAGAACACTTTTAGAGGGAGCTCAAAGCCTTACATTATCTTAATAATACTTTGTTTAGTGAGAATTATTACACCATTATCTAAAACTCGTAAAAATTATTACTAGAACTGCTTACTTGCTTAATTTTGAACTGTTGGGTTGAACTGGTGTTTAGAAATACCAAAACGTCATTATTAACTATTGGTTGATTTTTAGATTTGAATTCAGTTGTTGGATTTTTTAAATAAATTTCTCTTCAAGAAAGTCATGCAAACTGTTTACTTAGGCTATTATGAATTATTAGTGCATTTATGAGAGTTGACTATAAATGGAGTTCCTGACACAGCTGGTAAAAATAATAATGGCAAAGACAAGAAGCAGCTCTGAAGTTTGGCTGATAGGAAAGGGTTCAGAGGAACTGTCTGCCCAGGTCGCATCTTCCAACAAATGAGGACGTTCTTCGACTTCTAATGTTTTTTTCATGTCGAGAGAAAGTTTAAACTGAAAGAAGCAGCAGCCTTATATATAGCCGTTTCAAAAGTTATTGAAATTTGGCAGAGAGCACTAATTCGACATCAAAGAATCGATTCCATGGTACACATCTTACTGAAACTTTTTGATGACTATAATGTCAATACCATGACTTTGTCAAGAAGTTCCATCCGAAGATCACGCTACAAGAACCGTGAAGAGGAGGGTAAATGCATGGACAGGGCGGTCATTGGCAATGTGCCGCTGCTCCTGCACTGGGATGGCAAACTTCTACCTGACATTACTGGCAAGAAAGAAACAGTCGACAGAATCGCAATACTCATCACCGGTGACGGGGAAGAGATCTTGCAGGGAGTTTCAAAAATTGGCCGTGGAACTGGTAAAGAACAAGCCGAAGCCTGTCTGAGCACATCGGATGAGTGGGGTCTTCAGAATCGAGTTCATGGATTAGAGCTTGATACCGCTGCCAGCAATACTGGTCTCAAGAATGGTGCCTGCAACTTTATTGAGAATGCACTTGAGCAAGAATTAGCTTGGGTGGCTTGCCGCCATCATGTCATGGAACTTCTACTTGCTGCTGTTTTCGGATCTCTATTTGGACCAACTGGAGGACCATGCGTTGCTATGTTCAGGAGGTTCCAGAAAAGCTGGCCCAACATTGACAAGACGAATTATGAAGTGGCTTCTGATGACATGTTTAATGCACACACTTCTGGTCTTCGAGAAGAAATGGTTAAATTATGCAAGGCAGCCCTGGAAGGATCACATCAAAGGGCAGACTATGAGGAATTCTTGAAATTCAGCTTGATCTTCCTAGGTGGTGAACATGGGGCAACAGTTTCCTTTCGGGCATCAGGAGCATACCATCATGTACGTTGGATGGCAGAAGCCATCTATGGCCTTAAAATGTTTCTTTTCCAGCGGCAGTTCTCTCAAACTGCCAAAGAGAAGCACAGTGTAAGGGAGATGGCACTGTTTGTCAGCCTCGTCTATGTTCGGTTCTGGTATGAAGCTCCTTTGCCTATCAGAGCGCCACTTAACGACCTATTAGGCCTACTATTTTAGGTGCTCAGCAACTATCCAAATGTCATAGTGGCAAAGGCGGCCTCGACTGCACTTGGCAGGCATCTCTGGTACTTCTCAGAAATTTTGGTTGACCTGTTGTTGTTTGACGACAGAATTGGAGCAGATGTGAAAGCACTGATGATGACAAACCTCGGCATTCCACAGGCCATAGGTTCTGTGAAACGCCTCGACCGTCCTCCTGAACCACTCAGCTCTCTTGGCCTTGCTTCTTGCTTCACAGAGAGAACAACTATCATCTTTGACGTTTTGCACTTGAATGGAAAATAGAAGGCTCAAAGTTTCCTGGCAAAGGATCCTAAAGAATGGCACGATGATCCCTCGTACCATGATCTCAGGACGGCAGCATCGGTCATGACAGTTGAGAACGACTCTGCTGAATGAGCCATTTCTTTGATGCAGCAGTACAATTCATCGTTGACAAAGAATGAAGAGCAGAAGCAGTTTCTTCTTCGACTCGTGAAACACCACAGGAAGAACTTTCCATCCTGCTCCAAGGCCACGTTGGCGAAGGTTACACAGGAGAGTGAATGACACTGAATACGTTATTCCAGAAGAGTTTTAGTGTGTATATAACAACATGGTACATTTTGAAACCTTTTAAATTCATTGCTGCAATTGTATATTTTAATACAACTCATATTCTATTTCCTGTTATTCCATGCAGATTACCGATTTCATGCTTCAATGGTGAAAATACCATGACCTTGAGCTTCCTCTAGATATTCATCAATCGCCCTCAAATTTGGCAGATGTAATACTGGGCAGACATAGAACAAATATAGGGTTGTGGAGCACAACTCTGAGGAGGTTCATTTTTTTGGACCAGTCTAATATATATATATATATATATATATATATATATATATATATATATACTATATAGCATTATAGCCAACGAAAAATAGGCGTGTGCGTTTCAAAACATGAGACACTGTTTACAGAATGTTGCACCTGGCAAAATCTTCCTTATTTTGTTTATTTTGCTCCCAATTCATGTTAAGCGTCAGACGCATGCAAGACAAGACATGCATGGCCGCACGATAATATTATATAGGCCTTTATAGGGTACCGTATACGAGGTTTAGCCTGAATGTCTTCGAGTTTCTCTGATCTCTTTTCCACTGGTTCTGTCCTATATAGGCCTACGCTTCGATCCGATTCATATTAGACTCTCAGATCATATAATATAAGACGCCATCTTGCTTATTTTTCAACCTAAAATTATATCAGTCGTTCACCGGTTGAAGTTATGTGAGAATTTGAGGCTTTTCTGAGAAACATTGAATTGCTGATTATGGCAGACAAGCATGCTTCGTCGTGGGTGCAGATATAATTACAACCTGTAATATATATATATATATATATATATATATATATATATATATATAATATATATAGACACGTTCGAGTGTATAGACTACTACTATATACATACGTCTACAACTCTGTATACATGCATTCATATACAAATCGTGTTATGTTCACTTGATGAAGAAGTCTTAAAGCCCAAGGTCTGAAATCGGCAGTTTCTCCGTAAACCAGACACGTGACGCATTCAGTAACGCCTACTATATAGACGTGCTTGTCAATCAGCCTGTGATTGCCTGCAAGACCAGTGCCCAGGGATCATTCCACTCGCTAAACATGCCGAGCTGACCGGTTCCTCCAAGGTTATTCATATGCAAATTAGCTAAACCTTGTTTGCCTTCAAGGTCTTGCCACTCACCTGTGTCTTTAGGCCTACCTCAGCTTAGGTCGTACAAGTGTTCCTTTGTTTATACATGATGATAATGGTGCTCTGGCCGAAGGCAGGTTCATTGGCTTTACGCCCCTGGGGATGAGATGAGTGAGGTGGTTTCCCGTTGCCTTCCTCACAGACAATGATGGGTAAGCAACTTGCCCAACGTCGCTACGCAGGAGCTTGCACCCCTGCGTCCCACACGTGCTAGCCCGAGATATCTAAATCTCTGAATGTCAACTCCCAGCCCGGGGCTTGAACCGCAGTCCGTTGCAACCAACAGACGAATTACCGCTTACCGGTGTAGCTAACTAGGCCAGTTGTTTATACATAACACATGTAAATATAATCATTATACGTCGTCCCTCCTAATGGGTCAGGGGTGTTTTTATTTGGGCATCTCAATTGGCCAGCTATAGGCCTACATATAATAGTTCCTTGCTTGGTAACATATCGTGTCTTGCATGAATATGCATCTCAATAGGTAAAAGTTGTTTGTTTTATAATCAACAATGTCCAAGTCTTGCAAATATACAGCTTTGCACCCCTACTCCACCAATCAATCCAGTGGTCATTGCAATGAAGGTGCACATAATTATTATGCCTAGAACAGAACAGAATCTCGAGTTTGTCTTTGTTGGAACCATGCAAAAGTACGACCTAACAATTCGTGTTGACAGCGCTCAAGAGGAGGCCATAAGGGTCTTTTTTGCTCACAACAATTGGAATTTTGAACAAATTGGTAAATATTCAGAAAGCAATATATATACACATGTATTTATACACACACATTATGTTAGTATGTATTGTAAACTTGTGCCATAGCTACCTTGTGTGTGCAGACTATAATGAATATTATGCTAATTTGTTAATTTCTATAGCGCCTAAATATTTCCAGGATAACCGAAGAATTCAGTCGCAACTGCAGCAAGGTCAAGTCTAGCAAGTCGCTAACTGTTGCATAGCAGTATAAATTTAGTCTATATATATATATATATATATATATATTATATATATATGTACATAATATTATTATACATAGAGGGCGCGGTGGTGTAGTGGTGGCGTCGCTGCCTTGGAGCCAAGTTTGAATCTACCTCAACTTCCTCAAGTCGCCGCGTAGGGACTTTGAGCAAGTCCTTCACTCGCAATTGCTCCGGCGCTTCGGCGTGAAGCTCCGATGCGGTGTCCGCGCTGTAGTCGGGAGAGCCTCTGAGCAGAAGGCTTGAAGGGGTATAAATGGAGAAATAAAAATAATAATAAATGTATACATATTCAGCTAAGACTATGTAGGAATACCATATATATATATATATTAGTGTGGTCCAAAATTACATGGTAAAAATATTTTTTCAAAATATGCTGCTCCACAAGGCTGCCCTTGTTCCACTTGACTAGAAGACTCTGTGTTGAAAAAATTGAAGAGATCTGAGCATGTTTAGAGGTACCAATTTTCGAGAGCTTTTATATAGGACGCCCGTAAAATGTGCATCTGAAATTTTAACAGCTACATTATGAATTGACAGCAGCAATGCTGCAGCATTCATCTACACCAAGTTACCATCTTTCTAAATCATAATCAATATGTCAACTGTATCTAAATAAATAAAGAATTATAGGATAATGTACAAATAGAGGCTTGTTTCAAGTTCTTTGTGTTAGAAAACGGTTGAAGAATTAGAGGTAATTTAAAAAATTTTGCCTGCCAACTTATATATAAACTAAGGTTTTTCACTTGCAATTTGCTACTAATACGATTGGATTGTTCACTTATAATTGCTTTTTATACTGCTAAGTTGGATAATTCAAGTGCTTTTGACAGTAATTGCCAAGCACTTCTTGAAAATGATATGCGATTAATATTGGTCTTTTGACTTTGTGTAATAATGGCCCATATTACTTGACGAAAAACCGCAGCTATCATGGTATCACCCAGAAGCTCCCAACAGTTGGCTCTCAGTGATGTCTGTCAAGAACCTTCTTGGGTCTAGTCAGCCACAAATGGGAAATCCTGAAGAACTTCATATTTCATAAAGAAAATAGACTAACAGTTGGTGAGGTCACAACAGTAATAATGGTTGCTACCTTGGTAATCAGTGTTTAATCCAGGCATCTCCGAATGTCCGAATGACAATTCCGCTTAGAAAAAATCTAGAGCTGTTGTCTACAGGGACATATGTAAAATTTACGCCCCGAAAAACTATATACATAATCTTTCCATCCTGATAAATTTTACAGGTCTTGTTGACACAGGCATATATTATATATGTTGATACGCAACATTTCCTGGTAGCTGAGCAAGTGAACTAATGTACTAAAAAGGTAATCACCTTTAAAAGTATGGAATTTATCATGTTTGTTGGAATTTTTTGCCAAATGACAAAAGGTCATCACATATCAAAGAATGGCATTTACTATGTTGGTCGGAAATTTCTACCGGAAAGACATAAAAAAAGTTCCTGCATGGTAATAATTACCATCTGACTAAACCAGGTTTAATTCAAATTTTTTACAAATTTTACTGCCATACACACTTTTAGGAGTAAAGTCTCTGCTTTAAAATGACAAACTTTATTGAACTATCATTTTCCTGTCTATAGGTTGAGTCAAAACATGATTCAGTCATTCAGATTCTGTGAAAAAATACATCTAAGGATTGCATGATATTTGGAATGCAAAATTCCTTACTAACCGTGTTCAGAATTGAGTACAATTTGAAAAAATAAACAGATTGCATAATAAGCAAGATGGAAGTCTGTTTTGTTTAAATCATACCTCTTTGCTATGTTTACCTTATGCTAAGTCTGGCCATTGATGGCGGGAAAATGGCAAATTTTAGGAAAGTCTGTGATTTATTAATGCCATTCACCACTAAATAATTATCAAAAATTAGTGAAAATAAAATCGCTTACAAATTATTATTCTAATGTCATTAAAATTTTAAAATAATAATTATTTATATTTTCTTCAAAATCTAAAAATGGAGAAAAAATGTTAGCTTTATCACATGTTGGCCAAATCTAGAAAGTATGTGTTGCGACATAGGCCTAGTTATCATGAAATGCCTGGACAGGAAATCCTTCGACCATGCATAACAATCTAATCGAGGTGCATATCACAAGGAGATCCCTTGAAAACTGTTTTACTTTCTTCTTACTCAGAGTAAAGAAATAGCCAAACGATTGCCTATCGAGCTTAAATCCGAAATTTGAAAATGATTAAGAACATATAGGTACAAGTTTTCATGTTATATTTCATATTTCAATTTTTATAAGACTGTCATTGATTCTACATTAGCTTAATAGCTTTAACAGACTGATTTAATAGACACATTTTTGGCTAAAATATCTGTTTAAAGCTGATAATTGCACACCTTCTTGAAGTACGGTCGAAAAGGAATTTTTTCACATTTTTCGATGCTTAATTAAAATCTTGCAGAAAATTGGTACCAGTAAACATTGTTCAATTTTCTTAAAACTTGGCAAATAAATCACTAATAGCATATGGAACAAGGGCAGCCTTGTGGAGAATTGAATTTCCAAATTTTATATTTGTGGACCACCCTAATATATATATATATATATATATATATATATATATATATATATATATATATATATATATATATATATATATATATATATATATATATAAGCTTATATTTATAATGCTACCCAACAGATAGCAACTTGCTAATCTTGACCTCTGTGCATTTGCTATTTAATTTTTCGGTTGTCCTACTATAGAAATATATAGGCGCTATAGAAATTAAAGAATGAGCCAATATCTTCTGCACGCAGTAGCTAGGTATGGCCCAAGTTTAGAACACATCCAAACATATAAATATATATCTGTATGTATATAACTATATATTGCTTTCTGAATATTTACCAATTTGTTAAAAATTTCAGTGATTATTGTTGTGAGCAAAAAAGGCCCTTATGGCCTCCTTCTTGCTCACTGTGGCCTCCTCTTGCTCACTGTCGTTGTTAGGCCTAGGTCGTACTTTTGCATGGTTCCAACAAAGACAAACTCGAGGTTCTGTTCTGTTCTAGGCATAACATGTGCACCTTCATTGCAATGACCACTGGATTGATTGGTGGAGTAGGGGTGCAAAGCTGTATATTTGCAAGACTTGGACATTGTTGATTATAAAACAAACAACTTTTACCTATTGAGATGCATATTCATGCAAGACACGATATGTTACCAAGCAAGGAACTATTATATGTAGGCCTATAGCTGGCCAATTGAGATGCCCAAATAAAAACACCTCTGACCCATTAGGAGGGACGACGTATAATGATTATTTACATGTGTTATGTATAAACAAAGAAACACTTGTACGACCTAGGCTGAGGTAGGCCTAAAGACACAGGTGAGTGGCAAGACCTTGAAGGCAAACAAGGTTTAGCTAATTTGCATATGAATAACCTTGGAGGAACCGGTCAGCTCGGCATGTTTAGCGAGTGGAATGATCCCTGGGCACTGGTCTTGCAGGCAACCACAGGCTGATTGACAAGCACGTCTATATAGTAGGCGTTACTGAATGCGTCACGTGTCTGGTTTACGGAGAAACTGCCGATTTCAGACCTTGGGCTTTAACGGCATCTGCTGGTCTTTGAATGGAAACCATGCACCGTCTGTATAGCTGCTTCTTGACGTAGCCTATGCCGATGTTGGTGGCACTTGGTGCACGATATAATTATGAAAGGCTATACGCCTATGGCTACTGGATACTTCAGTAATCAGTACTGCTGAACTCAATAATGCACATGCAGTCTGTTGCCGCTGCGGAATCGCTCAAATTAGATCATGATCAGAATCAGATGGCCTGATATGGGATAAGCAATCCAATATTGGACCACACGTTATGTGATGCTGTATATATATATATATATATATATATATATATATATATATTATATGTAATATATATATATACTGCTGATTGCTGAACTCAACAGGTCAAACGATGAAGTATAATTACGACATGGCTGTTCTGCATGTGTGCTTTAGAAGCTGTATGAACAGCTGATATATGAGCTAAACATTAGGCTATGGACTGCCTTTGCATTCAGACCTCTGCTATGCATGGACAATTTATCAGGAGGATTATATAGCGCCCCCTTCAAGATGATCTACTCAGGAGCGCTCCCATGCAATCCAATCCCGGCTAAAGATGGGAGTCTTATATTATATATAGGGCTTGAACAGAACATATTGGTGAACATGGTGGGCACTATTGGCCCACATATAGGCGAAGTGCCAGACTAAGACCTTTCCATGTATATATATAGGGCGCTGCATGGACCGGTGCCTTAATTGTGGAGGTGCGAGAAGCTATAGCCTCTACCGATGAACGAAAGTTGCCTCGTCGTTGGACATCCAATTATATACGGAAGATTGGAGAACAGCAAAGTTACTCTGCAGGTATACGTGGAAGAAGCAGGAAGCTGATCCCATGAAATGACGCCATGCATATAATTAGACCAGTGCAGAAACCCGTACATTATCCGTTGAATGAAGAGAAGTCAGTGAAGGATGTACTCCAGCATATAATATTATATTCAAACACATGATCGAACTTTGGGATACGGCCAAACGCATTGACGTGCCGCAATGTACAGAGCCCCATCCAAGCACTCGATCCGGTGGCACGAAACGGAGTATCCCCCTGAAAGCTATCCGGGGGATGAATTAATCTATCCCCCGGATAGAATTAACCGGTCTATACTATCCGGGGGATAAACCATTCTATCCGCTTTTTTGAAAAATATGCATAATGAAAAAGTTATGAGCATGTAATCAAAATTTAAAGTGACTCTAATTGTTTTAAGTGTCCTAAGCAATGCTCAGATAAAGGCAACTCGAATTTATTTAGTGACTCTGACTGTAGCCTACTTAAGTGTTTTAAATGTTTTAAGTGCTCTAAAAATAAGGCAAACCACACTATCTAGTAGGAATAAACATACCTGTTAGTGTCATTGTTCAAAATAAAGCAGAGGAAAATTAATTTGCCAAAAAAATACACGCGGAAGCGGTGTTTTCGCCTTTTTTTAATTTGGGGGATACACTTAATACGGGAGATACTCTATTTCGTGACACCGGCATGCGCACAGCCAGACCCAGTCAAAAGAGTGCAATATAGCCTACTGATAGGCCTACACTGCAATATTATAGGCCTATGGTCGTTAGTCACGAAGTGGTCAAGTGTTATGGCAACATTGGAGGTCACCTAGCTGATAATGGCAATCGCGGTAGAGCAGATGGAGAATGATAAAGACTTTCCTACACAAAATATGCTTGCATATAAATTTAAGTACATCACAAGCTTATATCATTATTTATGTATAATTCCACGTTTCAATGCATTCCAGGCTCATTACAAGGCAGTGCTCAAAGTGTGGGAAAATTATGAAAATAAGTGCCTGGACGCCCCTTACTTTTCCAAAAGAAGTGCCTGAACGCTCCTTACCTTTCCAGTCTGTGCTGGCCAATAAGTGGCAGGACGGCGTTAAGATTTTAAAATAAGTGCATGGACGCCGTCCATGACCGTCTAGCCACACTTTAAGCCTTAATTGTTACAACTTACAAGGCGATAGCCTACAGAAACAATATAGCATCAATTATTATAGCCTATGCACGTACAAGTCACGCATGCATACCATGGGCGGAGACTTAAGGGGGACGGACCCCTCAATGTTTGTGGTGAGGGACCGCCCATGCTTTGTCCCCCAATGGTTAAGTGTTAGAACCAGGGCTGTACTGGTAAATTTTGAGGTGAGCAGGCTACACGCTGACGGGGAGAAAAACTACCTTTTTCGGGAAAAAAATTTCTGGCGGCTGTCATCTGGCAAAAAATTTCCCCATTTTTCCCGTTCAAAAAATCTGACGACCATTTTTTAGTCATCTGGCCAAAAATTTACCCAATTTTCCGGTCCGAAAAAGCTGATGACCTTTGTTTAGTCATGCGGCAAAAAATTTACGCAATTTTTCCGTCCGAAAAAGCTTTTGACTTTTTTTAGTCATTCGCTCCGGAATTTGTGAAAAAATACACCTAAATAGCCCTTTGCCTTTCTCTTGCGTATACCCACACGCCCTTTGTGAGGTAGACCTATTCACCCTTTGCCTAATGACGTAACGGCTCATTTGCATAATGGCCTGCGCCATATTGGTTCGTAGGCAATGCTTGTTGACATTGGATACGTATGCGAATGGCGCTTATTATAAAAATGATTTTCTGTGTTTTTACTGTTTTATCTGCGACAAACTTACTGTCAGAGATAACGGTTCAATTAGAGAAGTCCAAAGTACACGAGCTTGAATGTCGAGGTTAACGCGAGAAGAGCATCGGCGGCTAAAAACTACAGCCAGAGACATGCAATCGATCGCAAGCAAAATAGGCCTAATGTAACAAATGCTGTGTCAGTCCAATTATACGATCTAACCTAAAATCTACAAAAAGAGTAGGCCTAGTTAATAATTTTGTAGATAAATTGCCAGAAGACAAGTAGCCTAAATTTAGGATTAGAATCGACGTCAAGAAGGGATTTTTAAAAAATAAATGTAAGTTCCAGTAGGCTAACTTGGGCCTACGTATACCAGAGTAAGCAGACTTATGAGCCCAGCACGAGCGATGTTGAAAGTTAACCTACAAAATTATAAGCGACATCGTGCATGCATGCAGATTACACAATTTAATGTCAATATTATTTATGAAATTATTAGGTCGGCTGCCGGACAGCAGAACTTAGCCCAAACGATTTACTCTGCTGATATTTAAGCAGTTCCAGAACACTGGTCACAAAGTCGTAGAAAATAGCACATGTCATGTCAAAATTGATGTGTAGGCCTATTGACAGTTCCGCTTTTACAAGGTCGATGCTCAGCTAGGTTTAATTGCGATTGCTAGACAACAGGTCGTCCATAATGCTGAACGCTCTCTCGCAAAAAGCATTAAAACGGAATGAGAGAATATAGGCCTACGAAGGACAAAATATGCTAGGCCTATACTGAGTATCAGAGGTTTGTAAAGTTTTGAAACTTCAAACAAGCGCTGTCCAACATTTGATGTTCAGCCAACAACGTCAAATTCATCGAACAATCTATTAAGTTTAGTGTGCAAAATAAGAACAATATTGTGGAATGTGGGTCCTAACAGCAAATTCCGGGACAATTTGGGATCAGTCCGGGACACGGGACGTACAGTCCCGTCGAATCCGGGACGATTGGCAGCCCTATGTACGTTGGAAGAAGCCCAGCCATTTACAGACCGTGAAGCAGCAAAAAGCATAGATCGACCTAGGCCTACTTGTTAATTATAGCAGATTTGGGCTCCGGCCGAAATTCGTTTCAGGGATTCGGGCCGCTCCAGGCTGGACGGTGTTTAGACCGATATATCTATTAAGGCATAGGCCTATGGATAGATCAATTGGCCAATGACGATAAGTTTATTCCATCAACTAACAATTCACCGTGTAACGGCATGTAACCTACGTTGACAACAGTTCACAGCTGTACACCAATATGGCCGACCACATAGGCCCCGCCCTTTTGCAAAAAGTCTATACGATGCCATTTTTCCCGAAGGTAAGTATATATACGCCGTATACCCGCGTATACTATAGGCCTACCCTTGCTTACAGCCCTGGTTAGAACAACGACGAAACGACTAAAAAAAGGCCATCAACTATTATTGGCAGAGAAAAAGGTATGTTTAGAAGTAAGTTTCGACCAAATGACTAAAAAAAAGGTCGTCAGAAAATTTCGTCGATGAAAATGGAAAATTTCGTCGTCGGGCGGCGACTCAGCCATCCGCTTGAAAAGTCGCCGCGCATTCTCGGCGATTGTTCTTCGGCCTCTCGTTTGTCCCACCCAACGTCTAGACCAGGTCTCCGCCTATGAGGCATACGTATGCATAATATCCAAACTGTTGAAGACTTTTTCACTTAATCTCGGCCGGGAGCGCCTCTGACTAGGTACCTTGAAGGGGTGCTATATAAATTACGATTGATTGATTAATATATAGGATACATAATTATATTGTATGCCCATACATGCATTATGCATATGGTCATTCATAAGTATGTATAGGCTAATCATGTGTAACTCCCCATGCATGCGTGTCAATAACTTATAATTTAAATGCACACAACACTGCAGCAACACCCGTCTTTCCCTCTTCCCCTTCTCCCTTCCTTAATTTATTCCCTCCATGATCCATCCCTTCTTTTCTTTCTCCCTCTTTCTCTCCTTCACCCTTCGCCCCTTCCACTGTTAGATGTACCTGCCATCATGCCATCTCCTCTCAGTCTCCTGTCCTTATAATAGTCCTTATAATGTAAGCTGTCAACGTTCTTCATGGTCACGATTTCTGGCGATGTGTTGCAGAGGGAAATTAAAATGAGGAACGTGACTGGAATGCACACGAGAGCATGCAGTCTAGCAGGAACCAGTGTATAGGCCTACCATTGGATGCTAAAGATTGGCTTTCAACGCATTGCGCCAGAAGTGCTCGCATTGCTTCGCATTGTCTCGCATTGCCTCGCATTGCTTCGCATTGCCTCGCATTGCTTTGCATTGCATCGCATTGCCTCGCATTGCTTCGCATTGCTTCGCATTGCTTCGGAATTATACGATCATATAAATGCCTTTGCATCAATAGTCCATTGGAAAGCAAAATCAACCATGCATATTTTTGGTTCGCAGGGAATGATGCGAGGCAAACCATAATTGGTGCGCGTTGTGTTATATAGGCTACCCTGCCGCCTATTTACGTAGGCCTAGAGTCCTAGACAGAAATCTCAATATTCAAGCAGTGTTTAATCTAGTCCCCCTCCTCTGGGGGGGGAATTCAGGTTTCTGGGGGGGGAGACAATTGAGCGTCCGAAGGACGGTCGTGAGGCGCGTAGCGCCGAGACCGAGAGGGGGAGGGGTATGGGGAGGGGGATGTGCCCCCTCCCCATCAGAAACTTTTTGAATTTCCACATTGCAATGGCAGCATTTTAAGGTGCCATCTTTACAAAATACCTGTACTTTTTCACATCCTCATCAGAAATTTTTTGAATTTCCACATTGAAATGGCAGCATTTTAAGGTGTCATCTTTACAAAATACCTGTACTTTTTCAGAGCCTCATCAGAAACTTTTTGAATTTCCACATTGAAATGGCAGCATTTTAAGGTGCCATCTTTACAAAATACCTGTACTTTTTCAAATCCTCATCAGAAATTTTTTGAATTTCCACATTGAAATGGCAGCATTTTAAGGTGTCATCTTTACAAAATACCTGTACTTTTTCAGATCCTCATCAGAAACTTTTTGAATTTCCACATTGCAATGGCAGCATTTTAAGGTGTCATCCTAAAAATATAAACTTTGTAATTTCAAAAAAGAACTTTTTGAATTTCCACATTTCAATGGCAGTATTTTAAGGTGTCATCTTACAAAAGCTGTCCTTTTTCAGTGCTTATAAGAGTGACCTAAGACTTGAATAAATATACTCAATACTTTAAAATAATTTTGTGGGAGTTTCCACACCGTAATGGTATCCTTTCAAGATAGCAAAATAACTCCATTATTTCATTACTGATAAAGTGTTTTAGGATTTCAATATATATTTATATAATATAATTATATTTACAATAAAAATATCTTTATGTATCGAGTTCAGCAGCCCAAGTTCAGCAGGTCAGCTTTGTTGTTGTTGGGTTATTCTAATGTATAACTGCAGACATGACTATATAAGCTGACTTTTAAGCACTATAATCAGCTTATCTCTGTTTCCCAATAATATTTATGGTCCTGAATTGCTGACCAAGATACACTTTCCGAAATCATATGGTACACAAATCAACCAAGAACTAATTAACTACTGGTACCAAAATTTATCTGGAAGCCACAATATAGTAATGATGTTGTTTTACCAGGTGTTCAAATAATAGGACCAAACCATTTTGAAATTTGACAGTTTAAAATTTGAGGATAGCACTGGAGAGAAGCCATTCAGTTGTACAAGAATAGTATTTGTATAAAAAATTAACAGTAAGTTATACTCAATTTAGCCGGATTGTGTCATATATTATAATAGTAAAAAATTAATATAACCATATAATAGAAAATAATATTACGGTATAGGTCTATTATCATAACAGTTCATGTAATGCAATGATGTAAACAGCAACTAAAAACTATTATCATTTTGACGCATTTTTTTGGAGCGGATGTCATCTCTGTTTTTAGTTAGGAAAAATAGTGTTTATACAAATATATACAGTAAGTTATACTCATTACAACATGATAATATCATATATTATAGTAGTAAATAATGTCATAATAGTCATATAATAGTAAATAATATCACGGTATATTACAACACTTAATGTAAAACAATGATGAAAACAGTAACTGAAAAATAATATCATTTTGTGAAATTTTTCTGGGGGGGGAAATGTCAATCCTGGGGGGGGAACTTTCCCCCCCCAGAGACGTCTAGATTAAACACTGATATTCAAGGAGTCCGCGATGCAGCTTCGTGACCTACAATGTATTTTTTAATTGACCGATATTGAACAATCAATCAATCAGACTTTATGTAGCGCCTCTTCAAGGAATCAAGGTCCCTACTCAGAACCGGAACAGGTCTAGTTTACAGGTGGGCATAGTAGCTGCGATTGTGTGATGAGTATTTGTATTTCCCATAGTATAGACCTAAACTCTGAAAATGGTATGGCCAATATCTTAATCTTTAGGCGTTCAATTAATGCAAAAAGCGCAACGGCAAGCTCGTATCGCGAAGTCTGTGTATAGGCTATATAGACATAGGCTACAGTTATAGATAGCTAGCTACTCGCATGCATTGTTTCTTATACTCATTGTATAATCGCTAGGCCAATAGCTTAATAAGATGTTCTAGTGAATACATCTGACGCTAAATATAGCTTGTATGTAGACCTATACTCATCGATCAATATCAAATACAGTTATATCACATAATTATGTATTATTTAAATATCAGTATGCATGCATACTTGGAAGAATGAGCAAGCTGCATTTAATTTCAAGGAAGCATTTTGTAATAGAAATTGTAATTGTGTAGGCCCCTAATTAATATGTGATTGTCACATCTGAAAAGATATAGGCTACATATCTTTCTAACATAGCAATCGCATTACAGAATGACAATTTCAACAGCAATGTACTCCATCGAAATGAAATCCAGCTCGTTCATTCTTCTTGGAAAATGAAGGAACAGGTTGTTAGAGACTAGTTTAGGAAAGTGCTTGGAAAGTAGGCCTATTGCTGCGGGTAAGTTTCTAGGAACTGGAAGAGGAAGAGGAACAGGTTGTTATAGGGACTATTGGAGGAGAGGGGTCTGGTTGGTATGGGCTGTTGAAGAGAGGGGCTGTGTGTAAGTGACAGAAGGAGGAAGTGGGGTATACTGCCACAACCATTGCTTACTGTGAATGTCACGCTTGCAGTGGTTATTTGTGCGACTGATGACAAATCACGCACTCGTTCGGATGATAGATGAATAGAGAGGACAAGAGCCAAATGCAATCGCTGGTGTGCGTGTATTATGCACGACCTCACCTCGTATATAAACCCTACAGGCCTATACGCTCACAACTCCGCCTGTACTCGTATTTTGTCAGTGTCCACCCCAAGCCTGAAGAAAGAAGGAGGGTGACAGTGTCTAGTGTCACCGTGACACTAACCATAATATCGATATGGCACAATGACGCTAAACAGCAACAAGCGACCAACGACAGCGACTCATAATAATATTATATTCAGTATATAAACTTCATTGCAGCATATCTCATTAGTCTCTAGACTTTAAAGGCATATATAATATGTGAATATAAGCTTATAATATATAATCTATTGTATAAATAGCTAGGCTACAACATGCCGCTACATACATCGATCCCTGCGAGCAGCTTAACACGTTACAGAGCTTAACACGTTTTCCAATATAGATTTTATATCGAATTGATTGAACGCTGGCCATACCTTGAATATTTTATATATAAATATGGTTCACGTAGGCCTATATATACATACACACGCATACATACACGCGCGCACATATACACACGCGCACACATGCAATTTTACAATGTCACGTGCTCGTCACTCCATGTCTAACTGGAAAACCTGTCGTGCCACGTATATAGGCCTATTACATGTAGCCTACATATCCTTATCCCACTCGCGTCATTGTCACGGTGCATGACGGCAGCTGGTCTGAGCATTATTAGATCTAGAGGCCTATTGTAACAGCATAAGCTGGTTGCTTAATCCTATATACAGTTTGTGTGTTAAACTTCAGAGCAATCGCATGTGCTTCAAGCTCTCTAGTCTAGTGGCTAAATTCGTGCAGTTTTTTTTTATGCTGTTACCGAAGACTATAGTGAGTTGCATGGTCAATATTATCCTATATATAAGACAATAATATACAATTAATACACTTCCTCACCATAATCATCATCGTCGTCGTCGTCGTCATCATCATCGTCGTCGTCGTCGTCGTCGTCATCATCATCATCATCATCAAGTCATATAAAACTGGTTTCTTGTATAGACTCTTTATGTAGTCTATTATAGTTTAATATATTTAGGCCTACTGTGGCCTGTGATAATAGCCTATGCAGTAGTAGGCCTATATATACATACATACATAATATATATATATAAAATTATAGAGTCTATATATTATATTATAGAGTTATCTAGACAAATAGAAAAGCACTTAAACTCGTTAGTTGACTATAAGTGAATTCAAGTGCATATAAAATAGAAGAAGCTGTGGGCGTTACTATAAGAGTCGTCAACACTAAGGAAGTAGGCCTATAAGTATGAGTCAGTAGTCACTTGCAGCAGGTTCTCGTTTGACTACTGATGAACGCCTTGTTTGCTCGCCTATATTAAGACTAATTTTAGTCCCATGGCATAGTCTATAGGTCTAAACAGCTCGTTAGTGTGGTTTGTGTAGGCTACCATTGCAGCAGTTCCTTCAAACCTGCTTTAACAAGTGCGACTGTCTGCATCTTTAGGCTATAGCTTACTTTAAACTGGTCGATCATTTATTTAGTAAACAAGACTTCTCTTAAAAACTCCACAGAACTTTCACCTAGACATAATTATACAGCTGATTGTCAGGCTTTAACCGAATATATGGGCATCAGGCAAGGGAAGGAGTTTTTTTTATTTAAGTTTCCTGGGCAAGATAGTTTTCAGAGTTATATCCGCTTGCATTTTCAAATTTTGAGCTCGAATGAATCGAGAAGAAACGAAGGACTTCAAGGACATATCTATTATGGGCTAATGTCCCTGCCACGTGGTCCTTACAATAACAGTTTGGCCGTATACTGTTTCGCGCAAATGTTCTTTTCTATTCTGATTTAGGCTACTCCAATGTTTCCAAATACTTTTTTGCATCGACGTATCGCATTATATGATTATATCATGCATGCATGTGTCATGTGATGATGCGCCACGTGAATGTGATGATGATGATGATGATGATGATGATGATGATGATGATGATGAGGAGGAGGAGGAGGAGGAGGAGGACGACGACGACGACGATGACGATGATGACGACGACGACGACGATGATATGATGATGTTTATGACGATGACGATGATGACGACGATGACGATGATGATGATGACGGAATGTTATACAGTCTGTATGATCTATGTTTGCAATGGATAGATGTCGATTGTTCCTGCTGGAGAAGAGCGAGACTGCACGGAAAACGACGACAATGTCGCCAGATTCATGCAAACTCCTCTCGTCAAATGGGTAAACACTCAGTTTATACACGGTCTCAAATATTATGACAGTAAATAATATCATTATGATGACACAATAATAGGCTAAATAACATCACGGTATGTGATCACGGTAATAATGTAAACAGCAAACTAAGAACTAGTATCATTTTGTCAAAATTTTCGAGGCAACTTCCACCCCCTTTAGACATGGGTAGATTAGCGACAGTCGCAAATTCGGAACTTATACACAATATAAGCTTACAGCGCCACAAAAGCTAAGTCGCGGGAACCAGCTTATTCACAGGCGCTCAATCAAAACAAAGTCGATATAGGCTACAGAGTTCAACATCCGGAGAGTCAGACGAGGAGTTATGGTGGATGCATGATGTTTAGAGTTATAACGGCGTGGGAGTTAGGGTGAAGTGGATAGGATGTGTGAAAAAGCAGTGTTTTAAGTTTCTAGTGAAAAACCTGTGGCCGTGGGGATAGAAATAGCAACGGGTGGAGTTTTGGTGAGCTCATAGGATGGCTCAGGACCGTCAGTTTTAGCACCGACATGTGACCAGTTTAAGTACCTCATAGGAAGAATCTATATTAAAGGTCTATAGCTAGTCTATATCATTATTTTCGTTTATTGTTAGACTATAGATGCATGGTCAAATGAATTATGGGCCTATTCATGCGCATTGCCTTACAATGTTAGATACTAGCTGTTGGTCTTCCTCTCTTCCTTATCCCTACAGAATTCCAGGACATCACTTGTTTGATTCCTCTGAATCCTCTCCCACAACGTTAAGTTTTTAACGTACCGTATACACGCCATACATGCTCCATCCACTTCAATGTTCTCTTTCTGTTGACGTTTTCCATATCTTTTTGTACCTTCCTCTCTGTGAAAGCTTCGTTTGTTATCTTGTCGTACCATGATAAGACTAAACAAGCTGCTACAGCTTACTGCATAGGCCTACATTTGCTCCCATTATTTTATAAGCTACTCAGGTTTACGTAACTCGTAACATGTCTCATATTACGTTTTCAGGTAAAGACCTTCAAGAAGTCGAAAGAAAACTTAGATTTCGAGGAACTAAATGACAGCGTTTTTCTCTTGGATGTCCTTCTGACCATGTGAGTTTTCTTTGCACTTTAATTGCTGGCGTTTATAATTATTGACATTCGAGTGTTTTGTAACAATCCAGCGCTGTTTAGTGTAGACCTACTTCAATGATCGACGTTCGACAAGATCAGTGTCTTGTCCTTTGACTTGTAACCTTCTGACGCAGCCAAAAATGGGTGACATCTTGTAAAAGATTTAGAATTTTATGTCTAAGGGTAAAAAGTTTTATTGGGGGTTGGAACTTGGAAGAGGAAACTACACGTGTACACTTCCACGTGCTCAGACCATCTGCCAACTCTTCTCCTAAACTAAAGGTTGAGCCAAAAAGTACCTCCCCCTAAGAATGTTTGCCAATATCTTGACCAGAAGTTAAAAAAATTTAATCAAGTTTCACTGGCTTAAAGGTACGTCATATTTACACACAACAGCCATATTTCACCGAACTATTTGAAACTGACCAAAAATTGTATCACTTTTACTGAGTCAGCAGGAGGTACTTTTATTGCCCATCCTGTAGGCCCTACATTCCCATCCAAAGATATTCGTCACTATACTTACCAATCAGACATCGGACCCTAATAGCGACAATATTATTATTATTAGTTTACCTATTATCTGCACTGCATGCATTCAAATTGTATGCATATTATAGAGATGAAGGAATTGACGGTGATGTACTGGCTTCCATCAACCGTTCCACATCAATGGACAACGACATTAAACTCCGCAATTGGATGCTACTCGCCAAAACACTTCACAGATACTATGCTGTAAGTGCAGTTTTGGCTGACGTTGTAATTTATACACGTACACCGTATACGCTATTATAGTGTGGTACACACTGAAAGCATCTTCTTAAAACGTTCGTTGCAATCCAACAGTCACTCGCATGTTCCAGTTTCAATTATTTAATTGCGCACCGAGTGTACAAAATACACTGTACCCGGTACACAGATAATAATATTGACGGTCAGATGTTGAAATGGATCATGAGGGAACTAGAGTTTCCGCTTTCTGGGTCGTTAAGAGCTATAATTACCGACTTTACTCCATTGATCCATTGATTGATCCTGCAGTTACAATTAATGCAAATGAATTTTGTCCAATGCTCTGAAAACCATAATTTCATAATAATTTTTGTTTGAATACTGCAACTGCAAGCAGGCATTTAGCCTATATATATAAATATATATTATATATAAATACATATAATATATATATATATATAATTATTATAATTACAATGTAGGCCTATATATAAGAGGACATGGATGAAAACTTCCTTTACTGCTTCGATTATAGTTCAGACCCTTCATTTACAACCTTCTTCACTACCCTATATATAGGGTTGTGCCAGTCTCAAGTCTGGAGAGAAGAGGAGGGCGACGCTAATCATCCTTGTTGTGATACAGTGTCGTTAAACAAACCAATTAACATATATATATATATATATATATACATGCGGTCATACATAATAGGGTATAATAATTATATCTACACCGTGTTTTAAAAAAATAAGCCAAACTGTTTTTCATATATCTCCAATGTCTGATTATCAATCATTTTAAATTTTCCACAATATTTAGAGAATTGAACCAAGAATAAGATTCCAAAATATCATGTCATAAATTTGTAGGGACAGAAAGATATGAATGTTTCAACTTCATCTCCAGAAATTTCGGTTTACCAGCAATTTTCTTTTTAGTTTTGTAACAAAGTATTCCAAACACGAAAAAGTCTTTAATATTTTTGTGAAGAAACGTTAAGTAGTTATTGTTTGATTATTTACATAAAGAAGATGCTATAGACGACAGGATTTAAATCTGGACTGTTCGGATGCTATAATGTGGGAGAAATGATGTATAGTGTCTATCTTTTTAGCATTTCTATGGTTTATCTGGCTCTGTGGGCTGGCACTGTTCTGTTGAAAAGAAACCAGCCTTCTGGGGCTATAGATTTCTGATAACAGGTGGAAGATGTTGTGACAGCAGAACTCTAGGATAATTTATACTCCGTTAATTATTACTCCATGGAGGATCACTGAAGACCAAAATTGGGAACTATCAAGCAACGAAACCGCAACAAACACCATAACAAGCTTGCTGAAAACTGAAATTTCGGGAGATGAAGTTGAAATATTCATATCTTTCTATCCGTTCAAATTTATGACATGATATTTTGGAATCCTATTATTGGTTCAATTCTCTAAATATTTGGAAAATTTTAGTATGATTAATCATCAGGCATTAGAGATATTAAAAAAACAGTTTGGCTTACTTTTTATTGAACCACGGTGTGGATCCTCGTATCAGTTGCTGTCGACTTGCTCAGAAGTTCAACAAAGTTTTTGATAACAGTAGGCCTACTATATATACTATAGGCAACAGTTGCCCCTTGTACGATAACTGTGGTTACTTCAATATTTACGCAGACAAGTGTCTGCACTATCAAGTCCAAAGTGCAGCGTTGAGTGTTTGCTTCAGGTGAGTCAATGTTTTCACCTACTTAATGCTTTGGAACATAGACCCAGTTATTAGATTTGTATAACTGAGACAACAGCAACACGTTAGGATATATAATATATACTACGCTGTTATGTCTGTGTACGTATACAATGCTTTGTATATACTATATTATAGTAGGCCTATTCCTTTATTCAACAATCCGGTTGTTACAGCGTACAGTTATGCAATTGAAACATATCACAGAACTCAAATAACAGAATACATCAATATTAGCTACTAACAGAACAGACAGGTCCATATATATAGGCCCACACTGCGCTAACAGCAACCTGCAAAGCAATTTTCGCCCTACGGGGATCGAACTCGGGTCCGCTGATCTCCATGCCAGTGTGTTATCCAATGCGCTACCGGGCATGTACGGTCCAGGTATCTATTCCCAGCACATACAGGCATATTTGTGAAATCTGCTCCATCTGGGCGACCCGATCCACTCCACCTATGTCAGAATTTCTCAACCCCCTTCTTCGATCACAATTCATCGCAAGTTCTCCAACCGAGTCATACCCTGCAGCAATGCACATCGTCTCTGGAACATAGGCGCAACCACCCTATGGGACCCACGGGACGCGTCCCCCCCAACTTTTGAGTGGTCCCATTGACTTTATCATTATGGTCCCCCCCAACTTTTAGGACGTGATTCATTTGGTCCCCTCCAACTTTTAGGACGTGATTGCGCCTATGCTCTGGAAAGATCCCCATCTCTAATTCCGTATTGTCTCGATATTTCGTCAATGCTACTCGATCTCCATCTTCCGCCTCAGACTTCCTCTATTTATGACCATTGGGCATTCCAATCAAAATTCATTTCAACCTCCGCCTTCCAATTCTTCTTCGTCTAAACGACGCCGGGGCTTAGCACCCGCTCTGTCTTCTCTCTTTATCTAGATTATCTTTGAAAACGGACTATAGGTCTATGACCTCCATCTGCTCACCATCCTTTGGAAAAATCCATCTGATTTGACGCAGCGTTTGCGAATAAGCCTTTACAGACTGCGGCGCACTGCGCTTGGTTTTCGTGCGGTGCCTTAGAAATGTGGAGTTTAATTAGCCTACTATCACGATGAAGATTATGGCCAATACTGCGCTGCATGTAAATTGCCTACTGCATTGTAGTGAAGAGGAATTGTATTCATATAGGCCTACGTTATACGTGCTTGGCCCTAATTTAAGAAATTAGAATTATTGTAATTCTAATTGTAATTATTGGAGTCATGTGTCTTGATCTGTTGCAGGATTATCTACAGCAGATGATTCTGTCTTTCTGGCCAGACGTCTTTGCAATGACCGAAGACACAGACAGAGGTCAGCACTATCGACATTATGAAACTATCGACATTATCTTCTGCTTTAATTCTAGGCCACTTGCCAATTTAATTAATGTGAAACGACAGTAGGCCAATTTATAAAAATATATGATTATGTATATCATATATATTATATTATATGTATTATTATATTATATATATATAATGTTTAATGTCAGTGGAAATACGGTCCGCTGACAAAACGGCGCAGGACAAAACGGCGCCGACATAACGGCGCCGACAAAACGGCGCGGTAACAAAACGGCGCGGTAACAAAACGGCGCCGACATAACGGCGCAAACTGAACTAAAAAAAACAATCGTTTTTAGTAGTTTAATTGCAGAAGCAGCAAAAATATATTCTAAATATCAATCCAACTTCCATTTAAATTTCTATTATTTTTCATCAATCCAGCTCCAATTTAAGCCAGAATATTTTCTTCAACCCAGCTTCCAGTTAAGCAAGACTATTTTCTTCAATCCAGCTTCCATTTAAACAAGAATACTTGATTCAATCCAGATTCCATTTAAGCAAGACTGTTTTCATTCATCCAGCTTTCATTTAAGCAAGATTATTTTCATCAATCCAGCTTCCATTTAAGCAAGAATATTTTCTTCACTCCAGCTTCCATTTAAGCAAAAATATTTTCTTCACTCCAGCTTCCATTTAAGCAAAAATATTTTCTTCAATCCAGTTTCCAGTTAGGCAAGACTATTTTCTTCAATCCAGCTTCCTTTTAAGCAAGAATATTTTATTCAATCCAGCTTCCATTTAAGCAAGACTGTTTCCATTCATCCAGCTTCCATTTAAGCAAGATTATTTTCTTCAATCCAGCTTCAATCTAATCGAAATTTTTTGCATCAATATGGATTCTATTTAAGAAAAAATGATTTTGTATCAATCCGACTTCTATTTTAAACGCATAGATGTATTCTGAATTGGGTGTGCCCCTAGTTGCCGGAATCCGGAACGACATCTCATAATCTAGAATTCGTAGTGAGTTTGCTCTTGAATAAGCAAACAATCGTAATCGTAATCGTAATCGTAAGCAAAAATTATTACTACAATCACTGGACGGGTATCATAATCTTTGTAGCCTACTGCGCAATATTGTCGGCGCCGTTTTGTCGGGGTAGCCTACTTTGAATTGCGCCGTTATGTCGGCGCCGTTTTGTCGGCGCCGTTATGTCGGCGCCGTTTTGTCCTGCGCCGTTTTGTTACGGCGCCGGAAATATAGAGCGGCCAGGAAGATCCACTCATCATGCATTGCATCATAGGCCGTAGGCTATCTAGCCTACAACATGAAGAAAAAAGAAGTAGCCTATAGTTAACGGTTCATAACCTGCCAATAAAGTCTGCTGATAAATAGCTTTCACTTCACCTGTAGACCTAGCCGCCTATTGTTTCTCTGTTCTCTGTGCTCTTCAGCCGCGCTGCATGGGGTCGGGAGCGCTTCTAAGTACATCTAGTTACCTATTAGGTGCGCTATATAAATCCTCGTAATGAATTAATGACTGTTCTGCTGAGCTTGTTAGACCTTATTAAGCGCCAACATTAACTCTTAAGATCATATAGAGGTCTTTAGCCATTATTACACGAATTCCTAGATACCACAATAGACTTAAGCCTACAAACCTTTGGTTTAAGAACGATGAGATGCTGCTGCGTGTAATCATGGCCTATAATCTATAGCCTATGGTGCATGGTGTGATGCATGTACCTATAAACAAGCGTGAGTGCAGTGTACATAACTTAGCAATTGAACAATAGCATGCCCTCCAAGTGTTGACCTCTGCACGAGAATGCAAATGTTTGATGTAAAACGCGCCATTAAACTGCCAATATATAATTATTGGTTGCGATGTGCATGCTGGGCCAACATACGTACGTTTGTGATACTGTTGGGCCTGGCAGACACGCCCGCCTGCGTCCGTGAGGCCCCCGGCAATAACTGCAATAATTGTTGATTATACTGAGACTAGATTACATCTGAACGTGATGCATAGACCTAGTATAGCCTACATTGTCAGGGAATGCCGATAGAGGCCTACAGCAGAGTGAAATCATGTTGAGTTCGTGAAACCCCGAATTTATTGCTTACTGTCTGACTCACGTTTTTTAACCAATGACTACGACCGATGAAGTAGACTCACAAAGACGGCAAAAGTTACTGTTTACTGTACATGTACATTTGTACACTCCATATTTCTCTCGAAAAGTAGGCCTAATCCTACTCAAATAGATTAAAACTGTTTTTAATGAGCGGTACAGTGGATTCTCTAATATTTTGAAAATAACGTATCCTCACACAGTGGCGGCGCCATGATTTCAGTTTTGGGGGGGGGGCTGAATCCTCGTGGAGGAAATTTCTGACGACCTTTTTCTAAGTCATCCGGCAGAAAATCGTGGAAATTTAAGTTTAAAAAAACCCGGATGGCCCTTTTTTAGGGAGGGCTTAGCCCCCGGGTTGCCTTTTATAGGGGGGCTTAGCCCCCCTAGCTTCCTGACGCCGCCACTTTCCTCACACGGATCCATCGTTTGCTCACAGAAGCCAACGCAGCACGAACGGCAAACGCCCAATTTCTGCATTTTTCTTAGGGTAACTTAATTATAGGCCGATTGAATTCTGGAACCATTCATCGGCTTTTTTAACGTGCAGTTGTACACAAAATGTGCAGTTCTAAATGGATCTGTGCAGTTGTATAAGCACTTCCGTACGGTTAAAACTTGCAAAAAAGCTCATTGTCCTCCGATTGGAAGTAATTCACCATCATGGGCGGAGTTTGGTTTCCGTTCTTGGAGGGGCTAAAGCCTTCTTGGGGGGCTCAGCCCGGGAAAAGATACCATTTGCACGGTGACAAATGAATTTGGGTCTTCTGGGGGGGCCTAGCCCCCCTAGCCCCTGATAAACTCCGCCCATGTTCACCATGGAAGATGGGAAAGAAAAGAAGAAGTTGTGCAGTTCTAAAAATTCCTTAAAAACAGCCCTGCCATTCATACATCTACAGGGTGGGCCATAAAAAAGACCCCCCCTAGGTTTTTTGCCAATATCTTGGCCAGAAGTAAGAATTTTCAAATGAAATTTTACAGGCTTAAAGACAATTCATATTTACACCTGATGGCCAGATTTTAGCAAAATATTTCAATCAGAGCAAAAGTTATGCCACTATTATGGAGGCCACCCACCGTTTTTTTGACGATTCAAAAAGTAACGCAACAAAAAGTAGGTTTTTGCCAATATCTTGGCCTAAAGTAAGAATTTCGAAATAAATTTTACAGGTTAATAGACAATTCATATTTACATATGATGGCCAGATTTCATAAAAATATTTCAAACAGAACAAAAGTTATATCACTTTTAGTGAGGCCACCCTACTTTTTTTGATGATTCAAAAAAGTCAAAAAACGGTGGGTGGCCTCACTAAAAGTGATATTACTTTTGTTCTGTTTGAAATATTTTTATGAAATCTGGCCATCATTTGTAAATATGAATTGTCTATTAACCTGTAAAATTTCATTTCGAAATTCTTACTTTTGGCCAAGATATTTGCAAAAACCTACTTTTTGTTGCGTTACGTTTTTGAATCGTCAAAAAACGGTGGGTGGCCTTCCTAAAAGTGGCATAACTTTTGGTTTGTTTGAAATATTTTGATGAAATCTGAACATCAAATGTAAATATGAATTGTCTTTAAGACTGTAAAATTTCATGTCGAAATTCTTCTTTTGGTCAAGATATTGGCAAAAAACCTAGGGGGGGTCTTTTTTATGGCCCACCCTGTATAGGGGAGATTTCCTGCGTTGGGACATGTGCTGCATGTGTATAGTGGTGCTATTGCCGCAGAAAAGCTCTTTCAGAGAAATGAGAATGAGATTAGCATGGCTTAATTAACTAACAGCGTATGGTTAGGCTACTCAACGACACCCAATTGATTGGCAAAGAGCTATATACATGTATGTGTCTGTACATCGCATTAACGAGTGCGTATATGTACATGTATGGCCACTGAACTGACTGAACCTATAGCATATAAATATACGTATTATACGTATATAAAGTATAATAGTAGCCCTTTAATTGCTTCGATGTGCTTTCCTCTGTGTGGTGTAAGCTGATGCTCACTCCAGCTAATTCTTTAATTAATGTAATCCAAAGACCATTTTAATTATAGTCCTTTAATTCAAAAATTTCGTTTCCCTCACATTCGGTAACTTTACACTATCCATCCACCATGATCTACGGTTGACTCGTTTTTCATCACTAACTCTCCCATATCGGCCTTATGTAGCCTATCCATCTCTCTCGAGTTCTGCAACTAACCTATATGCCATGGCCTACTTTCACTATACTCCGCGTCGGCGTCGCGAAATATTCTAACCCCTAAAAGTAGCCCCTGATTGGTCAAAGCAATGCAACTGGAATTTCGCTACAACGCTCTCTGGCGTGTCAAAACCGACTCACCAAACCACCCCACCTCGGCCGCGCAGGCCTACAATGTACTTCTATTATGCAACGCCGTGCCTGTTCTGTCGTAGATGATAGGCCTACTCAGTGGCGGCGCCAGGGTTTCAGTTTTGGGGGGCTGAATTTTCGGGGAAAAAATTCCGTTTTCAGTCGCCAAAATTTCTGATGACTTTTTTTAGTCATCGACCATTATCTCAAGAAAAATTTCCATTTCGCTCGTCAAAATTTCTGATGACCTTTTTTGGTCGACATCTTGGGAAAATGGTCCTTTTCCGTGGCCGCCAAGCTGTCTGCCAAACCTCGTGCGTACCATTGCAGTTATTTTTGGGGGCTAAAGGGGGTTAATCGTCCCCCCAAAATTTTTACATGGGAAAAAATGGATGGCCTTTTTTAGGGGTCTTAGCCCCCCCCTAGCGCCGCTACTGGGCCTACTCTTGAAGAGGCGCTATATAAATATCTGAAATGAATGAATGAGCATGTGCACCAGACATCAATCACATTTCACAGCAGTGATGTACCCCCCCCCCACACAACCCCCCCAGCAAACAGCTTAAAGTGTCCTAGTAACAGCTACATGCACTACCGGAAAATGCTACCGTGTGCGTGTCGTCAGTTTTCATTTAGTGTTGAATTTCTTTTCTTGCGTCATTCTTGTTCAGGTTCTTGTCTGAGGGAATTACAGAAGTGTCTGATTCTGATTCTCGGCTACGCTGTTCAGTGCGATCGAAAGGAAGACCACATCGAGGCAATCAAGAGCTTTGATGTCGAGACACAACAAGCCCTCGTCATGCATATACAGCAGGTATAGGCAGACGATATCATTGGTATGCAACAATTAAAGGCCTGTTCTGTTATTAAAGGCCACTACATCATTGTTACATGTTTAACGACACTGCCATTTCAAAGATGATTAGTGTCGTCACACCATTTATGTCCCCGTGAATGGACCGTGCTAGCCCGATATTTTGAATCTCTGAATTTTCTTAAGTAGCCACCTTCGGGAAGCGAACCGCGGCCCGCACGCTCTCTTTCACAAAGCCGCGTACAGATGCGCGCGGCCAGCGCTCTTACCGATGTAGCTAAGCGAGCCAGTTAGGCCAGTACAGGAAGTCTGACCTATAAATAGGCCTCTGTCTGCTTTAGATTTAGTCTGTCGTCGTCAGATGTGCTATGACTGTCGAGTGTTGAGTCACATAATTTTATCACAGGCTCTTCAGTTACCATTGCAACAACCGAATTATGCTTAGAAAATTTATACAATAATAATATTATATTTGTATACTATACATACTTGTATAGATGCAGCCAGACAGCATATTGTTATTGGCTATACATTTGCACGTGCACATATATGACTACGTTGTAACATGTATTCATGATAACAAAAATAATAATAAAGCGTAGGCTACCATGCAGTTGCGATTCAGCGCTCTGAACCTTTGATGCCGTCAGCATTCGCCGCACTTAATGCCTAAGAATAGGTATAGGGGATGATCTCTGAATCTCAGATTTAAGAGATATAGGTGTAGAGATTTGACTTCTTGTTCTCGACAATGCAGACATTGATGCTCGAGATTTAACCAAGTTTCCCAGGAACGGTTTTAGCCACAGGCGGACGAAGGCGGCTCTCTCCTGCCCTTAATGATTGCATCCTGCATGGTTCCCTCATGCAGACTGTCAATTTGTCAAATAGGACCCATGATGCATGATGGATGAGTGACTGTATCTGTAAGTCCCCTGTCCCTCTTCCTGAATCCATCACTGATGTCTGCGAGACGTTCATCATCGTCGTCATCATTATCATCATTATCATCATTATCATCATCATCATCATCATCATCATCATCATCATCATCATCATCATCATCATCATCGTCGTCGTCGTCGTCGTCGTCACCATCATCATCATCATCATCATCATCATCGTCGTCGTCGTCGTCACCATCATCATCATCATCATCATCGTCGTCAACGTCATCCTCCTCCTCCTCCTCATCATCATCATCACATTGGATACACGTTACATGGGTATAGGAGTAGCTCAGAAAAACGGAGCAGGTGATATAATGAGGAGCCATACATCGAGAGTGTAAATTAATGTGGTATAAAATCTTTCTGGTGCCAGCCTATCATGATAATTATTCTGACCATTTCAGTTGTCTTACACGCTTAAACATGGTCGCGTGATAATGTGACAAGACAAAATGACATAATAGGCCTATTGGACGTTATTATTATTGTTATAAAATTATAGGTGACTGAGGATCGGCGAAATGTTCTATCGTTGTCCGATGAAAACCATGTGGATCCGATTCTGTTGAATCATGCAGTTCAAGATCTGTGTCGAGAGAGATTGCAGATGATGGAGGTTCGTCCTGTATTATTATTGGTCTCATAAGGTCTTTCAATAAATTCGTTTTACAGTTTGCCTATGTAGCCTATGCATTTAAGAACAGAATGTTTTAAATGTCAGTCTATAGGCGCAAGCCGATCTTATTCTTATTAATGCATGAATTTGATAGGAATTACTAAAGACCTGCCGCATATTTGAATTCTTCTTCATTGTGCCAATCAGAAATCAGGTAGGCCTATGTCGGAATTCAAACTTACGAAACCAGTGCTTACAACGACATAATTTTATAGTTCTGCGATTTACATGCCAATAGTTGGTTTGCTGTTTAACTGAGAATGGCTTGCCTTAAGCACAGCATACATATAGTGAAGGTTCGGGGTTCGAATCCACCTCGCCGCGTAAGGACCTTGGGCAAGTCCTTCACTCACAATTGCTTAGCGCTTCGGCGTGAAACTCCGATGCAGTGTCCGCTCTGCATTCGGGAGCGCCTCTGAGTAGAGAGCTTGAAGGGGCGCTATAACAAGTGCACATACATACATACATACATATAGGCTATACATAATCAGTCAATCAATCAATCAATATTTATATAGCGCCCCATCAATGTACCTACTCAGAGGCGCTCCCGGCCGAGATCAAGCGAAGAAAACAGCCTTCAACAGTTTGTGAAATTGAGAACAGCCTGGGAAGTGTTCCATAGTCAATGGAAGTACATGTGTACATTCCCGGTTTTTGGACCAACCACAGAGCACGCCTGTGCATCGTTGCAGAGCGAGTGAAAGGAACCATTAAGTCACCATATGGACCTATGAGTGTGAATGTTCCATATAGAGACCTATGATAGGATTAGCATTGTGATTTTTATAGAAACCTATTTCTACTAATTCCGACCAGCAGGGCTTAAAGTGGGCTGGACGGTCATGGACGGCGTCCATGCACTTATTTTAAAATATGAACGCCGTCCGGCAACTTATTGGCCAGCACAGCCTTAATAGGTAAAGGATGTCCAGGCACTTCTTTTCCACACTTTAAGCACTGCTGATGAGAGAGCATAAACTGACTTTGTGTTGTATGACTGTTATCTTTGCTGCGCTATAGAAGTCGTTGGTGGTCAGAGACGAAGCGGGAGATCCGACGAAGCGACGGCAGACGTCTAAGGATCGAGACGTTGAATATGCAAAGAAAGTCAGAGCTTTAAACGAAGAGCTGTAAGTCATTCTGATGCACATTAAGCTGAATGTAGTCATTATAACATAACAAGCTATAGTATAATAAAAAATAATATTAGCTTATTCAGATAACTCATTCAGACGTAACTTACAGTATGAAGAAATTTGGCTCAAGATTTATGCTCCACTAGCACCCACAGACAACTCAGCTAACAGCATAAGATGAGTGCACTGATCAGTCAGTCGGAGGATATGACGGTGGGGGAGAGGGCTGACCAGCTGCCCCTATTATGTTGAGCACGAGAAAATAATCGTTAATCGCTATCATGGCTACCGCTGGGGTAGCTTAATTAAGGGACTGTTCTTCTTTTCTTCTTCTTCTTCATCTTCTTCTTCTGACCAACGAGATATATGCTGCATTGTATTGTATTGTATCTGACCACTTATAAAGCACTTCGCGCAGCAAGAGCCTTTCAGAAGTGCTCCCAGTGCGTACAACCCCGAGTGAAAAGGCAGGTTTTGAGACGAGAGAAAGATGACGAAAGACTACCAGAGAGGATGACAGAGCATACTGAATTATCTGGCTTGAGCCATAGGCTAGCGGTCCTGACGCGGGGAACAAAGAGTTCAAGCCGATCAGAGGACCTAAGAGGACGCAGAGAAGTGGCAGAAATGGTGGCGAAGTAAGCTATTAGAACACAAGGATACTTCAGAGCAAGACCCAATTGAGACATCCTGTTGTAACTATAGACTATATAGTATAAACTAATACGTGGTATTACAATCCAACAAATGGTAGGCCTAAACAAATAGATATTAAATCCTCGTCTTAAAATCCTGCTATTAACTCAGTCGGTGAGATTTTATTGTGCTGCTTTTCTTTTCATATTCGCCTGTGATGTCAGAGAAGAAAAGAGCAAACTACTTACAGAAACGCGAACAGAACTATGTACAGTGAATTCAGAATTATCTAGGACGAAATCCGAGGTAAAGTAGACTTTAGAATCTAGATCACCTTGCATGCTTCTCTAAAGTATTTAAACATAAACAACAACTTTATATTACGTAGTATACTATGTACAGTTGTACACACCACATTACTAAAAATATCGAATGTTTTAAGCATGATGTAGCGGTAGGCCTATATATATCCGCCATGATTCATGAACTATAGCTTCCTCAGTAACCTAGCTGTCTTAGCAACCAGCCTCCTTAGCAACCTGCCTTAGCAATTGACCTCCTTGGCAACCTCCCTTGGGAACCTGCCTTCGTACCAACCTGCCTTCTGAGCAACCTGTCTCCTAAGCAATCTGATTTTTATCCTCGGCCTATAAAATGGCACAGAGTCTATAGCAGTATAGCAGAAGAGTAGCAGTAGGCCCTATCGTTTGCTGTACGGATTTGAGAAGAAAACTTCGCAACTCACAGTAGATTTTAAGCGCGAATCAGACCTGGAGTTCTGGCGAAGGGCCGAGAACCAGGACAGCCTCTTTAATTGATACTAATGTTGGACAGTAGCTATCCTTCGTCAAGATCGAGTCGTTAATTGCATCTTTGCAGATTTGGATTAAAACGTGGTTCAGAAAATAGAAATGAAGCTTTGCGGCTGCATTGACTCGGTCTTTTAACAGACCACAGAAGCTTAATTATGCTGCTTAGGCTAACACACGGGGGTTGATATTCTGGTAGCCTACATGACCTCGGAGTTGACGCCACCACTATATAAAATTTGATGAAAATATAAGCTTAATTGCTATTAGCAAAACTGGAATTGTTTTTGACATTGATTTTCTTTCATTTTCTTTAGAATACTATTTTAAGCGCTGAGGCTAAAACTGCCAGAGCCTACAAGGATGAACTCGACAACATGAAAGAAATGGTATAGAATATATTTTACTTTATTCGCAGGCCTATATGTACGTCTGTGTTGCAGTTTGTAATAGGCCTACCGTATTTCAAGTTGAACTAAACGGAATCTGCTGTGACCTAAAAAAAATTATGAACAGACTAGGTCACTAGGCCCTAGTGTTGAAACTTAAGAATCAAGAACGAAAACATATTATGTTTTCAAAAGTTTCCATAGGCTTATTTGTCTTCTAGCGTCGAAACGTTTGGTGACAATTACGCCCTAGTATTATTTGGCTTCTTTAGAAACATCAGAATCTTTCAGTGCTCCCACACGTGGCCTAACCAAAAGCAGGACACTTCTCATGTTGATCCCAATAAACGAGGGCGTATACATTCTTATATAGGCCTACACGTGGGCTTCTGAATAGGCCTCATGATTATCATTTAAATTAAACTTGTTCACAATCTTGTGGGGCAAGGTATTGTATACGGGTAGGCCTATGTTTGGTATCTTGGAGCCGGAAGGTTGCGGGCTCGAATCCACCTAAAGCCGCCGCGTATGTAGAGACCCTGAGCAAGTCTTTCACTCGCAATTGCTCATGCACTTCGGCGTGAAACTCCAATTCAGTGTCCGTGCTGCAGTCGGTACATATATGCATGCATACATACATAGGCCTACATACATACAATCATACAGACATACATATATACATATATACATACATACATACATACATACATACATACATACATACATACATACATACATTATACATAGCCTACATAGTATTAGATACATGCATACATAGTATTAGATACATGCATACATAGAAAGTAAAAGTCTGCAAGTAGACCTAGGCCTATAGTCCTATTGTAGTTGTTGGTGACTCTGGTCAAGGTCGAATTCTGATCAAGTCATATTATGTCCCGTATTCCCTTCTGGTTTAGCAGATGCTTGAATTGTATCTCACACTATTCTTACGACTTCTTACGATTATTCTTGCTTTAGCTTTAATTCTTGTCTTCCGTGCTGAAGTTGGAACAACAACGGCATCAAAATTCTTGAATTAAAGTCTGATAAATTAAATAAAGTTAAGTTAATTAAATGATGCAACAGGAATAGGCTAACTAAATCTGAATAGGACATAGGCTATAGTCTATGCGAATGATTTAATTGATTCTTTGTTGCTATTGAGCTAAAGATAATTGCGAAAAAATTGTGTTTAAACCTACTAACTTTTACATTTGATTTCTAGGTGATCCAATCGGAAAAGTATAGAAGGGAAGTGCAAAAATACAAAAACGTATTGGCAGGTGTTGACTTCTACAAGACACGCGTTGATGTAAGTACACAATCATGTTTTGCTACATGTTTAACGACACTGCCATATCAAAGATGACTAGTGTCGCCCTCCTCCTTTATCCAGGCTTGGGACTGGCAGAGAACAACCAGTGGTGGAGTTACACAATCATGTGTTGTTGTTACATGTTTAACGAGACTGCCAGTTGAAAGATGATTAGTGTCGCCACGCCATTTAAGTGTCGTGGACGGACCGTGCTAACCCAAGATTTTGAATCTCTGAAATAGCCACCTTTGGGAAGCGAACCGCGGCCCGCACGCTCTCTTTCACAGAATCGCGCACAGGCACGCGGCCAGCGCTCTTACCGATGTAGCTAATGGAGCCAGTTATACAAGCATGTGGATAAATAGGCCTACATATAGGCCTATTTATTACACAATCATGTGCATAAATAGAACCATATATAGGCCTATGGCACATGCACAATGAGCAGTAGTCTATAGGCCATAAGTGTGTATAGTCTATATGTGTATAGTTTGCATATATTTATATATATCCTTCGCGACCGGCCCAGGGTGGTCCTGAGTCTTCTGACTCCTGGTTAGGGTGTCCCAACAAATATTTTATTCGAAATTTTCTATGCAGTCCCCCTAAAAAGTTTCCATATGGTCCCATAATAACACCTATAAAATTTTATGACACTGCAAAAATATTTAGGGGTCGCTCAAGCCGCCCAAATTTTACCCATATTGGCATAATTTGCGCCTGATGTGTCCAACTTCTAAATGCCTTTAGATCCAAACCCTTGATCCTATTATAACAAATTTAATACCATTGGAAAGCTCTTGAATGGTAGAATTTACAGGTGTCTAACTTTATTGGATACAATGGATATTTTGGGCATAATATTACGCTCAAAAAAATGCAAAAAATCGAGACAAATTTGAGATTTTTGGACTTTGGACACAGAATCAATGTGCACACAACTAATCATTGGGAGTAGTCATAACAAACTCTTGATAATGTAACAAATCGTGGTTTTAGCTCCTTCATACCTTGATATGTTTCATGATAAGAAATTCTGAGGGGCTGAGGGGTTCAACCCCCTATTTTTTCCTAGGATCCCACAGTAAAGTCTTAATTGCGCACCCCGTGCAGCTACACACAAATCAACGTCTTGCTCGTTATTTTTTCACTATTCTCATTTTGATCTGCTTATTCTACATCACTGCACTCAAATTGTTCTTGAGTTCTACGTTCTACATTTACACATGTCAACAAGATTGTCACAATTGTGGTTAGAAAACATGTGCCTGTGTTTTTCGACAACTTGTACGAGAAATTGTCTCCGATCTCCGTTCTTCGTTATCGTTGAGCTGAAATTTTGTATCAAAGCAGCGTCATGTTTGTTCAGCACAGTCATTTACACAGACCAATGTTATGAAAAAATCACACGTGGTCTTAGGCCTATACGATTGGCTATCTCGTCACTCTTTCACTGAAAGATCGAGAAAACTCTCTTTGAACGCAGCAAGGTTTGGGAAAAACTTTTAGGAAGAGATGTCCCCGTTATTCCACATTAATGAGACAATCACTGAAAGAATAGAGAGAATTTCTATCTCTTATATCTTAGGTGCTGGTATACCAAGAATGATGTTGCATCATTTGCAGACTTGTCGTCTAGAGCAGCATTGCCAGAATTATAAAGCTATGGATTAATTCAAAGAGAGCAGTGACTCCACATGAGAACAACGCCTGAATGCAGATGTCAATCACAAATCTGAGACTTGTATGGGTTGGATGCCTTGTAATTCACGGTCGTCAACTGTATATGTGATTCGTTTCCATCATAAAGCAATTAGATCTATAATTATTGCCTTACCCATCCAACTTGCTCTGTGATGGCACCCTGCAGGCTTGCGAAATGCTACAGAATTGCTCAATCAAACTATGGATACCAAGAGCTGAGGAAATTCTTGATGTCATAATGAGAGGATGGCCACGCTGAAGCTGTTCAGTAATGAAATCCTATGATTTGTTAGATGCAGACTGCAGTAGCATTGGTCGAGGGTTTGGTTGATGGTGAACCAGATTGGAGCATTCATCTTCAAATGGCTTGAACAGCTTATTTACAGACTATTGATGGACAAACTTTACCAATGACAGAAAGAATGCACCAGGCAACAGGACTTTAAAAGATGTCTGTGATGTCAACAAGATGTTACGACTGATGACTGATGTAGAAGGGTGCAAGGCATTGCAAACTCTATTTAATATGCAGTTATTGAAAGCCGTTGTCTCAAAGCATTTGCCAATAATTAGGCCTAATGCATCACACTTTCACGACTTCAAAAGGTCCAAACTGCAACCGTTGATTCCTGTCCTGGTCCAGAGGTCAACTTTAGCACACCAACATGTTTGTAGGCTACTTCCACCAACTAGAGAAAAATCAGACTGACAATCTGTTAACCTTATTCATTTCTACTCCACTGATGATTGCCATGTAGAGGTAGCGACCTGCAATCCTAGTGCACGACATTTACATCATTCGTTTGCTCGAGAGCTTAACTGTCGTCCTTATGCTTGAAAAACCTCATTCGCAAATACAATAAGGTTGCATATTTGTAGATTTTAGTATTTCAGAGCAATATAAGGTTATTAAGCAATACATAAGCACGCTAGTGGGATCAAAGTGTGGACCTCCGAAAATTTCAAACTCATAGGCCTATATGTCACACGTATAATTTGTGACAACTTACACATATTATATGTGAGCTTTGAGCGGCCTCTAAATATTTTCAAAATGTCCAGAAATTTGGCAGGTACTAGGCTATCATAGGACCATAAGGAAACTTTTTGGAGGGACTGCATTTCAAGTTTCAAGAAAAATATTTTTCCTGTGCAATCGTGGGACACCCTACTCCTGGTGGCTCTTTGTCCAAGTTTCCTTTTGCAAGGAAATTTTTGCTTTTCGCCCCACCGAGCTTAATTCACACCGCCTCTGCGGGCAGGGCCTGGGTGTGGACGATGTGGTCGTGAAGGCGCTCTGTCTATCTGCGAGGCTTCAGGTGAATAGCTGCGAAACTGTAGCGATTAAGGTGTTTAAATTGTGAAATTTAGGTTTTGTCCCGCCCGTTGCGCGAAACGGAAATTATCCGGGCAACGTGGACACCCAAGAGGGCAGGGTGGGTTGGGTGGGGGTGGGGGCGAAAAACCTAACTTTCTGGGCAACGCTGGGTACCCAGCAAGTCTATAGCGGTAGGCCACCTAACTCACAGATTCGTTTATGCAATTCATCTCAGCAGGGACATTTACCAAGACACGTACGCTTGTCCATGCATTTGTGCTGAGCCGCCGACTACTGCGCCTCCATCTTTGCTGGTCTCCCGCGGGTTCGGATTGAGAGGTTGGAGAAGGTCCACCGAGCTGCCAGCATGACTTATTAAGGGGTTCGCCAATTAAGTCCGACCGTGTATCCCAATATATGCGCGAGGTCTTGCACTGGCTAATTCCTTTAATTCCCAATTTCCCGCAGCGCATCTCATTTAGGATTGCGTCTTTGGTGTGGTGATATATGCTTATCAGGCCTATCTGTGTGAGCTCTGCCTTCCCCTTTCCACTTGTATAGGCCGCCGCGCACTGCGCTCTGCTGTCCATGGTGACTTAATGGTTCCTTTCAATCGCTCTCCAACAATGCAGAGGCGTTCATTCTCTGTGGTTGGTCCAACAACCTGGAATGGACTTCCCTTGACTATGCGACACCTCCCAAACTGTTCTCAATTTCACAAACTGTTGAAGACTGTTTTTTTTCGCTTGGTCTCGCCTGGGAGCGCCTCTGAGCCGTACCTTGAAATGGCACTATATAAATTCTGGTTGATTGATCGATTGATTAAAACATGGCAGTGTCTAATAACGACATAAATTATGGGGACTTAGTCTGTATATTTTCTATGCAACCTCGAAGATATTGATTTGGCGTGTACCCTTATGTTCTGTGTTGCTCTTAGGACTTGCGCAAAGACAATGATCTTGTGCTGGAGTCGAAGGCGGAAGTGGAAGAGCAGCTGGTGTCGTCAAACAAACGCATCGCCAGCATCATGGACGAACTCGTCTTGTCTCAGAAGAACTTGGAAAACAGTAATTCCGTAAGTGACCGGCCATCAGACATTCAGCTGGTGTGTTCTGGCCTCAAAAGAAACACAGCATTTCGGAGTAGCCTAGCGTAGCGAGGAGTCGTTTTGGGGAATTGGGGCTCATTACGGATTCCATATTAAAAGAATAGCAAGGGCCAAGGGGCCAGAGTGAAGAAGAGATTGGAAGAATAAGCGGGTTCACCATTTCAGTGACCTTTCGCGCGTGCAGTGCTCAAGGTCAATACCACAATACATAGTGGATTACCGGTATATAAAAATTGCAAATTCGCAATGCGCGAGTCTTTTGTTTCCCAACCTTTGGTATATAGCCTACTCCATCTATTGTAGTATTGACCTTGACCACTGCGCACGCGAAAGGTCACTGAGATGGTGAAACCCGCTTATAGGTCTGGTAATTAAGGTTAGACCTATAGATCTAGCGAACTCTGCTCAAATCAGAATATAGCCTAAATAGACACTAGACAGCTATAGGCTATGATGGATTATGAGACAGAGCTCAGCAGAAGTGGAGACAACAGTTCAATAAAGTCAACACTAAGTCTTGTTAAATAGGCCAACCGGTATTAACTCTCCATACATTCCTCTTTCTACTTTGTTAAATAGGTCTGCTACTCTACTATAGGCACTATAGGCTTACACGTATATATATACGTATACGATATATATTTTCAAAATTCTGCTGCACGCAAATTTCGCGTTTAAAATCACCATCACGAGTGTTAGGTCAATAAACACGTGCGTTAGATGCACTAAGTCCCTTGACTAAGAATCACATCTAGAATTTTAAATTTCAGGAGAAAGAGGACCTGAACAAGAAACTGGCAGAACTTGCAGAAGAGAATGCGAGGCTGGAGTACGAGATATCTCAGATGAAAGGCGGTCTTCTCCTGTCTAACATGAGTCGCTTCACAAGCGTCACTTCAATCGATTGCCTCCCTCCTCTCATCGAATTAACCGGACTTAGTCAAACGCGTAAGAACCTCATTGTTGTCGTTGGCATAATTATAGGCCAATATATTATTCTCTTTCGGTAACTCTTTGTTAGCTGTCAGCACGTAGACTTCTTTGTTATCACAACCCATTTAATAGCGATATCTGTAAAAGCTCAGATTTTCGCTAGGCTACCTGTCAGCCTAGCTAGGCCTACTTGTTACAAATTGCGATCTGTTATACTGACCTATGTATGTGTGTACTTATGTATGCAAGTACCGGTAATATGCATGTATGTATGTAGGCCTATGTATGTATGTATGTAATATGCATGTATGTATGTATGTATATTATGTATGTATGTATCATAATGTATGTATATTATGTATGCATAATGTGTCTTTGCTAAATATAATTCAGGAGGAAATTCAATATCGGACGAAATGAACGAAACGCTGACTCGGCATATGAGTCGTCTGCAGATGGAAAACGACGAACTGAGGATGAAGTGGAAGGAATCGACGGACAGAAACCAGGACCTGGAAAGAAAAATGGAACAAGTGCAGCGACAGCAGGAGGAGGAGTTACAGAGGAAACTGGAAGCAGTCCAACAACAATTGTCTCAACAAAGCATAAGCAGTTCTCGAGAGCTAACAAAGGAATTAGAGAAAAAGGTTAGACATTCTTCAACCATGCATAACCAGGTTAGCCCTTCTTTAACCATGCATAGCCTTTCTTCAACCATGCACTGGGAGCACCTCGGATTGAATTTCTAGTATGAGAGGCGCTTTATAAATCTGAAAATAAAATAGAATATGTATGGCCCATCAGTAATCCACATTACCCTGATCTGTTCAATAATGAAGTGGTCTACCCATGGATCTGTATTCCGATCCATTTGATGAATGTAAACCCTAAACTGTCTGTTGCAAAAGGTTTTGGAGATTGAACAGCGGAACGCAAAGCAGAAGCAGAAGATGTCGAAAGACTTTGAGCAGAAACTGAGTGAAACGCAACGACAGAATCAGAGTCTTCAGCAGCATATCGAGGAGCTACAGAAGCAGATAAAGTTCATCGAGGAAACACGGCGTCATGATAGAGAACTGTGCACCAAACTCCACGGCACCAAAGAAGAAGACGTGCAGCTGTCTGAAAGAAGACGAGTTAAACGAGCAATCTCACTGATACAGGACAACAGTCACGACAAAATAGTTGCCCAGCAGCAGACGAAGGTAAGTTTCGGACATTTTTACACATTCATTGGGCAACTCACTCAAGTTTGTTTGTATGTGCACTTGTTATAGCACCCATTCAAGGTCCATACTCAGAAGCGCTCCCGACTAGAGCGCAGACTCTGAATCGGAGTTTCAAGCCGAAGCGCAGGGCAATTGCGAGTGAAGGACTTGCCCAAGGTCCCTATGAAGTGGCTTGAGGTAGTTTGAAGGGCATGCCTCTTCTGCAAATGCAAACAGGGACTTGACTAGCATCTCGTACCATCCTTTGCTCTGCTCCATAGCTGATCCACATATCTCCAATAGTGAAGGTTATTGCGGGAGTAGAATATAGACTCACTTAATCCTTGGAGCAGCTGTGTTGGACCATCTTCGACAACTTTGCATTATGGGGGTCATCCATAAAGAATGTCTGTCGAGGGGTCTTCCATCCTAAAAGGACGTCTGCTCAATAAAATACGAATACTGGGAGCGGGTCATGAATAAACGTTGATGCCATGTCTAAATTTGATGAAGTTACTTTTTATACCAACTTAAACGGACGTCAGATAGCAAACTGTTTATAGGCCAACCATGTTCAATTAGAATTGCTTCAATGCTGGATATTGCGGAATAAATTAGTTACCACTGTAATAATTAACAGAGTTGTGTAGTCCATGTCTCAATACCCCACATCTGAAGGGACTTCTAAGTGTGGACAGTAAAAGGAGGGATATATGCTGTCATTTGTGTGTGTACTCAATATATACAACTGTACATGTATGGCCTATGTTACTCTGTACAAAACAAAAGTATGCTTGCATGTATACAGTCCACATGACATGGATTAACTGCTTTGCACCATCAGATTTATACCCAAAAAATCTAAAATCTGTGCTGTGAATAGATGGTCCAGATCCAAAATGTTATGATACATAAAATCTATTTATACTATTCTAGTAAAACAAGACAATCACTATTGTGTTAGGGTACTTGTTCTACTCGACATATAATATTTTTGTAGGCTGAGTTCGTGGAGAAAGACACGAACAATCTGCATAGTCAGACTAAAAAGATTGACCCATGCGACAATTCCATTAGTACGCCATCTCAAATAAACAATCATCCTTGTCCGAATTCGTCGTCTTCGTCAGAGCGCAAGGACAAGCACAACCTGACGACCTCTTCCCGGAGCAGTGCGGTTGACATGGATGCCTCATACAGAAGCGATCACTCCTTCTCATCCGCCTCCACCACCACCGCCAGTCCATTCAGCAGAGCGGATACACTAAGGCGCTCCAACACAATAGCGGTGAGCCGAAGTGGAGAGGAGGGCAGAAGTCGGATACAGGGGATAGTGACGCCAGTGATGAGGTCTCCCGAGAAGACTCCGACGGACTCCGGTGGCTATCCATCCCAATCCACACAGAAGCGACAGATTCCGCTCGACTTACTTCGCGACCGACTGGGCAATACGTTCTCGAGGAGCGACAAACACCGGCATACCCTGCCGACAAAGATGTCCCTCGACCGACCACACTCGAGAAGCAGTCCATCCAAGTACTACAGACTTGAAAGCAGCGGCGGACACCGAGGACTGGTGGCATCACCCGGAAGTGGTTACTCGAGACCTCCGCAGATGGCGCCATATGGCCAGCTGTCTCACTCCGTATCAGAGAAGCGCCACAGCAGCAGCCGTGACTATGACGACGCCAGTCTGAGGTCGCATCTCAGCAGCAGCACTGCATCAGAGGCAAGGGAGCTCGATGAAAGCCAACACAGACCACACAGCAGCAGAGATACCAAGGTCAGTTTAACTTTCATTTTAATCTATAGGCCTACTCAGGCAGAAAGGGAGGGACATAGGTGTAAAGGTACAAAGGCAGACAGGCAGAGTGAAGCAAGGTGACAAGCAGATAGATGGATGGGGATAAACAGAATAACAGATCATGTCTTTGAAATATTTCACTACTGAAAGACTTAGAACTCCCAGAATAGTTCTGGTGACGAAATCATTTCAACCATAACCACACTTTTTATTTCACTATATGTAAAACAAATGAACAATTTTACAGTATATTATCTACATTTCTAGCATGAAGAAGATTCTGTTAAACCTCTATCCGAATCAATACAGTTTCTACAAAGTTCTTTGACTGGAGAAAATTCGTTATCAACTGGATTACCTGTTAAAATTTAATATAGACTAAAGAAAAACTTATTTTTTATTTACAGGATGGAGAGGTCAGACAAACTAAATGGCAAATTTCCTCTTATTATGAGAAGGTTATAACTCGGACTTTAGAAATCCTAGAACTTGATAACGATGAAAGTCGCTGCAGAGCGCTTGTTGACCAGATTTTGAAGCTTCAAGCACAAAATGACCAACTGATCAGCAAATATTCTGATCTACGGCAAAAAACGCAGACTACGAAGACCTTGGAAGAGAAACTGAGCAGCCTGGAGGAAAGAAACTTGGAACTGGAAAAGGAAAACAGGAAACTGAAACAAATCATCGACTCTGTCTTCGGTAGCGGATCGCAAAGTCTTTATGACAAACGCACGTATCAGTTCAATACCAGTGTTTAACAGATGGAGGAGTGGGAGGAGGCAGAGATGAATACAGGAAACAGAATCATAGATATTTGCTTCTACTTTTTGGCCTTCAGTTTTCGCAACAGTGACTGCTTTAGCGCTTTCTACAATAAACAAAACAATGTTTATAAGTAGTGATTTGTTAATAATAATGAAAATCATTACATCAATAATAAAAGCTTCAGTGGATAGGTAATGAACTTAAAGAACTTCAAACTGTTGCTCTGGTGTGATCTGTGTGTGTGTATGTATGTGTGTGTGTGTGTGTGCTAACAGTTTTTAGACAGAATGTGCTTTCAGCAATCTTAATCTTAAGCAAATTATAATTCATTACTTTTACACAAACAACCATTTGTTTGTTACTGCTTAGTTCTGAAATAAGAATAAAATTTGCACTTTTCTCCTGGAATGAACGTTTTCCCTTTTTCTCCTGAAAATTAATTTGCCTACATAAGCAAATTCTTCATTACTTCTATACAAAGAACCAATTGCTTGTTACTACTTAGTTCTGAAATAAGAATGAAATTTACGCTTTTCTCCTGGAATGAGCGTTTTCCCTTTTTCTCTCGAATTTTATGCTTCACCATCGAGAACGCTTTTTTCTTTCGCTTGTCTTTGTTTGATGTGCTCGCATGCGGATTCATGCGCTTCTCACGTTGTCCAAATTTACCACGTCCTTCTCGTCCAGCCTGCAGCAAATTTCAACAAATCTTACTTAACATGGCTCTGAAAAGACTGCAAATGTGAAAAGAATTTGGAGCACAATAGTAGGTCAATCCCTATTGTCTGTACTCCATCTGCCAACCTTAGTTCAGCTCTCAGCCTTACTTGTAGAACGAATATGTACAATAGGCAATAAGAGATGTGCTATAAATGATTCCATACATGCATAGGCCTATGATAAATCAACATGAGCACTGTCTTGTCTTAATTGCTTATGTGTATTAAACATGATTTGTATATAAATACATACATAAATCTCATTCAAACCCTTTCACAAATTGCTTGCAAAAAGAGTGTAGCATGCAACAACTAGTAAACTATTGATAATTCTGATGATGATGATGAAGATGATAAAGACTACAGACATGATGATGGTAATGATGATACTTTACAGGCATTCAGGTACATCATCTACACAATTTGGTAAAATTTCTCTAACTTAGTAGCCGTTGCCTATTTAATTAACACTGAAACATGACTCAAATAGAGCAAAAGAAAAAGTGAAACAATCTTAACAACACTTGTTGGAGAAGAAAATTCAACAATGAACCACATTTACTGACCATTACTGTAGCCAGTCGAGACTCACGATCATGTCGTCGTTTCTTGTACACTAATTCAATATCCTCAAGTGGAATGATTTCTTTTCTGGAAGTTAAAAGTAAGAAGGCATGTTTATTTATTCATCCACCATACAATATTAACAACTTAAACCTAATGTCTATTTGCAAATAATGTGAGACAGTTTGTCAACGAATGAGAATAATTGGTAAAAAATCTTTTGCCCAGCAATCTTTTGTAATTTTTTAGGATTACAAGAATAAGCTTGAGTCAGGTATGAACACCGATGAGATGTAGTCTGGTTAAAGAAATGCTAGTCAAGTTTTGTTAATGCGAACAATCAAAACACAAGACTTGAAATGGTACGATCTAAAGACGATGATACACAAAAAGACACAACTCACAATGAACCTCCTTCTTCTTTCGTTTCAGTGAAGGATCTTTTCTTTGAACCCTTTCCATCGACTTCTTTGACAACTTGACGTAACTTTATTTTATTGAAGTCTTCATTAGTTAAAATTCGACTCTGCGTGACAGACTTCGCCTTCTCGATCTTTTCAGCCAGGGATGCGGGATTATCAGCAACTGCAGCCTTTTCCTGTATAAAAGCATGCAAAGGCCTGAGATTAGCAGTGAAAAAGAATGTCATAAATACAGATGTTCATACACTAAATACAGATGTTCATACACAACCGTTGGAGCCATATGAAAACTTTAGACCTCATTCTGTGAAAATGATACTTCGCCCATTCTGTAACATGTTGAGAAACAACTGTAAAAACACAATAGATGATACAAGACAAAAACTATGCCCAAACAAAAGAACATTTCTAACAGACGAATTATTAGATTATTATTCACTGAAATATAATCACTAAAATCGCATAAATTCTTATAATAATATGCAGACCATATATTTTGGCCAAATGTTAACAGCCACAGTTACTAATCACATCCATCATTCACTACACAAACGAACAGCTGAAAGCATCATTAGACCCTGATGATAGTCAAAGTTCTGCTGAAGTTCTAAACAACCTCTACAAAATCTTTTGTATTTGAAGTACTTGAAGTATTTTGTCCACAATAGAAGATACTAAATGTAAACAAACCACTTCTTCATCTGATGAATGGTGAATATCAACCCAAGAACCATCACTGCCATCATCTTCTTCCTCCTCTTCACTACAAGACTCCCACTCATCTAGAAAAGAAAATCATATCACATGATTTACTTACATACAACCAATACAGCACTATGTGTTCAACATGGAAATGTTCTCTAATAATGGGGAAAATCACTTTTCAGCATACAATTAGTTCATTTAAGAGATTTATGTAACATCACATCAAGACCATTTATTTACTCAGCAGTAATGAAGGAAGTGCTTATGACAATTACACTACTGTATATGACAACAGATATGTAAGTTTGTGTGTCATGATGATGATGATGATATGACATGTAACATAACATGCTTTTAAATAATATAGAACAAGTGGTTTATGATCTCATTTACGATGTTTCTTTACTTCTAGTCATTGGTTTTGGTCTGTCGGCGTAGGCAAATGGTTACGAGAGGGTGGAGGACAAGGGGAGAGGGTCCAAAGTAAGTCATTTTTCTTCATCAATGACCCCTAAAAAAAGAACTTGCCTTGATCTTTCTTCTCTGCAACTTCTTCAGTTTCGCTAAGCACCTCAGCTCCTGGTATGTAATCTTTTGCATCTTTTTGGCCGTACTCTAGAACACGTGTTTCTTGCATGGCTTCAGTTGGTCTTCCCTGCAGACAAAGTAAACAACATATTCCTCATTCTTCGCAATCGCATATAAATAAAAAAATGAAATCACAACTCTCGAGAAAAATTAATTAGTGAAAACTCTTGAATACGCTCTGAAACAAAAGTATGCAAAAAACCACATCATAAAATATGAAAGAAATTTTGATGATTGTGCAATAACATAAAAACTCCCTAAAACATGAATAATGTATAACTTTAAATATTTAGCTTTTAAACTGATCTAAACATGTGCAATATAACATCACCACAACATGTGCTACTTAACACAAGCCTATGACCAAAGCAATAGCTTTTCTCCTATTCAAGATTAGAGAGACACATTCTGATAATCTGATGCCACAAAGTCTATGTCTCAACTAACTAGGTCAACATGAAAGGTGGGATCACCCATACCCCAATAAAACTGCACCATACCCAAATCACAAGGCCACACTGAACTACAAAATTTAAGAAACATCGTTATTTTATAGTTGAGTGTAAATAATGAGAGCTAATCTGTTTCTTGATATAAAATACAGACATCCAGCTGTTTCCTACCCGATTGTTTTTATGAAGCATCTTTGGATTCTTCTGTCTGTAAAGTGTGATCAGAGATCGAGCTGCCATCATAACACCTGCATGAAAAGAAAATCAAGTAACTCTGACATTTGCACACAACTCGGCAACACCTAACAATGTATCGTTTATCAATAAAAACCTTAGAAGAAGTAAAGTTTAGACAAACTGTTTATTATAACAGCCAATAATTAAAAGAATAATTATTTAGAATCCATGTACAACTGTAAGAAACACTCGCAAACAAACCTTTGTCTTTGCTTGATTTATATTCCACAAGATCATCGAGGAGATCTTTTGACATGGCCAACGGACATCTTGCACTGATTTCTCGCACAGCATTCAAACTATACATAAATAAATAAAATAAATATACATTAAGGATATGCAGAACTAAATTAAACCTCTAAAATATCATTCAAAATTGTCATCCAGTAACATGCTGTTTTTACCATAAAGAAATTGTCTCAGTTTAGCAATCATCCCAAGCATAACAGTTTGACGATTTAAGATATAGAACAATCCGATTCAAAGTAAAATAAAATAGTCGCTTAATCATATAAGACTTTCAGAATGCACTGTGATCTTAGAATCTGGCAGGCAATACGCTTACCATTTTGAGGTTTGGTCCAACACACAATTAGCCTTAATTGATTATTTTTTTAAAATTAGGGTTTAATATTGCTCTTTTAAAGCTGCCTAGGAATAAGTTTCGGTATCCTTGGTGGAAATGAAAATCAATGATACCTACAAAAAGGGGTGTTTTAACAGGGTGTTTTAACTTAGGTAATCTACTCATTCTTCATTTGTACAATTCGTGATACTACACTGCATGTATCTCATGAAACATTCACAAATTCACTAAAGTTGCACTTGTTGTCGGGTAGCTACGTTAGGTGCTTACATGATGAGGCGCTACTCAAATGTCCATGTACATACATACATACAAGAAATTCTCTTCACGTAACAAGAAAAGTCCGAATGAGGACCTACCCAACAGCAATTACTTCATCAGCATTACGTTCTGTGATGAAATTTGAGGCTATTGTGCCGATAACAACTTCCAACTCCTACAAACACAAACCATAATTCAACAAACACAAACCATTATTCAACAAACACAAACCATTATTCAAAACATTATAATACACTACAACAGTTATGAAGCATTGACGCTAATACAGTTCAATATATCTATATAAATAAAGAGAAGATTCTGTACACGTGTCTGTCTGTCTGTTTGTTCGGGATGCATTTCCACAGTTTTTGAGCTTTTCACTCCAAACCTTCACTACTGTGTAGGTCTCGGCACGAGACACAAAGTCGAGGGGTTGGCGATTCTCTACCACCATGGGGGTCAGGGTGGGGGCGAAACCCACCCCATTTTTTTCAAAAAAATTTAGCCATTCAAATGAATTTTTGTAGGCTGCTATTAGCGCCGTTGTAATTGCAAAGCTGTCTGTTCAGTTGGTAGTTAAGTTTAATTAAGATTACTGCATAACCTGTAAATGTAAAGCGCAGTGCGTCTTGCAGGCGCTCAATTAAAGAAAAGATTATTATTATTATTATTACTAGCTGGGGTGCCCGGCGTTGCCGGGCACCCCAGCTAGTAATACTAGCTGGGGTGCCAGCTAGTATTACTAGCTGGCACCTAGCGTGTCAACCATTACTCTACCGGGCCCCCCCAATATATATATATATTTTACACTGTGTAACTTTTCGACATTAATGGGCAGTATTTTCACTCATCAGGGAAACACAAAGTCTGCTAACTAGACAAGATCGCATTCATTTTGAAATGTCAACTACAACACCAGGTAACAATAAAATATTTTCAAGCAGATTAATTGAATCATTCTGACCTCTGGTGGAACCAATTCATGACTTGCTTGAGCCACATAAAGCAGCAGCTTTGTAACTTCTGAAACACAATAAAACATAAACCAAATGCATACAAATTTATGATCGCCAGTAGCAGTGATATGCACTGCTACTGGCGAGAGAACCATTACCAGCAACAAACGTCATTTTTTTAAACAATTTCCAGAATACTGCCATTGAAATTTTTTAGCATAAGATGTAAGCAGATTTAAACCATCTGGATCATTTTGAAGCCCTCAGGAAATTAAAACACATCATTAGAAGATTCTCTTCTGATATCAGCAGATAAAAAAGTAACATAATCTAGTCTTAACTCATCCAGTATGAATCATTTGGATACGTTGAGCAAAATTTTAAGAATCTCTTTAATACGAGACGAACCAATGTTTATCACATCTTTTCACACAAGATGGCTGCTAGCAAGATAATAATTTTCTGGATAAATTTAATAAAATCACACATTACAACAAGACAAAAATTAATACGTACCACTCTGACTAGGCTTCAGATAGAGCTTCAATTGTTCATAGAATTTTAGCAGGATGAGCTAAAAAATTGAAAATATCAGTTGAAGTCAATTAATTTGTCCGTCTGTAATGCAGCAATGTTACATACATGTCAACTATGCTCAAGCAATTGACAATACATATGGTGACTCACTCTCTTATACTGTTAAACAGGTCGATCAGTCTAATAATATTTCTCAGATCTTTTATCACTTCCCTAGCATGAAATACAGAAGCACATTCAATTAATTTTATTTGCTGTAACAATAAAAAAAAAACACAGCACAAACCTCATGGAGTCCAATAAGGCGAGAAACAAAATTCAGAATCAAAAGTCTGATTTCGAATTTCTCGTTTTTCGTTTTGCTCATCACTCTGTCTAGAAGTTTCTCACCCAAACCTGTATAAGCAAAGAGGTCAAATTAACTACATCTCATTTGTCAAGAAATCAAGCAAGACATAATTATTATTTTTTAAATTTCCTCGCATAAATTTCAATAGCGCCCCTTCAAGCTCTCTATTCAGAGGCACTCTGACTGCAGCACGGACACTGCATCGGAGCTTCATGCTGAAGCGCATGAGGAATTGCAAGTGAAGGACTTGCTCAAGGCCCCTACGCAGTGGTTTGAAGTGGATTTGAACCTGGAACCCTCCAGCACCCTCCAAGGCACCAAACCCATCACTACACCACTGTGCCTCAAACATATACAGCTCACTGTAGACTCATTGAAGATCTAAAACACATTTAAGAAATTAATTATTCCTTCAACCTATTCATTCATATTGGAGACTTAAATAGCACTCCTTCAAGATCATCTCTTCAGCAGCATGTCTAACTCAACCCTGGCTAAACAAAACAGTAACCTGATAATTAAAGAGAGAAACAAACAAAGTCAAGTTCGCGTTTACACAACAAAGCATCAACTATCAGCTTATGATATAGGATTTCTTCCAAAAAAATTAAAGAATGTCAATAATTAAGAAAATGTTACTATTAGAACCAGAATAGCGCAGAGAATTCACCTGTATCTTTCACTGCTTGAAGAAATTGTATTTTCATGGGCCTGACATGCTGAGAGCGCTTCTGAATAGCTCTGCTGCGAGCAGCGCTTTACAAATTCTCAATTGTTAATATTAGATTACAACCAGATTGCTTTCATCAACAGAATTGCTCAGAAATGTTTCTAAATACGGGTTTTCATTTTCCACGATATCCAAATTTTATGCACAATTGCTCTTCCTTAACTAAGAAATGAATTCAAATTAAGAACATCAAATTTAAGTTGCTGAGACACAGATCTATAGAATTCTAACCTTGGGGATCATTAAGAAGATGAATGGCAGAAAAGTTCAAAGGATCAGCCTTGTGCTTCTTTTTATGTTTCTGAAGAATAAAATAAACAAAGCAGAAATCAAACTCAGTTTTAATTTACTAACCGCTACTTGTAATGTCTGATTTAACAGCCTGCATCAATAGCTTCAGCAACACAAAGACTTTGGTAATGTACTTGCAAAGTGATATATTAAGCATTCAAACAAAAGACAAAAAATGCTCCACAGTCTATGCAGCAGAATGTGAAAGACTTTTCCAACCAATTACAGTTAGACTTAAACAGAAGAAACTAGGTCCAGAAAAAATTAAATTAAAAGTGCACAAAAGGATATTTAAATGACAACAAATCTCACTATTAAGTTTCATGTAGTTTCTGGTACAGGTCCAAATCAATGAAAATAGACGACCAATTTTCTGTTCCAATTGTCTCTTCCCTTGCAATGATTGTTAATTTACTGCTTAAAGTTTTCAATTGGCATCAACTTTGCAAGAAATTTTTAAAAAGTCAAAACTCAGTTGACAGCAAATGCTGTTATGTTTGGCACATAGCAGTGCAACCCAACAGCAAGACATCATCAATGCATACACTGTAACTGCATGAACAGCAGATGATCATCTGTTGACCATCAAATGTTCAAAAACATTACAAACTATTATCACTATATAGAAGAAAATATAAAACAGGTGATTTACAAGAATATAGCCTCGAACAGTTACCTCAAGAGCCGATTTCGCACGTTCCAAACGCTTCTGTCGCTTTTTGCAATGCTTGCCAACTCGATGCCCAACCACAAGCTCCTTCAGTGATTTCTTTGGACCCTTTAGTATAAGTAAGTATGCAATGTTACTGGTGTGTTCGCAACAAACTAAAATCGATTCTTTGACTAAATATAAGGAATCCGAAAGAAAAAGTCATAACTGGCATGAATAGCTTAAATACCTGTAGCAAAATCATAAAATGCTCACACAACTCAGTTAAACAAATGACAGTATCCTCCGTGTCTACTGGAAGAAATGTACAAGTTATAAGTCTAACTTAAATAATAAAGATAAAAACCTTTAACAGGTAAATAAAAATAGAGAAAAATTTACATCAATAAGACCTATATTTTATTGTAAAACAAGTCTAAAAAGAAGCATTACCTCATCATCATCGCTATCACTTTCATCACCATCAGCTTTATCTACACCCAGGAAGAACTTCAGACCAGTGACAAGAACCTAACAAACAAAAACCAAATTAATAGCTTACAAACTGTCAGCTAAAAAAGACATTCAAATAACTATGCAGCAACAAAAATTTATATAAAGATTAGTCCGTGTTTTCAGCCAACTTATACACAGACAGAGTAGTTTCGAATCTAAAAATAATTTTTAAATAAAAGCACTGACCTGAGACCCATGCTTGCGAAAAATAAAGAATTTCAACACAGTCACAAGAACTCTTCACACAACTCAGTAGGCAAAATGTGTGCAATTATTGCATGCATGTATCAAACACATAGACACGGTCCTTAGGTCAAAGAACTCTTTGATGAAAGCTAAAACCATCCAGCATAATCGCATACATTCCAGTTCTGTTCAGTTCAATAATCAAAATATAATCAAATGTACATAGCTCCTTTTTCATGCATTATAAACTGAACAGCTTAAAGTTAATACAAAACTAAACGCAATAAAACAATTTGCATAACAAATAAACTATTACTTTGACATTTTTGGAGGAAAGTGATTTTGCAATCACATTCACTGTCCTGTCATCATTCCATATTTTTCTGCGGTACAGTTCAATCATAACATCCTGGCAAGAAAAAAAACATACAGATTCACAAAAGGACGAACCAATTGCAAAACAAGTAAGTGAAACTAAAACCAGAAGATATCGAGGTTTTGGTTTGAAGTATAAAGCATTTAAATGAGTTATGGATATGGTGAAGCAGTCTTCAGAGATATGTAGACTTTGAAAGAAAAGATGCATTTGACTGAGTGATTGTCGGTGAGTGTAACTGTGATAATGCTGCACATGGATATTGTTGCTTCAGGAACTCTGTTGTCAGCTGTTAAGTCCAGGACAATTAATTGGTCTGGGTTTTTCTCTACAAGTGAGAACTGAGAACTTGCCAATTATTGGAGACTTTAAGCTGTTTGAGTATCATTCGTCATGGGCAGAGACTTTGGGGGAGGGAATGGGGAGGCCTCAATGTTTGTGGTGGTGGGGACATCGATGTTCATATCCCCTCAATGTTTAAAAAACATTAATAGAAATTTCTACAGTGTTAGAAGATTTAGAAATTTTTTAAAATTCTTGTAATATAAGATGCAATGAATAAAAAAGGTCATCAGCTATTTTTACAAGGAAAATATGTTTTCATGAGATTTTGACCAAATGACTAAAAAAAGTCGTCAGAAATTTTGGCAAATGATGTCAGAAAATTAAGTGGATGGAAATGGGAAATGTCATCTCAGCGACTCAGCAGTCCACCGAAAATTATGTCGCACCTCGGCGATCGTCCTTCAGCCATAAGTTTTTAACCCCCCCAACTTCTGGACCAAGTCTCCGCCTATGTCATTCGTCTGTATCGTAAATCACTGTTTAATGACAAACTGCATTGGTTTTTAGTAAACTTGTATCGTCAACATTTTAAAGCGTGTGTTATAAGATGGTATAAGTGAGAAGTGCTAAAAATCATCAAGTGGCATAATACGGCAGATATTTAAATTCTATTGTGGTTTGACGCTAACTGGCCAGTGGCGACACATGCTGATTCTATTGTATGGACTGCATGATAGACCATGTATGTATAGTATTCTATTGTATTGCAGTGTCTTGAATTACACAAGCTTGAAGCAACCACAAAATGGAGCTTGTCAATGAAATACAATAATCTTTAATAAGGCTAGTAAATTATAATATTGCTGGTAGAACCAGTTTTCAATTGCATGAAAAGTTTATAACCGAACATTGCGAAATGCATTAACATGTCCTAACAAGAAATATGCTAGAAGTTTTTATTTCTGAGACCGTTAGAAATAGAAGTTGTAAGTTTCATATTAAAACTCGCACAAATCAGTTCAGCCAATAACTTACAAGACACATTCGGTTAACGACATGGCTGTTGTGATCCATCCACTTGTACATATAATTCTGCAAAGCCTATAACCAGTCGAACAGACACAAAAACACATCTTATTTAAGTTTAAAATAGCACAAAATTCAGTTAAAACTCAAACTCACAAAAAATAAACACAATATTGCTGGTAAATTTTAATATTGCAAGTTTAAGTTTACAAACTATATCGGCTTTTGCAAGTCCTGGCAGTCCTATTACAATTTTTTGCTTCTTGGTGGTGTCTGGTATATTTGCCTGTGGCTTACATTAAACTCCATCTGATCGGGTTTTTTTCAGAGCGCCATCAGATATGCATGCGCTATTCATTGAACCTGGCACAATAGGAGTCATAACTATAACAATTCCACAATAACTTAACCAGCACAATACCACAAAGCCTTAACAATAATGAAGAAAGTTGAAAGTCAGTAAATTAAAAAACAATCCGATATATTTTTACAGTCCTGGAACTGAGTAAACAAAATAAACTATACAACTTTACTTCTGAATCGAATAGCATTGCACAAAAAAACTAATTAAACTAAAATCCAATTAATTAAAATAAAAGGATCCTTTAGTATTCACTATTCAGTAATATGGAGATTCATATAGATCCCCATTCAAGGCTACTACTCAGCAGCGCTCCCGACCCACCTTCAGCAGCAATACAGCAACAAAAGGTTAGAATATTCCCCCTCAGCCGATATAAAGAATTAGACCATGACCTCAAGTTGTCTACTGACCTTGTTTAGCTGTACATTTTTCTGCCTTGTATTAACATTCTTAATATCCTGAACAATGTAGTTGTACATCATTTTTCGAAGGACTCTATCTTGACATGAGAACAGTTGAAAGAACGTATCTAGCAGAACCATTGGAAGAAGGACTCCATTGTTGCGCAGTGATATCAAAGCCTTACAGAACGTCTGCAAAAGAAAATTGATTATCAATCGACTACAATTTAAGAAAATATACGAAATAAAGGAAACTAATGCAAAAAAATTGGGTAAGGAAGATATATTGGCACACTATTTGAATCACACAGTTTGACATACTCCAACCACGTACAACATATAAGTGTTTCTGCATAAACTGAGGATTATAAAGCAAATAAAATATAGTTCAACTAGGGGATTAATTAGAACGTAGCAATTTAAACAATCATTTGTAATCATAAAGCAATTTAAGCATTATAAAGCAAGGTAATTGCTAAGCTACACAATTACATACAATTTATTAGGATACAAATTTCAGCAAATCAAATGTCATCTTTAACAATAGTTTTTTCATATCAGAAAAAATTACATAGCATAAAAAATGTTTGGGCTCAGACACCTTCAAGTCAGTTCATTTCACAATACCACTTGCATGGTTGTAACCTTTGGTTAAAACCATTTTTTAGTCACGACATTGTTTGTTAAATACATGCTTCGTTTGCCCTTGAAGACAAGATCCACTAAATTATTGTCACATATTTCTGTGCTTGAGGTGCTCCTTTACTATTTCTCAATGCAAGTGATTCACAATCATAATTTTTATTCTGAAACAAAGCTTACCATTCTCATGTCTGCATCCAAATCTGAGCCATGTGTTCGCAGAATGTTGATCAGCTGTTCTGGAAACTGCTGGACCTCAGGTATCGTTACTTTGTAGCAGTGTATCACCTAAAAATTTATAAAGTGTTACTCCACAACTAAGTGCAGGGCACCAGCTTATTTGCAAGCACTGAAATCGATGCTGACTTATGAGATAATAGAGGTATATGAGATCTTATGGTCAAAGCCATAAGATATTAGATTCATAGTATTATGCACTGCATTTAAACTGTAAAATATCTGCAGAAATAAATCTGAGTCTTATCAGTATGCATCCTTGAAAATTAGCTTAATATTTCAATGCAGACCATTGAACAATCTTTAACAACAAGCAAGTAATGAAGCTATCTTCAGTTTCAAAATAGTTATCAGAAGACCTTCAGAAATCAACTGCTGAAATAAGAAACTGCACCGGTCAGAATCATTAAGCCCTGTATTTGAATACCTGTGAAATAAAAGAAACCGATGAAACGAGAGCTTCATTGTGGCTGGAAGAGCGCAACTGAAAGACGTTCAACATCGACAGACATTCCTCGTATTTTGATAGAAACTAAAACAAGTAAAAGTCATCCATGGACTAAATCAGTTTCAAGTGCAATATACGGTTAAAAAGCAACCTGTTCTATGCTCTGGTGTCATATTTATCCTATGATGGAGCGACAGGCAGTTTGTGTACTCGCTCAGGAAGACCTATCTAGAAAACATTTTACCAATCGATCAGAACCTGGAATACAGTCAAAGCACGTTCTGTTCAAGTTTAACAATGCTAGAATTAAGCTTCTAGCTTTGAATGGGAAGCCTGGGCAGTAAGGTATGCAGAAGCTTGCAAGTAAATGATTGTAGAGGCACCATATAAATTATGATTGTAAATCATTAAAAAAAATAATCTTTTCTTTAATGAAGCACCTGCAAGACGCACTGCACTTTACATAAAATTTACAAGTTATGCAGCAATCTTAATTAAACTTAACTACTAATAGAACAGACAGCTTTGCAATTACACGACGTTAATAGCAATCTACAAAGCTTGTCCGCCAAAATGGGGGCTCAAACTCGCTACCTCTCGCACTCTACACCAGCGTTTTATCCATTGCACTACCTGACCCCCCATGATGCCAGGAAAAGCAAAGAAACAGGGAATTAGTGGAACTCACTTGCATCTAAATGTCAATGAGAGACGCTATATAGGTAATTTTTTTTAGCTCAGCCAATAATGCTTCTTGAGAGCACCTTGAAGAAGATTATATATATAATTAGGTGTCACTACGTTCTTCCTGCATAGTCCTGTTGTCTAAACATTTGTTTCGTTTGCCTAATAAATGGCAACATAGCAAATCTAAAAGACAGACGAATACTTGATAGGCGTCGAGATGAAGCCATGTAAAGGCTGCCATTTATAAGTTAAATAGCGTCTACGTCTACGGTCGTGTGTTCATGAACAAAAAGGACATTAAATTAAACACCATATATAGCTGAATTTCACTTCCTTTCAGCTTTTCCATGTTGGCAAGTTCCATTTTTCGGTGCTGCATTTTAAACTCTCATAAACTTGACAAACTCACGAATATTCCTAATTGGCTTTAGGGAGTTGGTAGTAATATGCTCACTATTGTTGCGTTTAAAATTTCAGACAAATCATAAAAATTTTGACCGAATTATGACACTTTTTGTAGGGTTCTACTTTTCATCGGGACACCGTGTAGATATAGGCCACTAAATTTACACAAAATATTCTTCAGGGCCGGTATTTAAACAAGCAATGTTTACGGACATTATTTCCCTCGCTAACTTGCTGTCGCGGAAATATTAGAGGTGTAGGTACGAGTGCTGTATTCTGCTACAATCTCGGGGTGTCCATATTTGTTTACTCAGCATATCGGCAACCGAGTCAACGTACTAGTCTACCACGAAGTGATCAGCGCTCCAGAGGTGTCTATAAAATATATATAAAAATTAAACAAACCTCTTCTTTGTAAGAATCTGGATCACGTTTTAGAACATTCTGTAAAACAGGAAGGCTCATAGAGATCAGATGCGTTTTCTTTGTTTCCATTTTTGTCTCAGAAAGTTGTAGGGTCTATCTCAAGGATTCTGGGTCTATCTGTTAAAAGTCGTCACGCTGCACAGTGCTATAGCCTACAACTTCTATTATCACTCAAAGATTACGAAGATACGAGGTAGCTTGACTTTCAGTTTTCACCGTAATAATATAGCGCGATAATAGAATACGGATCAATTCGTCTTTCAGCACATTATAAACAACAACTAATCATTTGCTACTTACACTGTGCTGACAAACAGATTACCGTGGAAGCCCAAGTCCAGTTAGAAATAGATTCTCTTCAAATTAAACGCCTGCAAAATATCCAGAATGCTCTTGCCCGCGCAGTCACTAAGACTCCCAAACATCACCACATAACCCCTGTTCTCAAGTCTCTTCATTGGCTAAAAGTTTCTCAGCGCATCCATTACAAAATTGTTTCTCTAACCTACAACGCTCTTCAAACCTCTCAGCCCTCCTACATTCGTCAACTAATCACCATTCAACCGCACAGGTCTACGCGCTCATCATCATATCTTTCTCTCTCTCGGCCTCCAGTATCATCCTCTCTGAAATTCTGCGACCGCTCCTTAGTCTATGCTGCACCAGCTCTTTGGAACGGACTCCCAACATACCTCCGCCTGTTCGCTCACCCTCCTATCTCTCCTGCAGTCTCACCTCCAAATTCAACCTCTCCTCCGCTTGCACTCTCCTCTGCTGCATTCCATTCACGACTGAAAACCGAACTTTTCAACCTATCCTATCCAGATTCCAATCAAGTTCCATCACCCAACCATCACCGACAACCACCGTAGCACCACGCTGTCTCCTCGGCTTGACCTCCCCGGATTTTGACCTGGCACCGGAACGAAAACGGCAGCTCTGGCTATTGCGGACTTGATTTGATATAGCGCCGGTGAATAAGCTGGTCTCCCTGACGTGGCTTTTGTGGGCGCTGAGAAATTCTCGAAGATTTACATTACATTACATTACAGTTACCAGAAAGAGATAGAAAGAAAGAGAGAGAGAACTTTTGGCCAACTCTTTAATTGCATAATAATTATTCATCTCTAGCTTACTGTCACTGATCACTGAGTGTGGTTTGTCACTCAGGTTTTTATTAAAGGAAGACATGCCCGTTCTTAATCTACGGTAATTCAAAGCCTGAGCTGTATAGTAATAACACGGACAAACTCTTTTAAAAAATCCCCACCCTTTAATTAGCTAATCTTCTTACCTATAGCTCGTCTGTTGATCTAATTCTGACCTCTCCGATGTGTAAGTCTGGTTCTGGTTACCCTGATTAGGCCTGCCCTCGATATTTTAAACTTTAAATAGCAATGAGTTTCTTCGTTTGTCACAATTCAACAACGCTTATAATTTAAGTGATACAAGTGACAAGTCACCCAACTTTATTGGAACACCTTTTTATTTGCATTAGCCAAATTAACAGACAAAAACGCAAGTCTGACCAATGAACACGGCCGTGTTTCAGTTCGGAAATAACATTTGCATTGTTTATTTAGAATATGGCTGCGCTATATAACATTCTGGTTGACCTAAGGCTACAGCAGGCTCGTTGCTATAGACATTGACAAAACGCTGTTTGGTTTGTGTGCATATAGTAGGCCTATAGACCACGCACACCTATTTTGAATGTCAACGGCATGAACTACAAACGGAGTGTAGTGTGTTACTAATAAACACAGTCTTTGAAAGGTAGAGATGTCTCCAGCCCAGCTGTATTCTGTGAATGATTTGTGTTCTCGAATCTGTTGTGGAATTACCATCGGGGCGTACCCGAATACCTGTGTAATCAACAGGTAGTTGCATATTCAATGACTTTGTGCTTTTAGCTATAATCATAATAGTAGTAAAATCATTTTCACTGGATGGAAGATTCTGTCTCGAACTTGGAATCGCCTGAGAAAGGTGATGATATGTGATTGCTATTGAATATATAGGCTATATATGGCCTATTACTAATAAAAAATTTATGTGAATTTTTGCATACTTCTGTATTATGGTTTTCACTGCCATGAACGAGATTCTGTTTAATCATAACCTTTTGCTATATTGCAATTTACTAGTTAATGAAAATTGTTTTATTCAACAGGAATTTCTTCTGTAGATTATTTACACATGACTCAGTAAAATAGTTGATAAGGTAAACCCTAATTTTTAAAACATCGACTTATGCTAATAACTTATAAGCTGTTTTGGAAGTACATGGCAATTACTGCTTTATATTTTTTAGACTGATGCTTTAAAGTTTGCAACTGGATTGCAACTTGCCTGACAACCCAGAATGTCGCTACATATTGTAAACCGCATGTTTGTTGTTACAAGCAGTGGCGAAAGAGAAATTCAGCTCTGTACTGGAGATATTACTAAATTGCCAAAAGAAGAGAAAGTTGACGTTATAATGGTTTCAGCATTGCCAAGTATATTTTTTTGTTTTGGAACACTTTAATTATAAAACTGTATCTTAAAGCTTACCACTCATGTTACTGGGAGACAAATGATTGTTTTTCAAACTAATCCAATCTTTGCTGGCTGGCTATGGTCACATTATTAGCCAATCGGGCTGCCATATTATTTCTATGGTAATCAGAAATTTGAGCACTGTGCCTTTTTAATTTGTGTCTTGCTAACTTGTTGTTCTAAGATTTGCCATGCTTTTAAATTGTTACATAAATGACTTTAGAAGGTTAAACTCAGCCAATGTTTGATATACTTAGACCAATTTCCCAAGGTTCATTACTAATCGTCTGTGGTGTTGTTCTGGGGTGGAATTGAGGGTCATTTCAGCTTAAGTGCAGGACTGTCAAAAATGATGCACAATTGGACAGTTGGGTGGCATTCGTTACAGAAACTGTGGATGTAAAAGTTATGGTAGAACTTAAAGTAAAATGCATTATCAATATGATAAAATGTTATGACACTCTAGTGTAGGTGAGTTTGTATAATTATGGTTCCAACAGATAACTACTCAGCAACATCTGCATCTGTATTGGGAGCTCTCAAACACGAACTGCAGCTAGATGTGGAGAAGCTGGCTTATTACCACAGGAAGGAAGACCTCAGACAAAATTTTAATTGTTGGATTTCAAAAGAGCTTCCTGACCATTTGCCATATAGGTAAGACTATCACCAACATCTTTTACACATCTTTAATTTGGAGCTCTAATGAAACAGTTCATTAGAAATCTTGGATTCTGGCACCTGGCATGGCCAAACCATTGGAGTATTTTGCTGAACCACTTTCTGTAGCAAACTAGTTATTATATTATGTCAATATTTCTTTTTTCTGTAGTCTTGCAATGCTTACGATCTTCCGTTACGGAAGATTGTAAGCATTGCAAGACTTTAGCCACCAATGATTATCATAATTCAAAGACTCTTTGAATTATGATAATCATTGGTGGTTCTTGTCTTTACAAACACCGTTGCCTTTGCTTTCTGCGCATCAATCATTACCTGGAATCTTGTTCTATTCTTGCCTATCTGTTTAGTAATATCCTGTAGTTTTATATTTCTAACATGTTATGAAGGCATGGTGTGATCAAAGACTAAATGCAGAGGTTTGCTTCTGAGCAACTTATTTGCTCAATATGTCCATGTGGTAAAATTATTGTTCTGTGACTTTCATGTTATTCTTTTGTGTGGAGAAAATAATTTTAAATGATGACTATCTTTTGATGTCTGCATGAAAAAGAGCAGTGGTGTGATCAGTATAACTTAAATGCAGTTGCTTACAGTTAGTTGTTTATTAAATTAAATTAATTTTTCGTGGGAAATTTTTCAGGCAATTAATCTGTTTCGAGAAATATCGTACTATGAGGACTGCGCAACATTTGGATATTGCTATTAAGGATGTATTTCGAGCCATGATGCCAATTTTCAACAACGAGAATAAATCTGTTATCACCCCATTATTGGCCACTGGAGCTCAGGTAAAAATTGTTTCTGGAACACGTTGGCATTTTTCACCATGATCAATTATTATTATTGTTCATCTTTGTGCATCATTCATACACAGAGTTCTTATTTCTGTAAACTGCATACTTGCAATCTGTAGAAGGAACTCTTTTATGGCATCTGATTATTGGATTAATTTACAAAGGTTTTAAAGCATTGCTATGTTTTGAACTATTATTTGCAGTGTTATTGCAGAGTATTTTGCTCTCTGCTGAAAGTTGTAATGTGTCATGACATTTTATTTCCAACTCACTCCACTAATTTAGTTAAAACCTACTAATGAACTTAACTCAAGCCATCTTGCCTAAGCTTGAGTCACATTGTCGTACCTATACATCATCTTTTAGATACTACAGTGAATATGTAGTATGGGCTCCCAAGATACTACAAAAGTGATTAATCCAGTGTTATTTTTCCAAAGCACTGTATGATTGTAAACTTCAGAACATAGTTACTGTAATTTCTTCTTTTTGATCTGTTACTGTTTTATTGTTCTCAACTGTATCAGGTTCATATTTTAAAAACATGTTTTTATCTATTGCTTTTTTAATAACATGCATTTATCTCAGTGAAGATAACTATGCTATAAAGTCCAAAACATGTGTAGCCTATTAATTGCTACATTATTTGCGCAGGGATGATGATTGATAGAAGTGGTAACAGATGTAGTGATAATAATCAAATTTGAATGTTTTATCAGTTGCCTTAGTATAAGAAGTTATTTTTGCAGCCTTATCTTTATGCAATTTCCTTATAGATTGCTCAGAAACCACAGATGCTGCATGGAATGCTGAATGCGGCCACTGAATGGATGAAGTTTGGACTTCCCCTTCAGCTGCTCAAGATAGTCGTCTTTAATGTGTCTGATGAATCGAAGCGTGACCTGGGAGCTGTATTTCAGGAAATCAAGTTCAAAGTGGAACTGGACAGACTCCCTCCAAAGGTAGTCTAGCTTGACTGTTTTAAGGCGCAAAACTTGAGCCTTTAATGTACTAAAAGCATGTGAGAAACTTATGCAGCTCTTTGCTAAAGAGTTTGATATAATAATAAAAATAATAATAATAATTAATAATAATAATAATAATAATAATAAATAATAATATTTAATAATAATCAGACAATTTATATAGTGTCAGTAAAACCAAGGACAAAGAAAAGAACACAGTACATGAGCACGGATGTTAGCACATAGATGCAAGAGGGAGCACTTGCCCCTAGAAATTGGCACCTTTTACACTACTCCTTTTTTATCCAGCACTCGTGAATAAATGATTGACTTTTGAGTGGCGATACGCAAATTTGAAAATTATGATTACAATTGGTTTTAACAAATTTTGAGGGGGGGGACTGAAGCGAGCGCTAATTGTACTAATTATATACAAAGTGAAACTGAGAGATCTACCCAGGGAAAGCTATATGAAAAATGCCCTGGTTTTTAATTTTCCTGCTTATTACTTTTGAAGCTCTTAACTGACCATTGTGCTTTGTCAGTTATGATCAATGTTTGTCACATTAACGCAGGATCCTCCAAAGCGACACGATGTCTTTCTGATCTACGCCAAAGAAGACGAAGAAATCGCATCTGAAATGCGAAATTTTCTTACGGCTGCGAAACGACGTTTTATGAAGTACCTTGGTGCGGCAAACATAATCACTGCTTCAGATGTTGCTACTAAACCAAGTTCATGGCAGCATGACATTATTACGGCTATGTTAGGCAGTGCAAGGTATGGCCATCCATTTTTACTGTAAAGCTTTTAGACCTGTTCGTAGTTTAAGCAAAAGTGTTCAACATGTTGAAAAATTAACATTTCATGTGAACAAATTGGGCTTTGCTGATTTCTCATCAGCCGAGTTATACCCAAGTAAAGTTTCCAGATTGAATATCAACATCCTGAAACAGCTAAAGAGAGCAATGCAGCCATCTGCCTGGTTTGGTCTATGAACATGGCAAGAGGCCAATTCTAGCTTGGTGTGATTCATCCCAGTGAATAAACGGATCTTCCCAAGTCATCTTCTTTGTGGTTTCATGAAATTCAGAATGTTTACAACATCAGTGTTTGGATTTGGCCATTATTTCACTTTACTTCAAAATTTTTAAGAAAAACTATATTTTCTGTATATATATATATTTGTCAGTGTTGTGCCAATCCTGACGATGTCTTTCATGTCTGATCCATTGTGCTTGGACCAGTACAATTTGGCGCTCTGTGCTAATCGCCGGACAAGGCGCAATCTCATGGCTCCGTTCTACCTCGACTCCATCCCGGACATGCCGATCTACATGACGCTGGTGCAGTGGTTTAACTGCAGGTAAGAAAAATCAATTTGTTTCCATTTTTTAATAGTACTTACGTACTTCATATGGAATGTATGCAGCAGTCATTGCAAGCCTGTTTTAGTTATGTGGGTTGCATAGTAGTCTAGTGGTTTGATTTGATTTGTTGTTCTTGGTTGCCAAATAAATTACTTGATTTGATTTCGGTTAGTGTAATGGACTGCCAGGCGAGAGGTCTGAGGTTAAAGTTCCTACTAGAGTAGAAATTTATGCATTGGTTCTTAGTAACACAGGCCCAGCATCTTCTGAACCACTTAAAACCCTTGTTATGTTATGTTATGTTAACATAAAAATCTACAATGATAACATGTTAATGTTGTATTGACAGTAGTTAACGCGCCTATATCTGCCACCTTTTAAGCAGACATGGTTTCAAACATACCTGGTACTAGTACCGGTAAACTTCAAACACTAAAATTATGCTAATCACTTAATTTTTTTTTTTAAATGTACGATGACGATGACTTTTGAATTGTTGAGACAGGCCACGAGATTCAGTGAAAATTCAGAACGCATGCATCGTGTTAATGGAACAAATGAAGGAATCATTTGAAACATCGAAAGTTGAATACGACATCTTTGTGTCGTATTGCCACAAAAATCTCGACCGAGCCAAAGTCGTCGTCAATAGTCTCAAGCGAGAGAATCCAGCGGCACGAATTTTCTTTGATCAGGATGAACTAAAAACAGGTTAGTTCGAAAATTAATTTCTATTCTATGGTGTGCTTATGCACTGGAGCCATCTAATACCTTTTATTTAATATTATTTAATTGTGTAAATCGATATGCCTATAAATCCATGACTATGTAATGCACCTGGAAACCTTGAATATATATGCACTGTGGTTAAGCGTACATTAGGTTAGTCCCATAGTAGTTTTCTGTATATCAAATATACTCTAATTATATTAAAGTATCACAATATTGTTGCTAATAGCAGACATCAGTAGTGTGGCTAAGGCTTAAAGCTATCTGATGTCAAGGAAACTTTCATTATTGTCTGCTGTCAGAAAGTAGCTTTAAAGACCACAGTAATGACTGGCAAGAGGCCACAGTGAATGTACTTTATTGATGCTTGAAAGCATTCCAGCTAAATGAATGCATACTATATTAAAGCTAATTAAGTGTTGGATCCATGGCACATTTGACACAATCACATATCATCAGATATTGTATTGTTAAGGGTTGTGTGCCACTGGCTGTTGCATTATGAATTAGACAGTTGGCATTATGGAAGTGACTAATAGATAATTAATGATAAGGTGTGGTGTAAGGAGACTCAGTAGGGCGAATGACTTATTACATGTTATATATATATATATTATTTATATTATATATCCATAATCCATCCAAATTTAGAAGTTTTTTGTTTTGTAAAGCTGATGAAGTTAATGTTTACTGTAGTTTATGTATGTAGGAGTATGGAAAGGAGACAGGATGAATTGATGTGTATCATCGAGATAAGTCATGATACTGTTTTGTGTCAATTAAGATATTCAGATTTAGAATAATTGTAGATTTTTATTTGTGTGTTTGTGTGTTTGTATGTTATAGCGCCCCTTCAAGCTCTCTACTCAGAGGCGCTCCCGAATGCAGAGCGGACACTGCATCGGAGTTTCACGCCGAAGCGCTGAGCAATTGCGAGTGAAGGACTTGCCCAAGGTCCCTACGCGGCGAGGTGGATTCGAACCTCGAACCTTCCGGCTTCAAGGCAACGACGCCACCACTACACCACCGCGCCCCACGATTTGTGATGGTTCAGTTAATTTGTTACTTAGATAACAGAAACAAGGCTGTTTTTAAGGAATTTTTAAAACTGCACATCCTCTTCTCTCCTTTCTCATCCTCCATGGTAAATTGCTCCAAATCTGAGGAAAATAACCCTCTTTTACTAGTTTTAACTGCACGGAACATGACGGAAGTGCTTCTACAACTGCACGAATCCAGTTAGAACTGCACATTTTGTGCAGAACTGCACGTTAGAAAAGCCCTGAACAGAAGCACTGTAACTTTTGTAGGTCAGTCATGGCAACAAGCCCTCTACCATTCTTTGGACAGTGCTAAGTGCATGATAGCTCTGATCTCAAATGACTACTTGGATTCACTTGTCTGCAATGAAGAACTTAATGTGGCGTCCGCTAAACATTTATCTACTGTAAGTGGAAACTCAATTCAGTCATTCATTCATTCATTCAAGTATTTATATAGCACCTCTTCAAGAACATAACAGTTTTTAAGTGCTTAAAGAATTTAGTATCTGTTAATATATATCATTTGTAGTTACACCAGGACGAAGACTGGGGAATCAAGGACCATTTTATAATGAGTTTGCATTATGACGATGCCATTTTCAAAAGTCAAACTGAATCTAGAGTCCATGTAATTGACCGTGTATAAATATCAAAATTCATAAAATAATGACAGTTGCTACAAGAAGAGTATGGTATATTAATGTTTTGTCATACAACAAAATGTTTTATATATTGTGTATAAATATGAAAATACATATCACTGCAAACTACGTATTATTAAATTCAGAAAATTAGCATTCATAGAAATAAAGTTTTATAATGATGTCTAAAGCCAGACAGAAATGTATACTGGTTGCAAATAATAAAAATTATGCTAAAAATAGTCAGTATTGCCACTTCAATGATGACCATGATAAACTCAGTAATAAACTTTCTGTAAATTGCTTTTGTTTTTTGTTTATTTGAATAGGCCAAGTCTCAGGAACTGATACTAATTTTGTTAGAACCAACCCAGAAAATTCGACTCTTTGATTACGTGAAGCCTGTCATGGCTGATGGCAGCTTTGAAGACCTTGCTGCTTCCGTGTCGTATTCTGTGTCGACTTGGTTGAAAAGTGGAACAAAAGACTCATTGTTCTCACCAGTTGAGGTCACAATACAAAACTTATTAGGATGATTCATTGATTTTTTCCCCCAGTGATAAAAGTCATCTGGTTACTAGCTGCTTATGCTGATTTTCTGTATTAACCACTGGTTTCGACATTGGCTAAAATTGTTCACAATACAAATACCAATTGTTTATTGCTATTTTTAACGATCAAATCATGAATAGCAATTTGATAATTATATGTATACATCAATTATGATTATTCATATAGACTAACATAGAATGCACCGCTGATTATGTCCTTTTGAAGTGGCTGTTTGTATGATTCTTTACATTTGAATATTCATCATACTAGATATGCATGCTGTCTCCATCATAAGTCATTGTAAAATTAAGTTTTTATGTGAAACCAACAGCTGCACAGAAGTTATCAGATGTTATTTAGGCTATTGTTGCATATGAGTGTAAAGATGCACAATATCCATTTTGAACAGTATCCAATGGACATCCAAGATCTGACGGAAAAGTGGCGACGCCATGATCTCGAATCCAACTACTTCCTCAGCCAGAATGGAATATATATCAACGACATGGACTTTGCCGTCAACAAAGGACGTAATGCAAGAAACAATGATCTCATCTTGTACAGTTCCAGGTCTTCTGATAAACCAACTGCAGATATATTCATCAGCTATTCTCTTCAAGATCGCAGGTATGCAAGTTTCCTTGCATGGGCACTTTCCAGGTCTCCCAGCAACTTTTCCATATGCAGCCTCTCAAGTTCGGAAGCAAATGACTCGGCGCAGGTGGATATGGCACGGTGTGTGGTTGTCCTGCTCTCGCTCCAGTACCATCGCAGTCCGAAGAAAGTGGAGGAATTCAACTACATCCTAAGTCGCGTGAGAAAACATCGTGTGATCTACGTCATCTTTGTCGATGTTCTTCCCACTCGTCCGTGGTATATGAGAGTCGTCCACTGTCACACGGCTCTCACCGATGATTTCTGGCCAGATGCTTTGGCGTCACTCACCAATTCCTCAAAGGACGGCATGATTTTCACTCCAGAAGTAAACTCAGCAAAGACGCGAATAGAGAAAATGCAGGGACCTCTGTTGAGTCGTGAAATTCTGGCCTTACTTAAAGCAACATGTGATGTGGAAAATATCTGTCTTGCAGCCAGGTAATATATTGTTTTGAAAGTGTTGTAGCAAAGTGAAATGAAACAACCACTTTCTAAATAGCTTTGTGCTGTATGGTGTTGTGAAGTGGTTTAATTTAAGTTGTTTTGTTAATTAATTTTATCTTATAGTACCAGTTTTTATGTGAAAGCCATTTTCTGCTCTTAATTATTGAAGTTCAAGTAAGTAAATATTTACTTTAGTAAAAATATTGATTATCCGCACTCTGGTGTACATACGCCTTAACAACAATCAACTGTCAATAAGAGTACATTTTGACTATAAATGTTTTGCGCTATAAATTATCAGCAAGCGGTAGGCAATGGTCATGCAATCGTGGTCGCATAGTTTATTATGAAGGATTTTTGGAGGAAGTAACCAAGCAGTTTATTCAGTGATTCACCTACAAATATATTAATTGTATTGTAGACGCTATTTTATTTATTGTTTTTAAAGAAATGGACGAAAAACTTCAGTACGCATGCAGAAGGGAATCTTCTTCAACATCGTGGATCTGAAAAAATCGCTGGAAGTTCCAGACACTAGGAAGAGAGAGTTTACAATTGTTGCAAGCGACTACAGCGAACACAATAAGGATGCTGACGAAAGACCAGACAAAAAATACCCGGACCGCCATACTGCAAAGTCTGACAGCAAGCAACATCGACGACAGGTCTCTGTAGAGAAATCTGAAATCCGCATGTCTCCTGATCATGGAAATGACACAAAAGCAAAGGCTCATGTACCAAATAACGATGGTGATATAGCCAATGCACTCTTCAGATCAATAGATGATGCTGGTGATCACAAATCGCCTCCTCCCCGTTCCCATGACACCCATCCTCTTAATGACACAGCTAATGCATCATTCATATCAAGAGAAGATGCTGTTGTCGTCAAATCTCCATCCTCTCAGTACCATAACAACCATCCTTTCAATGACACAGCCAATGCGTCATTCAGATCAAGAGATGATGCTGATGCTGTCAAATCTCCGTCTCCTCATTACCATGACAACCATTCTTCCAACGACATCGCTGACGCATCCTTCAGATCGAGAGATGACCCTGATGTTGTCGAGTCTCCATCTCCACGTTACCATGACGACAACAATCCTCCCAGGCATGACAATGATCCTTATTCCCAGACTCCTGTTGGACTGTCTCCAGACAGGGTAAATGATGCTATCTACAATCGCCAGCATCAACCAGCAATCCAGGTTGAAGGCAGGGAACCGCCACCAGCAGGGTACCATCCTCCAGCAGGCGGTGATGGGTACCATCCTCCAGCAGGCGGTGATGGGTACAATCCTCAATACAGCAATTCCCAATACTCGAGGGATGCTGCTGATGATGCGTATGATAATTGGGCAGAGAATAACAACCGAGATCGTCCTTCTGACTACCAGCGAAATACTCAAAATGCTTCGGGTGATGAGAGAGCGAATAAGTCAAAATCCTCAAGCACTTGCACTTTACTGTAGGTATTGAATGATAAACTGAATTTCTAAATTATATAATTGACATTACTCCTACTTGAAGTGGCCCATATAATAGTCAAACTCTTCCTGTATCACAGTCCAGACATCATGTATATATATATATAAAATGTATATATTATATATATATACAATTATACATACATATACCGGTACATATATTTATATACATATATATTTGTACAATGGAGTATACATTGACTAATGGTGAAATCTTATGTAAAATAAGTGCCAACTGTGTGTCAGCTTCATGTAAACAATTTGTGTAAAGGTGTTATACTGTACGGTCTTGAAAAACTTGAACTTAAAATTGCATATTCAGTAGACGAGAGAATGATAAATCTGTGTTATTAAGACCTGCAATGCTAGAAGTTTAATATTAATTATGGTGTATTCAGTAGAATACTGCCAGACTTAAATTCAGTAGAAGGCATCTCCAGGAGATATCCATGATCGACGCATGACAGACCACTGGAAAAATCCTAAAATCATGGTCATTGTTTTATAAAAAAAACAAGAGGCAACTCTTTCAGACAACCCTTTGGACAACTCCTCTGACTCAACGCATCACTCGTGAATAAGTTGGTGCCCTATGCTTGGCTTTAGAGATTACGATGACTAACTTTTACTTTATAATGTCCATTAATAATGTTAACTTTAAGAGACATTCAGCTAAGATACCGGTATATAAAATACATTTGAGAATATTAGTTTTTGTGTAGCTCCTGTCCCTTAAATATTTTCAATTGTTTATTGCTTCTACAACTGGTGGTCATGTATAAACGTAATTGTTTGATAAGAGTAAATGGACAGCAACATATAGAACTTGTGGATGCATTCCAAGTACAAAATGTGAAGAACAACTTTTATGAGTTGTATACTCTAAAATTTTATGATTGTGTATCAGTATTATTAGTGATTGTAACGTAATACTCAGTTTGTTCACTGTTTGAGAAAACATAACTTTATTACAATTAATTAATTGGCATTTATTGTCCTCATGAATCTGTTTGTGTTTGAATAAGCAGATCAAATGCTTATTTTGAAGATGCTTTTGAAACTGGTTTTCAACTCCTTGTTTGTTTATCCAGTGCATTGTTTCACCAGCGAAGCACGACATTAGTGAAGCACTTTTCTTTACTTAGAGTTTGATGTTCTTATGCATGGCAAGTTGGCAACTGGTATGTGTCTAATTACAATTGCATGCTACTTGTGCCTCTAGTGGCAACTGTGGCATATAATAAGAATTTCTGCAATTCGAGGTCATCCATTGGAATCTATGATAAATTTATTAAGTCATGCATTGTGCATTCAAAGCATATGCATGAGTGTGTACATGTGTGTGTGTGTGTGTGTGTGTGTGTGTGTGTGTTGTGTTGTCCTAGACAATGCAGCCAATATCCAAATATCCAATCTAGGTCTTTGGCAAGATGTCTTGGGTCTGGTCTTGCTTTTGCATGTTGAATTCTTCAACAATGCTTACAATACCAGCTTGTAAGCCACTAGCGTCAAAAAAGTTTTTAAAATCAGTGTCTTATTTTAAACACACGTTAACAACTGTGTTGTTCCAATAGCATTCAGGCATGTAATGTAATGTCATGTAATACCCATGAAGTAGCTACCCGATTACTTTGTCACACTATCATTGATTTCACTAAACTTCCTTACAAATATTTCATATTACTACAGAGTCACTATAAAAGTGTTAATAATTGTATTGTCTACTTGACAAGTGGAATTTTAGATCAACTTGTTCATGGATCTAATGGCTGATGTTAGGTTGCTCTGAACATACAGCAATTTGAATTCCTCACTGTCCCTGTTTCGCCTCTCTCTTTCAGACACATTCAATCATGTATAATATGTAATGTCATCATCCGGATAACAGGCTGGATGACCACCAACCTGTTATTCCCAAACCCTCTGCCTTTCTCTCTTACTTTCCTCATCTTTCTCTCACCTCAAATCATGCATTTTCTCTGTGGACGATCACATTGGGAGGCTGGGAGCGCTTCTGAAAGATTTTGCTGCGAGAGGCACATTACAAATGTTCGTATACAATACAAATGATACAATATAGTCTACATACAGAAATATGTAAATATATATATATATATTTATTTTATCTACATTAAGGAAACTTGAACCTTGGCATTCTTTAATTATTTATCTGTAGAATTTATTATAGCACCGCTTCAAGAGTGCCAGTCCTAAGACTGGGGAAGGTGGAGGGCGACATATTATAATTATACCCTGCAATCAATCGATCGAGTCGATCATAACTTGTCCAAGTCGAGTCGATCGGAAAAAAACTCGATTGACTTGCTGGTAACGGCCCACTATTCCGAGGGTCCACTATTCCGAAGGTCCACTATTCCGAATACCCGCTATATTTTGTCCGTTATTAGGTGGTTAGGGCTACTGTGGGTTAGGGTTAGGGTTGGAGTAAGGTGGGTTAGGGTTGGGTGGGTTATGATTAAGTTTAGGGTTAGGGTTGGGTGGGTTAGGCTTAAGTTTAGGGCTATGGTTAGGGTTATGGTTGGGGAGGGTTAGGGTTATGGTTAGCGTTGGGGTGGGTTAGGCTTATGGCTAGGGTTGGGGTGGGTTATGGTTAGGGTTGGGGTGAGTTAGGGTTGGGTTATAGTTAGGTTTAGGGTTAGTTTTAGGGTTAGGGTTCGGAATAGTGGACCCTCGGAATAGTGGACCCAAACCGACTTGCTAGTCAAGTCAATTGTTAATTTTGGCAAGTCGAGTCGATCATTGTTTCTTCGACTCGACTCAGACTATTTTACTCACTATTTTTGCTACTGCATAACAAAATGATCTACCTGACATAGTGACGTAATTAGAAGTTGGTACACAACTGCAAATAATGCACCTTTTAACCTCTAGCTTTTTATTAATAGGCCTAGTGGAACCATGAAAGTCAGTGATACTTTTCTCGGAATTTTACCGTGAAAGACTAAGATCTTTGGCTTTTTGGTGAAAATGGAATGCGTTAGCAATACCTGTCTAATCAAATTTCAACTTTTAGTCAGTACCCACGATCAAAAAAAGTAAAACGTTTTAAGGCTTGCGTGTTAGAACATGGCTGATTCGGTGATTTTTTTGCGTCCACTTCCCAGTTTGATGTGTGGCAACATTTTGGTCAACTTTAGTTATTTACAGTATAGGCTTACAGTATAAATAACAACTGTAAATTTGTTATTTTGGTAGACGTATTGGAGCATTTGCATGTTTATGAAATTCATAGGTACTGGGATACAATCGTCAGCACTTTTGGCCAAGAAACAAAAGTCCACGCCAACGAAGTCGACCGCGTCGATAGTCGGCCGTGCCAATTCGATCGAGTCGTCGACTCACGTCGAGAGGTCGGCGAACATCTACCGGTACGGAGTCACTAAAAAAATAGGTAATAAGGGGTCAACATTTTTGGAGCAATGGATGGATCCAGATTTGACGAGGGCTTATGACAACAGATGCCGTTGTCCTCCAGAAAAATTTGTTTGGCACAATATAGCTCTACGTTGTAAACATTTATTATAGCACAGAAAATGCCGGAGCTAAATCAAATTTTAATGATAACTTCCGGAAGTGATAAAAGTGGACACATGCTTTTTATTTATAGCAATGGTAATGCATTAGAAAACGTACATCCGGTTGCATCCTGTTGTTAGATGTCGCCCCGCATTGTTTGGAGTCTGATTTTAGATAACATTTAAAATATTTACAAATTTTGTTTTAATTCTCTGGCATAGCTATTCATCGACGTTCCTGAATAAATCTAATTAAATAGTGTAATTTATATGCAATCAAGACTTGATATATTGCTTAAATTCTGAATCATCGCTCAAACACACCAAAAGACCTACGCACGGAGTTTCCAGTTTTATGTGTACATTGTAAGTTCTTGACTTGGTTTTTGGATTGGTGGCCATTGTATTATAGCGTACTGTGCAGATGTACTTTCTTAATATTTGCGTTGTTAAATTACGTTTTTCTCTTCCAAATATTTATTATTATTGCAAGGTAATATTTTATTTATTTTTTCCTGCTTATTTGATAAATTAATTAGAGAACACTTAGGAACTGAGTGTTTGAGGAGACCACATGGCATACTCCATACTCCATATGGACCCATAACTTACATTTATAATGATGTAACCGTGCACGCACATCATCAAATATTCTCTTGCTTTTGCGTTAAAAACGATGGTATTCAGCAGTACTCTGCCTTTTTCCTAAAACTTAATGCTAGTGAACAGGCAAGTAATGATTCAATACACTTTTTCTTTCTTTTCTCGTAGAGGAAGCCGGGTTAGTTAACTGTTTTATGCAATGACAGTTTTGATAATATTGCTGTATTTGTGAATTTAGTGATCTGGAGAAGTAGAGCACAATGTCTCGATTCTTTGCTACAAACTCTGACTCGGATACCGAGTCATCATCGAGCGAGGAGGAAATACAGCAGAAGCCAGTTGCTAGGTAAGTTTATCTGAAAGGCTGTTACATATATTTGCATTATGCACGTCTATGATTAATTGCAATATTTTTACATTATATGTAAAAAATGTCACAGTCACGCTTTTACGTTGCAGCATAACATTCCTTCTATTACGAGATTCTCTCTTGCTTATTCAGTTGCTTAGCTTTAGCAATACTAAGATTATCAAATGTATTGTCAGTAAGTAATTGTAATATATGAATTTATTGTGAGCTAGTTAATCAGGAGCATTATGTTTTATGACGTATGTAATAATTTTAATGTTGGACAAAATGATAAGTGAACTAACTAATTATGCACTCAGAAGTATGTGAACTGTTCAGCATGGTAATGACGATGCCAGCCAATAAAATCTCTAAACAAGAACCTAGGGAGTTGAGAGAAACACTTTTAGCTGTAGAAGTTTGGGATGTTGGAGACTTTGATAGTTCATTTAATTGCAGTGTTGGAATTAACTTGACTTAATCATAGTATTGAAGAGTGAGTTTGCAAACTTATGAAAGCGAGAACGAATAGGTCTGATGGGGATTTCGAACGAATTCTGTTGATTCGTCTGATCAGCGAAAGCGTTGTTTGTGTTGTGGATAAAATGGAACTTTTGATTTACGAACTATCGGAATAAGTCGTACATGTGGTGATCAATTAAGTAGCCATAATTGATTTTTTTCTAATCCCATAATTGCGAGAGAGAGGCTACTCTAGTCTACGATCAATTGTGCTGTACATAAAAAAAGATTTATCTGCTAATCAATAATGATTAAATATTTATGTAAGAAAGAAAATCAGAATTGCTAATCAGCGATCATACTCCATTCTTGGCTTATGCTCTGTTGTGATGGTCCATTGCAAGAGTCAATAATGATTCTAGATTATAATATCCATGTCACTTAGTCTTAGATTCTGATATTGTGACAGTGAACTGCAACTTGCATAATGTATAAAATTTCCATCTTGTGTCAGATGTTTATTTTTATGGATATGTCTCAAGGTAACTTATTTCTTACAGCCAAGTTTGGCAATAGTCGTAAAATGCATCTTAAGCAACCTATTACCTTATTCTTCTTGTACTCCACAAAATCCACATTGAAATATTGCCAATACGACCATAATAACTACTGCATTTTATGGCAGTAATTTCACAGTTGAAATGATGTTTTCAAGCAGAATTGCATTGTTTACGTGTGTAATTTTTTTGTTCAAAGGACTTTTATGCAAGTGAGTGATGACGATGAAGAAACGAAGAGAGTTGTTCGGAGCAACAAGGATAAAAGGTATCAACAGTCAATGATCGTTTCTAGTGAAATTGTAATAGAAAATGGTTTCGATTAACTTAAGAAACCAGGTTGAAATCTGGTAGATCAGATTAATTAGAAACTAATGGTTGTCGTTTAAGTTGAAACAGACGTGTGTTTAGTTTAGACCTGAAATACAGAAATTTCACGGAGCAAACTGAAGAACAAACTGAACTGGGCAGCAAATTAAGAGCATGACCAGCCATCAAGAAACCCATGCGCACAAAAATGTTTGGGTGTAGGACACAGCTTTGAATGAGCAACCCTATCAATTACATAGACAAATGAACAATACATTAAAATACTAAAGTTAGTTTTATAGCATCCATTGATCAAGTGCAATATCTGTTGGCATGATTGTTGAGTTGGCTACATACACGTGGTCGTGGTTGCGTGCCATATGTGGCAGCATTCAGTTGCATTTGCAGTGCTCGCATGTTTTTCAAATTTCAGATGCAGTTTAAAGCATTTTAGAATTATGTATGTTGACTTACTGGTAGCTGAAAATAATTTCTGTTTGGATAGATTTGAGGAAATACAGAACATCACCAAGACAATGAGGAATCATAAAAAGATCAAAGATATGTCGAATGTTCTGAGTGGTGAGTAGTTCAGTCATTGGCATCTGGCAGCCCAAGCACCCATTCAAAGGATGGCAGTCAGGTTGTGCATGCAATGCATATACCTAAAATCCAGTCAGTGAAATGTAGGCTAACGATTAAAAGAAATTAGCTGTTTCAGCCTCTTATTGACCTGTTGTCTTGTTATGTCTTATCTATAGCTCATTTAAAATCTATGAGAAATGTGCTTTCTGAGGTCAATATTTTGTTTGTAATAGTAAATGTTTGGCGTTATCTCAACGCTTCTCTTCGAATATTTTGACAGGCTGCGTATCCCCTGTGCTACACAGCTAAGGAGAAGATATAGTTCCTTATTGCAAACAGTGATATCAGATTATTTTTCATTGGCTATTAAAGCAAGTGCTTTGGTGGCAATAATTTGTAATTTTGGCTTTAATATAAAATGGTAAAATTGTCATAGATTATCGATTCTTGTTTCAGTTGTTCCTGAAGTGCTGGATGTCTGTATCAATGAGTTTTCTTATTATACACAGGCAAGCAGATGGAAGTGGTATGGGAGTAGAAGAGTGGGATGTGGTGTAGACATGATTTTCAAGAGGAGATATTTTCCCAGACTACCGTAGCAAAGGATTACTTGTTGTTTTGTGCAGTGCCTATGCTAATTTTTTCTTAATATTTGTGAAATGATATACGGGGAAAGTTTTCAAATATGAATTGGTTGATGAAGTATTATAGTGGTATTGTCAAATTAAGAATTGTGCATATTTGTGGCAGCTATGATTTATAAATTGGACAATTGTTTGTTTGATGTCTTCAGATTTTGAGGACTTGGGTCGTGCGATTGAGAAAGCGAGGAAGATTCTTGATAAGGAGGGAATTCCTCGATTTGTTTTGAAATGTCTGGTGGAACTGGAAGACTTCGTAACTGAGGTGACGAAAAATTTACATCATATTCAGGCATTAAGTTTTGACTCTAGAGATTTGCTGGTGCTTTAATATTTGTTCATAATTCGGATCAAAGATTTTGTAATAAGTGAAATCTTCTAATTTTATTTTACAGTTTTGCAAATTAGAAATAGCACCAGAAACTTGTATTGCTGTCATTTGATAACATATCAAAACTGTTGTGCAACGACAATGCATTAATTGATCATTGGTTCAGTATTACTGTGCTTCGAGCTCAGACATGCTTAAAAAAGTAAGTATGTTATTGTTATGATATTTTGTGCTGTTGCAAAAATGCTGTTGCCTTTCGAGACATGCAGTCAGGAACTTGTCTGATTACAACTGTATTCATGTAGTGTGCGTTCAATGCTCATGCTGTGCAGTTATTTTCAGGATGTTTGATACTGATTTTCTGTAGTGTCTATTTGACCTAGACTGTAAACAATTTAAGATCAAGCAGTTTTACCTTATTTTATAAGGACCCATAAGAATGTCCCCATATAGAAATTATGTTGGACTTTTCTCTTTTGAAGACTGTAGTGATGAGTGATGTATAATTTAAGATGAAGACAAGAAATCATTCCATGTGGAATTGTTTATATCTTTGTGTAAAATGATGCAAGTGTCTACTTGTCTTCTGTATTTAAGTGAATTTGTTGACTTTTTAGCACTGGGAGGACACTGATGCGCGTAAGAATATGAGCAAGAACAACTCCAAGGGATTGGCTGCCTTGCGACAGAAAGTGAAAAAGTACAACAGGAATTTCGAGACTGATATTAACACCTACAAGGAGGTCAGGATCTTTGAACTCTGTGCTAAACGTTGTCGTTTAAGTTACACCTGCAGTTTTTCTTTTGGGGTGCAGTGTGTGAATGGGTTGTTCTAACAGTTTGCTTTTGATGATAAATTCATTCTTTCAATTAGAATTCCATACGTCTAGATAGATAGAAATTGAAGTGATTCATGAGTAATTAAATCATGTATGTGAAGAATTGTTGTAAGTTTTGCCAAAATTGTCCGTACCAAATTTTGTTGGACTGCAACGTTGAATTTATTGAAGATTTTTATGTTAGGATGCCTGTGAAGTTGTGAGAAAGATGACTTATTAATAATGTATTTTGTTGAATATTCAGAGCCCAGATGTAGGAGATGAAGATGAAGGAGAGGAAGAAAAAGATGATGAAGGTATTATTACCATACTTCTGTTGCGAAAAGTTGATGAAGGTATTATTACCATACTTGTGTTGCGAAAAGTTGATGAAGGTATTATTACCATACTTGTGTTGCGAAAAGTTGCGTAAGTCACGTTGCTATTATCTGCCTTGATGAAAATTTTACAGCTTGTATTTCTTCAGAAAGCCAAAGACAGTAAGACATGGTGTCATACACTATGGACAATGCTCTGCATATCACTGAGTAGAGTGATGTTTAGAAATCTGAGTTGTGTCTCTGAGTTTGTGTTCATTTTGTGCTGTACTGTTATATCTGACCTATAAAATGAATCTTTTGATTATTGTTATCTGTGGGTCGGTTGTTCCTTAGTAGTTATTGTGCACAAGCTGCACATACTTCATTTGTGCTTGCATAATTTTGATGCATATCTAAATAGGAGAAAAGACACAGATTGTTGGACTCAGGTAATCTGCTGATTTACATTCATAAGTGAATCAAATTTAATTATTTTGCAAGACCTTGTAAAAGAAATGCGTTTGACAAAAAATGAAGGCAATTAGGAGAACCAGGGTTTAAATAAGGTTTAAAAATTTAGAAAGGATTTAAATTTTTTGACAGAAGAATCTGCTGATGAAGATGATGATTTGGATGGAACTGAATTCAAGAAATCTGCAATATCTGCCCCTAAAGATGAAGTATGTTGTTTGTTGAAAACTATATACAAACTAAGCTGTGCTAAGTGCTTACATTTAAAATTGATAGATGTTGCTTGATATGTTCTAGAGTAAGAGATGATATGCAAGGATGGTACGTCTTTCTCTGGGCTTTTTTGTATTGCGGTGAATTTTTGGTTATATCCAATTTAATCAAGAAACTTATAATATGATTGTAATCCATAGTGTTGCCTTTTGTTTTACTTCATTTAATAGAAAGTGCTGCAGTTTTTAACAGTCTGCCCTTGTGAATCGCTTTTCCAGTAGGTTGCTGCATTTCTTTCATCCATTTGTTGGTTGAAAATGAAGACATAAATACTTGTTTGGAACTGTGCCAAACAGTTGAGAAACACAAGTAAAGAAAACATTAGTCGGTTACATTTACTAACTTACTACCTATTACTTGATTCTACTAGTTTACTATGCATTGTTTGCTAGTTCTTATGTAATTTAGTGTACATAGTTCTTAATGACATTGAACATCTTATCAGCTAGTACAGACAGAGTGCATGTGATTTGTTTTGCTCTTTAACCCTTTAATGCCAAGATGGTAGTAAATGGTATGGGAAATCCTATAGTGGTGTTAATGAAATGTTCAATTACAATTTGCAGATACATTAGTTATTTAGTGTCATAGCTATTAGCTAAGCACAGATTATATTAGTCAAACGCTTCATTTTTAAGGAGTCTGACTCTGACGATTGGGGAAGTTCCAGTTCGTCCGAGTCGGAAAGTTCGGATGATGATAGTCGACCACTTGGAGCATTGACGGCAGACTACTTTTTGAAGAAGAAGTAAGCGCGTTGGAAAGTCTTTAAATTCTCGTTTTTTTTAGGTGTCATAGTTTAACCTCTCCACGCAAGCATCTGCATTGATGCTGTACAATAAGAACTTTATTGTGACCAGTGAGTGTCATGGTAAGTAGCCTGGGTTTTAAGTAGCTCAAATGTTGCTGTGTCGAAAGTGTTATTTTTAAGCATGAATGGGCTGATGTTAACATTACAGCCAACATTTGAGGCGATTTATATTAACAGGCGCGGTGGTGTAGTGGTGGCGTCGTTGCCTTGAAGTCGGAAGGTTCGAATCCACCTCAAGTCGCCACGTAGGGACCTTGGGCAAGTCCTTCACTCGCAATTGCTCAGCGCTTCGGCGTGAAACTCCGATGCAGTGTCCGTGCTTTAGTCGGGAGCGCCTCTGAGTAGCGGTTGAGGGCTGGAAGAGGCGCTATAACAAGTGCGCATACAAACAAACAAATAACAGACTTCTTCCCCTTAGTTTATGTGTTTTACTGGTACCTGTATGCCCTGGTGGAAGTGGTTGTGAGGTCTGTTATACAGTTAACATGGTGGGTCTGTGATCTGGTGGTTGCTGGTTTGAACCTGCTGAGGAGATTGTGTGTGGCAACCCTAGGCTAGTTTATGTACACATGCCACTCATTGCCACTTTAGCCATACTGTATTACTTTGTGCCAGCACAGGCTAGGAAATGCATGGCAGGTTTTGTGAAACACTCTCCTCACATCTAGGACCTTGGGGGCTGGCCAATCTCATTAGGTCTAATTAGATAAAATGAGCACTAACTCTAGGTCATAGTGTGGGACCCCAGGTCCTTACTCATAGTTATTGTATTAGTTGTTTTCTAGAGAGTAAATAAAGGCACCTCATACGTACATTGGAAAGGTGGTTAGGCCTTAGGTTTCTTGAAACTCATATCAGCTGTTGCTGTACTTGCACCAGTGAGATATTTATTTTTTACAGTTTTTGTATGGATGTTGAAATTGTGGTACCTACTGTCATTTTCAGAAGTTACTATTATTTTGTAAATATCTTTCTGTATACTCTAATATGTATATATGTATTTATGCATAACTATGTATATATGCATAATTGTATATATATTCATTCATTCCAGAATTATATAATACATATGTACAGAATATATATGTATTTATGCATAACTATGTATATATGTATAATTGTATATATATATATTCATTCATTCCAGAATTATATAATGTACAATATATATATACATATATATATATATATGTATGTATATACACCACACACAATGTTATACAATTGACTGGTTCCTTTCTCGTTTTCAGAGATAAGCCTGAAGGTGATGACGAAAAAAAGAAGAAGAAAGATAAAGAAGACGAGAGGATTAAGAAGAGGCGGCGACCAGCCATTAGACAAGACGAGGAAACCGATGAAGATAAAGCTGATGGTGAATGGGAAGTTGTTAAGAATGGAGTTGCTGTACCTGCGGTAAATATTTCTAGAAATTTCCTACTTCATAAAAGGTGCATGGTTGAATTTTTTAGTAAACTTCTTACTCTTACATAGGTAGTTTTTCATTTGTTCTATCGTTGAAACTTGATGATGATGAATTTTAAAAATGTAAAATTTGTAAAATGCTCAGTTGGTTTGCTGTGTAATTTAATACTTTCAGGATATTTAATGTTACATTCATCCAGTATCTTGAAAGGAAAATCTTTCAGATTTAATCACAGTATTAGTTAGTTTATTGATTACTATTAATATCCCTTGAATGAAATTTCTGGTTTTGTTTTAGCTGGAAAAGCCGGAGATATTCGCCAAGGACACGGAGATAAATCATGAGGTGGTGGTTAAGAAGCTGAACGAGTTGATGGCGAATCGTGGTAAGAAAGGGACGGACCGTAGCATCCAGATCGAACTGTTGATCGACCTGAGAAATATCTGCAAAGCTCACAACCTTGGTGATGCCATTGAATGCAAGATACTTTTCAGCATCATTGCTTCATTCTACGACTACAACCCAAATATTGCAGCTAGCATGAAAGTGGATGTCTGGGATAGGTATGTGTGATTATATTTTTTATTAACCCTGATTTTATATATGCGGGATTGGCTCATTGTTGTGATGCCTAACTGTCAGGTTTTTCAAAATCTCTGAAGAATACTTGAAACTGAGATTATGGTTGATGTGCTTGTTTGTGTATTTTAAAAATCGGTTCTGAGCGATCTGTGAATTTTTTTATCTTCAGCACATTCAGCAGTTGAACAATTGAGCATATTATTATTGGTGTGAATTTGGAGACATGTAGTATGTACCTTGTTCCTCTGCTGTGTAAGTGAAAGGCCTTTCTTGGGTTAATTCTTGCGTGAACAATTAGTTAATTACACAGTTGCAAAAATCTAATGATGATTTTTAAATATGCCTTTGAACATTATTGGTTAGACATTTGGGCCTGTTGTCTTTTCAGGTGCTTGAAGCATATCAAGGAACTGCTAGCATTACTTGAGCAGAACACAGATGCCATTGTGATTGGAGAGTATATTAACGAAGAGTCTGAAAAGTATGACGCTGTAAGTTGAATGCATAATTGCAAAGATCATTTCTATTCTTGTGATATTTTCTTTCGCTCCATATCAACAGATAATTCACAAATCGTAAAAAGATTGTTTGGCAGGATTTATTCATAATCAAGTCAGTTTCATCTCTGGTTGTGAAATGAAGAGCCAGGCTCACTTGAAAGATATACTGAAACAGGTCAGCCTTAACACGTTGCCCGCCCAGTACGAGTTAACTCCTACTGCAGCCAGTCATTTAACATGGCGTGTAGGCGGTCAACGTGTTAAAGAGGAAAATGAGCATGCATTCTTCAAGTATGGACCTTTGATACTAATTGAAGGTAGAGCAGAGTTATGTGCTGAGAGTGTTGTAATAATAAAGTATTTGTAGTTTTTTTTGGCAGATGTCTAAATGATGTTGAAACAAGAAAAGAAAATCTATAATCTATAATTTAAGATTGATCAATGAATAGTTTTAGTATGAATAAAGGATAAAAATTCATTGTCAAGTCATTTTCTTAACTTCAGAATCCTCCTTTCCGTATTCGTGGATGTGTGCTGACTGTTGTGGAACGCATGGATGAGGAGTTTACGAAGATGTTGCAAGCCTGTGATGCCCACAGCACCGAGTACATTGAGAGGTTGGTGAGGCATTTGTATCTATAATTATATTTTTAATTCTGTTGCTCTAATTAATTATTGTTATATTTGCAATTACAGTGCCACTTAACAATTCAGGCGTTATTGTGAAAACCTGTACTGTTGTATGAGTGCATATAACAGGGAAAATCCAATCATTTTAATTTTGTTTTCTTTCTTAATTTGAATCAAATTTCTTTCTTAATTTTGTTTTTTTTATAACATCCAATTATTTTTCTGCTCTATAAATTAATAACTGCCATCAGATTGGCAACTGTTTTAATATTAAATAGTCTGGTTACATTTGCCTTCATCTAGGCCTGTAGATGCCACATAAATTTTTTGATTACAAATACAATCTGATGCCATATTTGGAACGAATCTTTCGGAAGTCACATTGTAACAGGGCTGCTGAGGTATAGTTTAGAAGTGCTGCATGACGTCTTTGGCATGTGGCATTAACATGAATTTTAGGTACAGCTATTTATTTGGCTTTTACTTTTCTTTCAGCTTTAGCTGGCTTTCTCTATGTGATTAACCCTTTACCCATTAATTTTTAAATTTTAAACCCATTTTCAGCGGCTATACTCGGGGCAAACGCGTAAAGGATTAAGCTTTTCAGCAATTGTTTGCTATTGACGCAGTGTTCTAGCTGAGCTGAAACTGATTTGATTTGTGTAGGCTGAAGGATGAGTCGATGGTTTGTGAGATCATCGAAGAGGTCGAGGATTACCTGCGCACTCGTGCGACTGATGAAGAACTGTGCAGGATCTATCTGAAAAGAATTCAGCATCTTTACTACAAGGTAAAGAAAAATTTAGGATCTTCATCTGACATTTGGATTAGTGCTTCTTTCGCTTCATTTACGATTATTAACAAACGAGAGAAATGTTTGCTTTGTAATACAAATTCTACTGTTACTGTTTCCCCAATCTGCAGACTACCTGTATGGTTCTGTTAAATGTGTTTAGGTTAGAATCGGTAGCGCTATTTTTAGCTTTTTCATTTCTCTTTCATTAGTACAGCGTTATTAAAATACATGAGATGCCTACACTTCAGAGCTTGTTTCTTTTTTCCAGTTCGACTTCAAATCTCGTGAACCGACATCAGATGTGGTATGACTTTATTTCTTGCTTTCTTATGCATCATTTCAACAATTAGTTAGATGATTTGCAAAGAAGAATGTGAATGGAAACCAAAAACGTTTCACATTAATTTTTGAATTGAACTTGTGATAAAACTGTTGTTTGATTTTAGCCTAAATGCTTCCACTGCTTAATGAAATGACTGTAGTCAGAAGTTGTGACATTTTGGTAATAGACTCTGTTAAACTCTGTTGCCTTGTAATGCTTATTTTCCACCCTTCAAATGTAGTTATTATGGATCATGCAATTAGGTTTGAATCACCTCATGCTTGTCAGAGAATCGATTAAATATTATATTATATGATGTGTACTGTGCATTTTATGAGAGTTTTCTTCTTTTTTAGTGAGATTATAATTTTTTTTTGCTGGGCTTTCAGATTAAGGCTCAGAGAACTTTTGAACTCTTTTAGCTGCTTAAATTTAAGTTTCTAACGATCAGGTTAGATCAGTGCTGTCCAACATGCATGCGACCCGCGAGATGATTTCAAGTGGCCCCGCTGAGCTCACTGAATTTTTGCAATTTGTGTAAAATGAAGTAAAGGACAAAGTCGGCAGTCGACTTCAACGTTTATTTTTCTATTCACATTATAACGTTTGGACTGCTGGGGCTGTGACCGTTCCTCTCCATAGCTAGTCTGGTTCTAGTCCTAAAGGTTGGAAGGAAAAACCGAAGAGTCTCCAGGGCCGACAAATGGCGATGTCTTCGGCTCTTTCTCGGCCAGCGACTATGACTGCCCCTCAAACCGAAGACTCTGGTCCAGTGGTTTTGACGACAAGTCTTTAAAATAGACAGAGCAGGAAACTTGCTCAGCCTTTAAGTAGAGATGAGCCAAAAAACTGCGACTATAGGCGATGAACTGAAAAACGAACTGAGTGCAAGGCAGGGATAGGTCTAAAAGTCGTTATGCTTTTTGTTGCTAAAATATTACGCATGTCAAACGTGGCATGTGTAAACATGCTATTACTCAATATAAAATTCATTCTTTACATTAGAGGCACTACATTAGAGTTAATTGTAAAAAAAAAAAACTTAACTGCTGCTTTTGAGTTTACTGTTGTGGTCCTCGGCTTCAAAATTATTGCTTCTGCGGCCCATGGCGCCAAAAAGGTTGGACAGCACTGGGTTATATCATTTAAAAATGCAGGAGAATTCTGGAATGATGGATTTTAGTCATTTGTGTACAAACATTCGAATATGTGCACTTTGATTTACTTAGCTCTGTTTTCTGTGCACATAAAGGAGCCGCAGAAGACGAGTTCTGCGATCATGGATCGCCTGTGTAAGTTCATCTACACTCGAGACACAACGAATCGCATTCGGACGCAGGCAATTCTGTCTCACATCTACCACCATGCGTTGCACGATCGCTACTTTGAGGCTCGCGATCTGATGCTGATGTCTCACCTTCAGGACAACATCCAGTACTCGGATATACCAACGCAGGTTGGACAACTGCAAGACTACTGATGCGGTGGCTGTAGATAAGTTGCATTTAGCAATGTTTTTGTCTTTGCCAGTTATTTACTAAAGGGAATCCTGGAGATATTGGTTTGTTTGTTTATTTAGGCATTCAGCTCATACAGTTGTAATGTAATCATTCGGTTGTAAAGGACATATTTTTATTCAGTCATTGTCACTTCCTCTTTGAGAGTGAAATTACCAGCAATGCTTGGAAGGGTCATGCAACGAAGTTTTAGAAGAAGTCCATTAAAATGTTATCCATTGTCAGTGCACTTGCAAGTATTATTAGAAGAGTAAGCTATCCAGGTAGTGCTTTTGCTTCAACTAGTGATTCCAAATGGAACCAACTGTTCAATTGATTGAGATCTCATTTTCAACAGATATATATACATGTATATGTATTATATATGTTAAGAAATGTTTACTTGCATTTGTTTGTATAACATGCTGATCTGACCCAAAAGGTCTATTTCGCCTGGTCTATATGTAAGGGATAGTAATCAGCTATTTGTGCTTGCTTCCATGAAATGCAGGTACAAGTGACTTTTCAAGCTGCAAATGCTGCTGGTGATCAGTTTATAAATCAAACTATCGCTTTCAGGCCAGCCATGCAGTTTATTTCACTGCTAGGGTTAGCACTTGTGAGGAGTTTCTCTTGAAGTGACACTATATAAATTCATGATTGCAATAATTACATGTTATGCAATGATTTGTTTTCTCTAGATTCTGTATAACCGAACAATGGTTCAGCTTGGCATCTGTGCGTTCCGCCAGAGCAGCATCAAAGATGCACACAGCTGTCTGATGGACATACAGAGCTCAGGAAGAGCTAAAGAATTTCTTGCTCAGGTAGCTGACAGCAAGAAATTTTTAACATTCTAGCAATTCCATATGTCTTTTTAAAATGTTCATTGAACTTACAAATAATGACAATGACATTTATAGATTCCCAAGCTGTTCTTATATCCTCTCTCTCTCTATCATTGTATTGAAATATTGAAGTAGAACGACTAGTCGACTACCAATGTTTATCTATTGCTAAAACGCATTTTCTTTCAAGAAACTCTTTGAAACTTCCTTGGCTGGCGATTGACTCACTGTGCATGAGATTCCTATTTCTGTGTGACTTTATGCATGAAATATTTTTAGCAATAATGATAGTGTTAAATTTCTGGAACTTTTTATCAATGCAGCCAATGGGCAAATGCCTGCATTCCAAATGTTATCATCACTTGAGTTATACAGTCTGATTTCAAAACTTGTATCCAACAAGCAAGCGACTACATGTTACTGTGCTTTGAAGTATGTGTCGTTGAGATTTGAGTGTGTTGTCTGTTGGCATTCAGGGTCTCCTGTTGCAACGTCAACATGAGAGGACTCCAGAGCAGGAGAAGATTGAGAAACGCCGTCAGATTCCATACCACATGCACATCAACCTGGAACTCTTGGAGTGTGTGTACCTGGTGTCGGCCATGTTGATCGAGATTCCGTTCATGGCGTGTAAGCGTTTGTGTTTGAAGTTTTCTATAAGAATTTGTAAACTCCTAGACTTTTTAGATTGTTTAATCGTTCTGTTAGAGATCTTAACTAATAAAATAGGTGCTGCTGTTAGGAAAATCTGCGGCAATTCTTAGGGGTATTGTGGCATGCGACAAAGACAAGCAACTGAGTGATGGAGACTGCTGGAGATTATGCAAAGCTCAATTCCTAAATGAAGAGCTAGAGGAAGACCTAAATGGTCTGGATTGATAGTTGTAAAATAAATGATCTCTCGACCAGCTATTTGTAGAGCTAAAAAATACAGAACTGATGATGGCAATGGGGAGGCTATCCTTGGATCAAGGATGGTTGAGGACCAGTTAATAAACTCTTTGAACCTATAGTCCAGTTCATATTTTATTAAATGTGATTATAGGTTGTCTGTAGCCTTAATACTTCTACAGCCAAGGTAGTTTGCATATTCTTACTCTTGTTAAGTAGTGAATAATTAATTAAACACATATATGCGAAAAACAGCATTTTACCTATGGATTAAATGTTGAATTATAAATCAATGGAACAGAAGAAGAGGATTAAAATCTGAATGATGATAACAAAATTGTGAGAAACAACAGTTGCAGTGACAGAGATGGATATATCTAAATTTTGTCTGATCTTTCTTTTCTAATTATGCAGCTCACGAAATGGATGCTCGTAAGAGAATGATCAGCAAGAACTTCCACCATGTTCTGCGTGTGAGTGAGCGTCAGGCTTTGGTCGGTCCACCCGAGAGTATGAGGGAACATGTTGTTGCTGCCTGCAAAGCCATGAAGTATGGCGACTGGAAATCTTGCTTCAATTTCATCGTGAATGAAAAAATGAATGCCAAGGTAAAATTATAAAGCTTGTTCTTAGAAAATAGTATAATTAACCATTGTCATTTAATTGTTTTTACGGACTTCATCTGGAGTAAGTGAGCGATCTACAGTGCAGACCTGGCACAATTGGTAGTGTATATTGTGGCAGAGGAGATGGATTTGAGAAGTGAAGGTGAGCTCTTGGTCTAACGTGACTCCAAGGTCCCTAACAGCATAGTAAAAGATAAATGCGGAAGTTTTCTGTTCACCTACTAGGATATATGGTTTTTCTAGAATTCTATAAGTGGTTCAAAATATTCAATTATGTTGGTATATTATAAAGCGTTTAAGAAGCTGAATGAGTTTTTGTTTGTTTTGATCATTGTGTAGGTGTGGGATTTGTTCTACAACGCTGATAAGGTGCGTACTATGATAAAGCAGAAGATTCAGGAGGAGAGCCTGAGAACATACTTGTTCTCATACAGCATGGTCTATGATTCACTCAGTCTCGAGCATCTGTCGGAGATGTTTGGACTGGAGCAGAACGTCGTTCATTCGGTTGTCAGCAAGATGATCATACATGAAGAACTGATGGTGAGAAGAATTCAGTAGCTACTTAAAAATTGATCAGAATTCAGTTTTCAATTTACATTGGTTCTTAACGAGTGGAGGTATACATTTGACGCAACTGCGGGATGACAGAGGAAAGATGGGAGCATGCGATACAACAAGACCTACGGCTGCTCAAACTGGAGAAGGAAGACAACGGAGACAGAGACAAGTGGAAGAGAAGGATCCGAGTGGCTGACCCTGTTGCCAAAGTGGGATTAATCCGAACCTGAAGGGAAAGTAGAATCTGAACGACTGTTTGATTTGTTGAGTTTTATATTCAGGGGCATTGTTCTGACAAAGGTGCATTGTTTCGGATGATTGTAGGCTTCCCTGGATGAGCCAACACGCACTGTTGTGATGCACCGAACTGAGCCGACTCATTTGCAGGCGCTGTCTCTTCAGTTGTCTGAGAAATTGTCTCAGATTGTGGAGCACAATGAGCGCCTGCTTGACATGAAGACGGCTGGTCCAGGCTACTTCAACTACCAACAGCGCTCTGGTAAACTTCCTTAAAATGACTCTTCTAGTGTGTTTGTTTTGCTTTGTTTTATTCGTTTTGTGTAGTTTGGTTCAAAAGTTATTTGATGTAAATACTACTAGTTATAAAAGGTTACTATGGCAGTTTATAACCTGTATGAATTCACAGTGCAGTTATATTGTAAGCGGTTACTAAGGCAATTTATAACCTTATAAAATCATAGTTCAATAATTATAAAAGGTTGCTATAGCAATTTGGACTTGTGAAACTGCAGTGCTATTATTATTATAAGCGGTCACTATGGCAATTTATACCATAAAACACAATGTAACTATTAAAAGAGGGTCCTGTGGTGATTTATGGCCTCTGTGAAGACACAATTCAATTATTGTGAGAGGTTACCAAAGCAATGTATGGCATCTATGATATCTCAATGCTATTATTATAAAAAAATTACAAGGACAATTTATAAGGAACATGACATCACAATGCGATTATTATAAGAGGTTGCTATGGTGATTTATAGCCTTTATAAAATCACAATGCAATTATTATCATAAACAGTTCTTTTCTTATGGTGAAATTTAAATCTGCTGATCATTCAGACTCATGTTACGGATATAAATATTACCTAATATGTAACCTGATATGTATTTAATTTGATTCAGTTAAGACATATTTAATTTAGTATTTTTATTACTTGAAGTTGATATTTCTTGCTGACTTATTTACTTATAGGTCAGCAACAGGGTGGATATCAGCAAAACTATCAGCAGCAACAGAATTACGGTCAGTGCAAATGTTTAGTATCCGCTGTTTGAATATCCGAGGAGAGTTTTTAATTGATTTCATGCAGTATCTGTGTTTTCAGTGTTGATATCCGACAGTTTTCCTGCTATCTTTCTTATTGCTTTCAATTTAGATCATCCAATGTGGACTTTACTGTTTGCCTTATAATTTTAGTAGCTCCGATTTTTGAAAGAACCTCATGTCATAGCTTTTTTGGAATATGTAGAGTTAGGTCAGAATAGACTGTATTAGTTTTTTAATCTTAATTGAAAGGTGATCTGGTTTCAGAAACATCTTGTAATGAAATGCATATAATAGTTTATGATGGGAGCTGATGGGTTTTGTAAACTACAATCTCGAGAACCAAATTTAGTTAGTGTCAATTTTAAGCACATTTTTACTTTTTTGATTTTGGGCTATAGTTTTATTATCAGAAGCAGACTTTTTTATTACCCCTTAGGAAGGAGGGTGTTATAGTTTTATATAGTTGAAAAATGTGTGTACCTGTTTCAATCTCATTGGTAGGAAGGGTGTGGGAAGTCTACCTGGTCCCACAATAGCGGATACGTTTAGACAATGCTGTTAAATTACCAGCGTTATGTTGACATTATGTGGCGGTGTAAAGAAGTCGGTCTGTTGTCAAGTAGCAAAACTGAACAGCATTTTGGGGATGTTTACAGAAAGAATGAACTTGCTTGAATGGCCACACAGATAATTTATGACTTGTTTTGAAAGTTTTGGAGAAACTGTTGGAAGGTTGTTGAAAGTAATGCAGAATTAGACAAAAATTGTTGTGGATCCAATATGTCCTTCCATCTTTCTGCTGTAAATGTCAGATCATCTTTAGCACTTGAGTTAGCGTTGTGATAAAATTGTTGCTGTTTTTTATAGGTCGTCGTCAGCCTCGAAATAGAGAGGGTAACCGATACCAGTAATCATAAAGGCAAATGGACTTTGCAGATACAGAGGATCACTGTAGATGGTTAATGAAACTTTACATAGGGATGCTTTGATTTTCAAAGACTAACATCTGCCAAAGAACATTTCTTAGTTTGAGATGCAGTTACTTTTCTGACTTGGACGCTTATGCTGTGCTGTCCATGCACATCTCAAGTCTGTAATTTTAGATTTGAAGCTGCTTATCAATAAACTATTGTTCGGTAGAGTTTTTTCGTGTGTGTAATGCGGCGACAGAAAAAGTGCCGTTTTTAAGAATGTGTTAGGCATTCTCTTAAAATTAATTATAGGGAAGAAATTGATTTGTTATCTGGTACAACAATTGCTAGATTCTAGAGTTCAGTAGATAGAATTGGTTGGAATACATTAGAAACAAGGCAGAGTACAAACAAAATTCAGCTTCAGTCAACTGTTTTGTCGGCTCAGCTGTTGAGTCATACATTTCAGGGTTCTCAGTATTACCTGACAGTATATCCGCAATACTTGTGGCCCAGGTATATGTGCACACTTTTAACCATCCAATCAATCTACGCGATCATTGTCTCACCTCGTTACTACCTGTCCCAGTAACGACACCAAATGAGTACATGTACTTGCTTTGAAGTCACTTAGGGCAATGTATATGCCATCTTGACTCCCGAACGATCTTTGCCATGTGGAATTTCACCAACTGTGTTCTTGTACTCCTCTGGTCTACTCTCTGGTTTTCTCACAGCCAGAGTCTGTCCTTTATTCGACTTGCTGCGGCATTTGTGAAACAGTGGGTGACGTGCATTTGACTTTCGGGCAGTGCTTTAGAAATTTCATTTCATGGCACTTTGCTAGTCGTGCTTTCATGTTTATGCAGAACTGTTTCTTTGTTGAAAGCAAGATTCTGTGTGGCGAAATGTATGTCCAAATTCTTGTCCTGCTGTAGAATGAAGAGCTGGCCAGTGCTTGAACAAGTATAAGTCATTTATCTTTTATGTTGCAGATGCGCCCCAAAGGTTTGACTTGAATCGGTGCGCTGCACTAACTAGATAGACGATATATACAATGTCCAGAAATGGCAAGTAAAGAATTTAGCTTGTAAACAGCTAGAGATTTCCATCTTACAAGCGTCGTAATCTAAAACATATAGTAACTATGTGGAGAAGAAGCTGAAGGTGCTTACCAAGTCATCCTCACATAACAGAAAAACTAGAAGGTCCCCCAATTATTGCACAACTTTCAAAAAAGTCTGATTTAGCATCCACTAATTAAAAGCATTGCAGTTGTGATGTTAAGGAATTTTATTGTTTGTACAAAGTTTGCAAAGTCTTGAGTTTAATACTTGTAAACCAAAAGTTGAAGGCTGTTATTAATTTGCTATTGTAATATTATTGAGAGCCAATGTTTTGTTGAGGTCTGAGAATTTGCACACATTGCCAGCAGTCTAAATTTGGAGGCTAGACCTTTTCTAACTGTTGCAGTTGGTTGTGGCAAAAGCATAGCAAAGACAGTGCTTTGTGTTGCAGTCTTGGATTTGAAATGCTTAATTAACTTTTCTAGCCTGACTTCACATCCTGCAATGTGATAGTGTTGATGCTGGGTTGTGTTTGAAGTTTGAACGTTGGACAGAGTCTTTGATAGTATGCCTATAATGCTTTAAATCTTGCCGTGTTCCGCAGGGAAACTATGCTGGGCTCTCTGGCGTTCTTGGTGTCTGTGTTTCAAAGCTTTGGAATTTGTTGTCCAGTGTTGTGCTTTTTTCTCACTTATAAGTCACAACTGAACTCGTCTGTTAAAGATGTCGCGCACATGAGAATTTAAAGCAGTCAAATGACAACACAAAAATATCAATAATAATTCTTAGGCGTTTTGAGACTTGAAACCTATAATCGGCTCCCATACAATGGGCCTACATATTCATTCAGGAAATTTATGTTGCTCATTTCGGGAAACTACTTGGGCTCCCTCAGCAGCCAAAGTAAAAGGACTTGAGCTGCTTTTGAGCAATTGATAGAAAGTAGAGAAATCATTTGGAACAATAAGCGCGGCGCAAGGAGGAGCCTTATTGAGTCTTTAGTTCAGAATTAAACTAAACCGCACGAACACCCGGTTAAGTTAACGCAAAGCTCGGTCGAATACCACATTCATCAATGTCTAATAGGTCTAAATGGTTATTAATAGTTTGCGTAAAGATCTATACAAAACTGCGCGTAGGATATTTCGTCGTCTGTTCAGGCGGATATCCGACGACAGACGTTGGCCACAATAATTGCCTTACACGGCGATGATCAGAGCCGCATATTACACGAGTAAGGCGAATCACGGTGGAGGCAGAACGTCGTGACGTCAATCAAATGACGCTTGTCTTGCTATTACACGTCCATTGGTCAGTCGACGATTGGATGTAACGGACTGGAGGCGGAGCCAGTTTCCCAGCTGACCCCGCCTTCTTCCGGGAAATATATTCGGCCGATTAGCGTTGACGGAGCGTTGGGACGCTTTGATTTTTCCCGCCCATATGCCGTCATCGAACAAAACGCCACTTGCGAAAGCATGACTGGAAGGAGGACATCGCGTCTTTTATGGCACCTGTTAATTAAAGACACGCGTCGACCAATTCCATTGTAGATATTGGTCGGACGACGACATCACTTAAAGAATAGACGACGTCTGCTGCTGCGGCTGTTCGGCGGCTCATCGACGACGCGCAGATTGTCGGAATAAAACGTTTCGTGAGTACAACATTTATTTAATATAGGCTACACCTCACTCAGAAGCTATAGCAGTGTTGGCATTTATAAATTCTATGATTCCGATTGAGGGATCCTGCCTCATTAAAGTAACACATAATAATATACCCCTCCTCTTTCAGGTCTCGGCGCTACGCGCCTCACGAGCGTCCTTCGGACGCTCAATTGTTCCCCCCCCCCCCAAACCTCAATTTCCCCCCCCCCAGAGGAGGGGGACTAGATTAAACACTGCATGTAAACAAAAAGTTGAAGGCTGTTGTTAATTTGCTATTGTAATATTATTGAGAACCAATGTTTTGTTGAGGACTGAGGATTTGTAGGGCCTACACATTGCCAGCAGTTTAAATTTGGAGTAGGCTAGACCTTTTCTAACTGTTGCAGTTGGTTATGGCAGAAGCATAGTAAAGAAGGTGCTGTGTTGCAGCGCGGTCCATGCTAGCTATCTTCACACGATATAGTTTTTTTTATTGTCATGATCATTTATCGTCATTGTGGACAAAATAGGCTTATATATAAGCACACACCTACTTATTAACTACTATTGTATAATTTGTATTATACGATAATAGATCTGTGTGGCGTCACAATAAACCTAATTTCGAATTCTCAGTGAATTTATATGATTGTAGATTTGCACTGAAATCGTAGTGACGTCACAATTATAGGCCTCGTTTTAGATTCTGAAAATGAACTTCAATAATATAATCATTGCAGTATATCCGTGTATAGTAATCGAGGTAACGTCACAATAGGCCTTGTTTATACTATTCTATAATAGTAGATCTGTTTCATAATCGAAGTGACGTCACAATAAGCATAGTTTATTTTCAAGATGTACTTCTTTAATAGTAGGTCTCTATTATGATCGAAGTGACGTCACAATGGACCTAGTTTTATTCTCAAACTGAACGTATATAGTAGATTTGTATCATAATCAGAGCGATGTTGCGTTAAAACAGCCACAGTTTTGTATTATGAAAATGAAATAATATGATAGTAGATCCGTATCATACCGTAATCGTAATGGCGCCATAACAAGCCTAATTTTGTTTTCTCAGTGAACTTGTTTAATAGTAGAATTGTATCAAAATCGAAGTGACGTCATAAAAGGCCCAGTTTTACATTCGCAAAATGAGCATCTATAGGCGCTAAGCCCCCCTAAAAAAGGCCATCCGGGTTTTTTTACATGCAAAACTGAAATATTTCCACAATTTTCGACCGGATGACTAAAAAAGGTTATCAGAAATTTTTGGCCGATGAAAATGGAAAATTTCCTCCGCGAGGATTCAACCCCCAAAACTGAAATCCAGGCGCCGCCACTGTTCTTTGAGTTTTCCATATTCATTTGCCATTTTCAAATCCAGCAGCATTCTGTTCCTTTTGTTCGCTTCCCTTTCATTTTTCATTCGATGCTCTTAAGAGTGAGTCTGCGCTCAGCCTGTGTCTTATATATATAGGCCTATATACTTCATATAATTATGTCTATCTTTCAGGGGCGCAACCAGAACATTTTGCTGGGGGGTGCTCAGAATTTTTATTTCTACACTGCAGTGGCCAGTGCGGCGCTAGGGTGGTTCTAGGGGGCCAAGCCCCCCTAAAAAAGGCCATCCGGATTTTTTACATGTAAAACTGAAATATTGCCACGATTTTCGACCGGATGACTAAAAAAAGGTCGTCAGAAATTTTGGCGGATGAAAATGTGGAAATTTTCTATGAGATTTCGACCGGATGACTAAAAAGATCGTCAGAAATTTTGTCGGTTGATCAAAATGGAAAATTTATTCAGCCCCTCCCCCACCAAACTGAAATCCTGGCGTCGCCACTGGTAGTGCGTCATTTTAGGTTGTCATTTTAACGAAATTTACCATGATTTCATTGCTGAGAGACATTGTGTAAGACTTCAATGCCCCCCCATTGCTTAATTTTTTATTTCCATACTGTAATGGTAGGCTTTTAAGCTGTCATCTTAATAAAATTGCTCATTTTCAATGCTGATAGTCATAGATTTTAGTTTAAAATTTCTGAGTGCTGCCTCACAATTACTAACAAATTTGGATTTGTACAGTGCACCGTGACTTTCAAAGCTGTCATTTTTACAAAATAACTCATGACTTTGTGCTCAGAGACGTGATCATTTTTTTTTTATAAGATTTCGATAAATGTCTCCTCCCATCGTTTAAGAATTTTTTTAAATTTACACACGCTGTAATGACGGTATTTTAGGCTGTCGTATTAGCAAAATTGTTCATTATAATATGGATAAACAGCGGATAACACTGCAAAAAAATTTAAAATATTTATGAACTATTTATGACACATTGGGAGATATAGGCATCTCCGTCCCCTTACCACGAACTTTGGGGTTTAAAATTTCAGTGTTGCCTCACAATTACTTGCGTCTCCCCAGACTCCCCTATCGCCATAAATATCCGCCCATGACAGCAAGTTATGTACATTATAATATCATACGATAATATCACAATTATAATAATAAATAACAAAATTATAATTATTTAGTAGGCAGGGCCTATTTTAAAGAATTTTTCACCAAGCACGTCCCCCCCTAAGAAAAAATTGTGAAATTGCAAATGCCTGTTTATTAATAACTAAATGCTTTAGCACATCTATCACACTTGTAAGGTCTTTCTCCAGTATGAGTTTGATTATGCGTTTCTAGCTTATATTAATAAGTAAATGGTTTAGCACATCTATCACACTTGTAAGGTCTCTCTCCAGTATGAGTTAGATTATGAAAATTTTCAAATTAGCTGAGAACTTGAAATGAGTCAAACGACATGATAATTTGATATTGAATTTGATAACATTCCAATTTTTGCATGAACCAAATAGTTTCTTATACAATTCTAACACTGTCATTATAATTATTAGTTACGAAATGGACGACACATGTCTTAACGGTATCATTGATCATGGGTCAAGTCTTCAAGACAAAGGCAAAGTTTATAGCTAAGCTAACAGACTAACAGTTACTGGCGCCGTCTTGCGGCTGGTCAGTTTGAGTCGCAGTCAGATAATTAAAACACGTCCTTGAACCATTCCTGGGATTTGGCCTTCACAGTTGGTCGCGAACGTCGGTTACAAGCTTGAAACCATGCTCGCAGTGCTGGGCGTACATCAAATTTTGATGTAACCGGCATATTCATTCGGACATGTAAATGTGCATCAACTGTCTCTGCATTGAGGCTGCTTCTATCATCATCCTTCATGAGATTGTATGCACTAACAAGTCTCTCCACGTCACATGAATGAGGCTTTGCTGCGAGTATAGTCTGGCGACAGCTACAGAAACAGAACGCCAGTCTGCATTAGTCAGACTGATCTTAAGGAAATCCTGCAATGTGCTTGTGTTGGACATCTGCGCTTTCTTTGCAGCGTTCACCAGCTCTCCGTAGCTACTGTAGAAGTCACGCTTCGCAAAGTCTGATGCGAGGCCAGTGTACACCCGTTCAATGTCTTCATCAGATGCATTGCCATTCATAAGCATTGGTGGAGAAAGCGCCTGAAACTCTAGTGCATAGCGAAGATCACTGGCACCTTTGTCAGTTCCGAGTCGACTGGTCAGAAAGTTGCACAGCGAACAAATAATCTCAGTCTTGATGGCATACACATCGCGACCGCAACTGCTAACGAGAGAGTGCTCTCTCTTACAGTGCCTTAATTGGACGACTGTGAGCTTAACAGTGTCGTAACTCTTGATAACTTCATCGGCTTGTTCCTCATTCCCTGTAATTATTACTTTCTCCTCATATCCACCTGGGTGCGGACGCTGTAATAATTTCCTTAGGTCCTCCACACATTTATCACGATCACTTTCGACGTCAAACAGAGTCACTTGGTTGCCCTGCAACTTCTTCTGAAATCTAGAGTAGATGTACAGCGCGTCACACAAGATCGCTGCAATGTGAACAGTGTCAGCATTAATCCACTTCTTCAGCATGCCATATTCTTCAGCGTCTTTCAGGGAGAAAGTCTGCAGATGTCGCATCATCGGTCTGTAGTTGTCCAGAATGGATGACAGAAGACTGTTAGAATATTGTGTGAATCTTATGTCGATTACTGATGGATACTGTCTGACTGTGACGCCAAGTTCTTCCGCATGCTTCTTGAATTCCTTTGTTCTACATGCTGAACTGTTATAGAAACGCGTAACTGCTTTACAGTCATCTATAACACGCCGTGCTTCAGGAACACCTGTAGTCATGTCTTTGAACACTAACTGAGAACGGTGAACACTGCACCATATTTTGAGGAGAGGGATAGGGCCCTTACATGGACTTGACGTGTCCTTAGTGGTGTTGTCTTTGCGTTCTTGCTCGAGCAGTGTCCATAGCGAATGATGTCTTCCAGTATTTTCTGACGCGCCGTCTGTGACAATAGAGGTTGTTTGCTTAAATATCTCTGGCCATGTTGCTCCACACTTTGCAGACGCCTTCCTGAGTGCCTCCAATAACCCCTCGCTACCTCGCTTCTCGCTTTCAGCCAAGCCCATGTACCAAGTCTCCATGTCTCCAACCGCCGTTACAACCTGCGCCATAACATGCTTGTTGTCTATTCGCTGCTTGTCAACAGCACCATCAACTCTGAGAGAAAGCGCAGGATATCTTTAAATCGGAGTGCAAATGCCTTACGGTCCGTTTCTGCGATTGTCAGTAGCATGTCGCGATGGCTTGCAGGAGTGACATACTGTAGATCTGTGTCAGTAGGAGAAAACGGAATTTCAGGGTTGTTCAAGTCGATTCTTTCAGCCATCAATGACGCCACGTATCTAGCTGGAAATGACCACGCAGATAGTGTCCCGCGTTTGGCATCCATGTATACCTTAATCATGATTCTTGCTATCTTTTGTTCCAATGCAGTGTTAGCAAATCGCAGTTGTTTCTCCAACACAGTTTCTCCCTCATGTATCCGACCCTCGGCAAGAGCCTTCTGTTGTCGACTACGTGTCAAACAAGCATTGTGTACTGTCGATACACAGTGTTCATCATACATCTGCTGCCTGAACACTGCACCATTTGCAGTGCATATGGCTGGGATCCTTTGACAGTGGATCTTCACCAGATCAGGATGTGCACAACAGATTTTGCAATGCACAATCCTCCTTCTACCAGACCCACCACGAGCTTCACTTCTGTACTCTGCCCAATGCTCAGCCTCAACCTTCTGTTTGCGTCCTGACTGATTTTTGCTTGACTGTACAACCCCTTGAAATTCAATTGCCTCGTGAACCTTTTCCTCAAACTCATCGACTTTCACATCCACCGGTTTACTTCCAGCTGGAGATAGCGAAGCTGTCACACTTATGGTTGACGGTGAACATGTTAACTGTGCGGATGTCCTTGACTGCTCTTCGGTTGTGGTACTATTACTAGCTGCAGTACTTGTTGAAATTGAATGACCAGTGCCACATTCGTCATCAGAAATGTTTGTGTCTGATTCCGCTGTGTGTTGAGTCTGTTGACTATTCTGTTTTTCAATACTTACATAGTGATTTGTGCCAACCAACCCCAGATATATAGCGTAAGACTCAGTTTCACATGACGATGCTTGAGATGAGGTAGGTGATGTTGCCATATCAATACGCTGTTCCCCCTCCACAGTTAAAATGATGATAGGTCGTCGATACAGATTGACTGCTACAGAAAGAATTACACCATCACCCCATGTGCCACATTTCTTCATGTTGTCGATATATACTTGCAATTCCTGCTCTGTCATAGCTCCACTGTCCAAGATCATCTGCGACTGTGAGTGCGACTGCAGACATTCAACCAGTTCCATGCGTACATCATGAGCAGTTGTCGCTGTCGCTGAGCTTCCGCGTCCAAGCTGAGTCAACTGTCTGGCGAGTGAACTAAATAAACAGTTTCCATCTGCAGCCACATTGACAACCATCATATTCCTCTGTGCAGCTAATGATTTCAACTTATCCATTTCCGTCAACTGTCTCGGCTCAAACGAATCTGAAATTGCAAAGTACACAAGTATGCCAAAGAATGTTAGATGGTCGAAAAAATGACACCCACTTTAAAGAACTTGCTTATGCTATAACTCTTACTAAACTACTATTATTGTAGGCTATATATCAGATGCTAGTAGCTTATATCTATTCATAATTACATATCTTCAATGATGACACAGAGTCACGGAAGTGCTGAGGGAGACTGAGGGAGACCTTTACCTTTAACCCCATTCCCACCTGAATTGTTTTTAGGAAAAAATAGGAAATTGATGGTACCAATCTTAGAACAACAACAGTGCAACAATAGTTACAAATAATCCCAATAAAGTATACATTTTCTGAATCAGCAGAATTCAGACTATGAAATTCATTTTATGCTTATCAATAGTTCATTTATATAGCGCCCTTAGAATGTCAAAAGACAAAGCAATCGAAAATAAACATGGTTTACTGACAACAGTGCAACAATAGTTACAAGTAATCATAATAAAGTATACATTTTCTGAATCAGCAGAATTCAGACTATGAAATTCATTTTATGCTTATCAATAGTTCATTTATATAGCGCCCTTAGAATGTCAAAAGACAAAACAGTTGTCAATAAACATTGCTGAACGACAACAGTGAAACAATAGCTGCAAGTAACATCAGAAAACGGAATTCCGCGTGGCATCTTTCTCGAACTTCAAATTATTTTTTTTCTAACTTAAACTAAACTTTTCGCAACAAACTCGGTGTCAAAATAACGATCAATCTTCCGCAAACATCGCTCAAGTTATTTTTAGGTATGACATAAGGAAACAACTTTTAATTTTAGTCTGTTTTATAGCTCCCATTTTCGGGGCCAAATGGCCCCGATCCGGCGTCATTGGGTTAATATAATACTATATGACAATAATGATATAGACTGTTTGACAGGTCACTTGGTACAGTTCATCATTTACTTAGCTACATTTATCAATGTAATCGTTTCTTAACTTTTTAAGTTAACATACTGCAACAATTTATAATTTTACAGCTGTGTTGAGGACCAAAGCAACTAACCTGCGTGCGCGTTCCTCTTCGTCATTCGTTTAAACATGGCCTGTATGTCGTTTCCAGGTGACGACGCAACCCGTTTTTTACTCATCGTGAAATTCGCAAATGAATGAACTAAAACAACTGAACAGTCTGAACTGACCGAAAGGCCTAATAGTCCTAATATCGTAATAATAAATGTCAATAAACAATTATGAATTATAACGAAAACTGAAATGTAGCCTAAATATTATTTTTACATCAGTCACAAAATTGCGCGTCCCGTTCTCTCGGTGCTGTTTGTAAACAAGTTTAACGCGCTGCATGACGTCATGAGCCCAAATAGATGTATGGAACGCCGTTCGAACTTTCCTAAAAAAATTAAATATATTGGCGGTGTTTTTTAAAACAACTTTAAACAAGTTCAGTAAGTGCCGTGCCAGGCGTGCCTGAGCGATGAAGCACGGACCGTCAATTCCTCAGGCACGTTTTTGTAATCTCAAAGCACGGACGTGCCTGTCGGCACGTTAAAATAGGCCCTGTTAGTAGGAAATAAGATCATGGTATATATGGCAGCTTATGTAATACAACATAATAAACAACAACTAAAAACTACTATCATTTTGTCAACTTTTCTGGGGAAAAATTTTCGTTTCTGGGCGCTTTCTCCGCTGGAAATGTCTAGATCAAACGAAGTTGAATAGCTAATTATTAGCTATATATTATTATAATAACTAATTTGAATGAAACAATTCTTAACTAGGCCTTAATAAAATAGCGCACACGGTATTATCAATTATGTCGCAACATAAGCCTATTATCAATAAATTAGATTTAGTGAGACAGTGTAATGTAAAGGCTATAGGCATATCACTAGCACTTTTAATTCATCACTAGGCAAATTCTCGAGACCCAGACAAACTCAGGTAGACCAGCTAAACACTAAAATCTGGTTCTTTATGAACCATGAATTTGACTAAGGTATACATAAGAATGAAGAAACTTGCCTGATTGTGTAATCTGAAATACTGAAAGAGCGAAAGACCCCTACCCCCCCCCCCACCTACCCCACAGAAAACTCATCGGATCTGGAAAAATTGTGTGGGTCACCCTTTTAGCCCTGGGGGGGGGTGCTCAAGCACCCCCAGCACCCCCTGGTTGCGCCACTGCTATCTTTTACTGTATATGTAGGCCTACTCTATCGGGCTCTTTCTTTTCGATCATTTCGATAATTGGTAAAAGAAGAACCCGACGCTCTCATGGGTGGAGACTTAGGGGGGACATGGGGACGGTTCCCTCAAAGATGTGGTGGGGGACGGCCCATGCACTTGTCCCCCCCCCCCCAGTCAATCGGTAATCGGTAAGTGTTAGGACATCACGTACAACGTCGTACACACTTCATGAGACACACGGTGAACAACAAACGAGGCGAGGTGGTGACTAAGAAAAGGTCATCAACTTTTTGGTCAGAGAAAAGTAGGTTTTTCCATCGACTTTTCGGACGGATGACTAAAAAAAGGTCGTCAGAAGTTTTGCCGGCAAAAAGATGGAAAATTTTCGTCGGCGTCTCATCCATCCGTCCTCCCAAAATCTTCGGCCGCCGTTTCGTCCCTCGCAAGTCTCCGCCCAAGTCTCTGCCCATGGACGCTCTAAAAAAACGGTTTAATATAGTATTATATGTATAGGACATACTAGAATATTAGCGAGTTTTACTTTGCACATCACAGTTGACTAATTTGCACTTTTGCACTACATATAGGTCTAATTTTTACCCTGCAGTTCCAAACGCGGGCTATGATTCGGACATGCGTGAAGGAGCAGTCAAAATATATAGCCTAGAGCTATTATTTCTGCATTTTCGTTTTTCCTGCAACCTTCAGGTTGCAGGAAAAACGAGCGTCTGTGAACAATATGCATATAAGGGCCTAATTCAGCCATGCATCAATGGTTTTAACCTAATAAAGGCAACACATGATAAGCATGTATACCGTTCAAAGGGGTCACAAGGCGGTAACCCGCAGTGACCCTCTAGATATGCAGTATAAACGGAGTCTTCAATGCCTTGAAAGCGACTTCGTGGCCCTAGGATCACGCAACGTATCTCCTGCAGCAGCAGACTAATAATTTCCGTCTATATCTTTATTCTTTTAGTTTCCCTTTCTTCCTACCTTCCTCCACCATCTCCTCTTCCTCATCCTCCACCACCTGCTCCTCCTCATCTTCCACTGATGCGGCTGCTGTGAGCTGGAGCAGGTGATGGTAATTCAGCAGCCTCTTCATGCATGATGCGTGCAGCGTAATTGATGCGTAATTGTCGTATTTCGTTACAGGATCCTTTGTTGCACGTCGTCGGCTTCTGTGAAAGCGGAGAAATGCCCCATACGGGTAAATAAACGTTTCCTTTGCGTGTCTTAATCATAAACCGCAAGCGCTACAGCAGCAAACTTATGGGACAGTAAAACGGCTGATCAATGGACTCGCGAGCCACATCTTTAACCCCCTGCCTGCAGACATATTATATACCCCGATCCCTGCATGCCCTCTAGGCCCCTGTCTCAGTCGCAGGCAGGTATAAAGCATACGCTGCTCTCAGTGCTCTGTAGCCTACCTATATGGGGCCTGTATGCGCTCATGACGTCCTCCTAATGCCTGGCACGCGCACCCCGCTCGGTCGGTTGATGGGTTGGTGGAGTAATGGTCTCTCGTCGGCGATGTAGAACAATCGGATGGGGTCTGACCTGTCCGAAGGCGAGTCGCTGAGGTCACGAGGGTCAGAATAGTCAGAAATAAGATTAGTAATACGATCGGACCGGACCTTATGTGACGCATAATTATACGTGAACCACATCAACAGCAAAACAGATTAATTATTGACTCCCCGCATAGAAACAACTCCATCAGCAGCGTGTCATCTGCAGAATGCCGCGTATACTTCAGGCGCACGGTCTATGAGCATTGAGCCCACCAAAACATTGACCAAAACATCGACCACAGTTGGATTGCCGTCTTATCACTTTATCAATCAGTACACTGAGTACACAGATGGACTGTGTACTCACCAGGGGCGGATCCAGGGGGGGCCAATCCGGCCATGCCCCCCCATTTCAAAAATTTCTTTTTTTGACCAGCTATTTTGCTTGAAAAGTAGACGTGGCCCCCCCCCAAAAGTAGTTCCATAGGACTTTGGCCCCCCCTTCGAAAATGTCTGTATCCGCCCTTGGTACTCACTGTACTGATTGGTAAAGTGATATTACTGTGATAAGACGGCAATCCAACTTATCGATGCATGGCTATGTGTTTGCAAGTATGCCTACGACTTGCTACATGTGAGCTGGGTTTATGGAATGTTCATGGAAGGTTTATGCATAGCCATATACTGCCCTGAAACGGTCAAACACAGTCGGCCTAGCCGCCTAACTCGGAAAACCAATATTTTGCAGGCTACAAACTTGATTTGTAGGTTTATTTGAAAAATCTCGGAATTTATCTGTTCAATCCAAACAAAAGTTTATAACGCTGTGCTGTGTTTTGGCTTGATAGCCAATGAAAAATATTTAACCTATAATATTATAGGCCTACTGTATTACCGGTATCGAGGTTTAGGTGAATTCGTTTAAGGCGAATCAGATGTTTGCCTTTTGAAAGTCTTAGTTTTATTTAGTCCTATAGTTATTTTCAGATGCTTTGCTTCAGTTATTGTTTTAAAACAATGTGTCACCAAGTTTTAGTCTAAGCTTATAGCTCTAATTATTAGAAACCGACACTTCATAGTTCAGCATGGGTTATTATGCATGGCGCTATATAAATTATACGATAGTCATCGTTCGATTACATTCCGTTATCCTAGAACCATAGTTAGGCCTATCTGGTGAACTCACTTAGCTGTATGATACAATAGGTTGCATACGTGTGTTCAGGGCTGTTTTAAAGGAATTTTTAGAACTGCACAACTCCTTCTTTTCCCTCACATCCTCCATGGTAAATTACTTCCAATCTGAGGACAATGACCATTTTTGCTAGTTTTAACTGTGGCCTACAGAAGTGTTTCTACAACTGCACAAATTCATTTAGAACTGCACATTTTGTGTACAAGTGCACGTTTAAAAAACCCTGCGTGTGTTAACTCACTTGACTGTATACAATACAATAAGTTGTATACGTGACGTGTGAAGGTCAGACGGGTGTGAATCAGTTGATAATATCTGGTTAACTCACTTGAGTGACTTAACTGTATAGTATACAATAAGTTGTATACGTGACGTGTGAAGGTCAGACGGGTGTGAATCAGTTGGGTGGTGTGTTCGTCAACGGTCGTCCTCTGCCAGACCACATCCGTCGTCGCATCGTTGAACTCGCTCTGCTCGGAGTTCGCCCGTGCGACATCTCGCGACAACTGCTCGTCTCGCATGGCTGCGTCAGCAAGATTCTGACACGCTTCTACGAAACAGGATCAATTCAACCGGGGGCTGTCGGTGGAGTCAATCTCTCCAAGTCCAGGGTATGTAATCTACTAGACCTATGTACAATTGTACATGATCTCATCTCACTGAACAGTATAATGTTCACTGCGTCCGGGGGAAAAGGGATCAATTTTGTAAATATGAAAATCACTAGTAAATATTCCATCGAATTTTAAAATTCAACCACCCTTTTAATCCTGACATTATGAGTGACATATTATATATATATTATATATAATATATATATAATCATATACCTAAATGTCAGGATTGTCCTTTTTCCGGACACAACAGATCACTTATGGGCACTAGGCTTATACGTAGACGACAGAAGAAATGGATAGGACTGAACCCTTCCAAGTTGTTAGAACAGTTAGGTTAATGGAAATACAATTCTGCAAAAGTTTAATTAAAATCGGATAAGATTCAGAGGTTGCCCCGATCCTCAAAGTTTTGAATGTAACAGGCCTACTTCGACAATGGGAAATCAAGTAGTCCAATGTCGCATAATAATTAATTATTGTTTCTAGTATACGTCCTGAGTAGTTGTGAGACTGTCTTAATCAGCTCAGTGACGTCACTGAGCTGAGCTGATTAAGACAGTCTCACTGGGTGAGCTCATTAGTATGCAGAGCTCAGACAATGACAAGCTCCGCCCCTAATTAATATTCATGCTGTGACGTCATCTACGAGAACTTTCTCGAAGGTTCCAGTAGCTGTTTGTATGTCTGCATGTATGTCTGTCTGTCTTTGTGTATGTTTGTGCCTGTCTGTGTGTATACCTAACTGGCTATAAGCAGCCTTTAATGACATACCTAATTAATATTCATGTTGTGACGTCATCTACGAGAACTTTCTCGAAGATTCCAGTAACTGTTTGTATGGCTGCCTGTATGGCTGGCTGTCTTTGGCCATGTTTGTGTCTGTCTGTGTGTATACCTAACTGACTATAAGCAGCCTTTAATGACATACCTAATTAATATTCATGTTGTGACGTCATCTACGAGAACTTTCTCGAAAATTCCAGTAACTGTTTGTATGTCTGCCTGTATGCCTGGCTGTCTTTGGGCATGGTTGTGCCTGTCTGTGTGCATACCTAGATACTATCACGCTTTGCCTATTTGCATATTGACTATTGTCCTTTGTGTATGTGACTCTCATTATGCGTGTGAGAGCGCTATCAAACCAACCGTCCTCGTCTCGCATTAATTTTAAAAAGAACTAAGAATTGACCAGCATCACTCACATAGTTCATTCTATATGCGCTACATAATCTTTTATTCACACTTGTCGTAAGCAATAAATCAATACAATCAGCAGCGTTGTTTCTTAAAATTTATTCAGCGCTGAATCTTAAAAAGAGGAAACATTTACGGATCCCTCCTCGATTATATAGGAACTAGACTGGCAGTGCGACAGACACATCTTTCTACGCAAGGCGCAACTAATAAGCGTATTGGAGATATAAGGATAAAATTTAGAACATATAGAAATTTAGAGTAAGGGCGCGAGCGCATACTCGGCGAATATCTGAGTTTGTACAGAGCATCGGGACAGCGACACCAGAAATCACGCAGCGTGACGGAACACGAGTCTGACAAAGCCGACCTCTGTGCCCTCCGGCGTCTGACGGGCGCTGTATACGGTCATTGTGTTAACAATGGACCGATCACGCATGCATTATACAAAGGTCAGTCCTTAACAATACTGGATTGCCCTAAGGGTAGAATTTTCTAGAAGAATTCATTGTAGTGGCTTAATACACTTTACAGCACATGTACGACGACCATTGTGTTTGTCTTACAGAGGTGATGAAGAGATAATTAATGTCATGCCATTCAAACGACTGCTGCCATGTATAATGCCGTACACATAATCATTTAAATGTTAAGATTTATTTGAAATTTTGTAAACTTGCACCCTTTAAACAGTCATGCGAACTGTTGCAGCTTAAGAACAAACGGCAACTATATTCTAACTGGCGATAACCCTCTCCATTTAAGACGTCTTTGGACTGGCACCCAACAGCAGTGACGTTTAGTTTGCTGTATACAAGCTGTTAAAAATTCAAACACACACGATGCTATATGCTAACAAAGCCTGTCGGTTCCAGAAGATTCGCTAATTTACATTTGTATGTCTGCATGGGCGACTGGCTGCCGGTGTGCGTCTGTTGGTGTGCGTGTGTCCATGCGCATATAATTAATGCTGGAGCGCGGCTATTGTAATTTTTGGCTGAGGATGACCTCATCCTTTCTAGAAGATTCGATAATTATGCCTTCCAGAAAGTCGTAGAAGAATTGAGATTCTAAGAAAAAAATAGTTCCGTCAACCTGTGGACAGAACAAGAAAATAATCCGTCACACATTTATATAATTACATAAGTGCGTATGGTTATAATCTAACAGCGAGGTGTACATGTATTATTGCGCTACGATTGTTATAAAAAGTGAGATGTTCCATTGCTTTTTCAATTCGTTCCGGGTCTACAGACGTCATTCTTCATCAGCCGCGTTCTACTACAGCCAAGCCGTTCTACTTCTTCAACAACGATCGACGCTGCTTCGAATTCTTTCTTCATCGACCGTCTACAGAAGGCTACTGTGATGGATGTTTGTGAGTGTTACAAAACTAAATCACAATTGATTATGTCATATACTTGTAATATAATACGTCTATAATATTCTCACTGCATATAAGTAAGGATTTATATACTATATATATATATATACTATATTGAAACGACTGCAAACGCACTGCGTGAAAATATATTATAAATATATATATATACTTTATAAAATAAATTATAGCTTATATCTTAGACGATATAAACTGAATCACTATTGAAAGTAGCAGGTCTATAGAGTATAGCTTATTCTTATTTATTTATATCTTGTAGTTGGTGATGAAATAACAAGTTCTCAGTTAAAGGACCTGGACGCTATATGGGGGCCTATAGAGGATAGCCTTGCTGATTTCGTCCTTCAGCTGTCGCCGACAGAAGCTGTGAAGGAAAATGGTATTTAAAAAAATTAATGTGACATTTTAACTGAGGAATTACCTGAACGATTAAGAAATAGATAAATAATACGTGCATATCATTATATATACAACATATAAAATTTATATAAGTTGTATATATTATATATGTACTGTAAAATTTATATAATGTATATAGAAGTTATAAATACAACGTATAAAGATATATATTGTATCTATAATAATATATGCATTGTATATTATAAGTATAAATATATATGCACAGCATAAAATAAATACATACATAGTATAAGTTATATAATATTATATACATTGAATAAAATATATTGTATATAATTTTATATACATAGTATATTATAAATATAAAATATATATATATTATAAATATATAAATATATATATGCACATCATAAAATATATATTGTATATATTATAAATATAATTTTATATGCACACTTTAAAATATATATTATAAATATATATATATATATTATAAATATATATATATATTATAAATATAATTTTATATGCACATTTTAAAATATATTATAAATATATATATTATATATTATAAATATAATTTTATATACGCATTTAAAAATATATATTATAAATATTATATATATATATATAATTATATATGCACACTTTAAAATATATATATTATAAATATATATATATAATATATATATATATTATATATATTAGAATTTTATATGCACATTTTAAAATATATATTATATATATATAATTATATATATGCACAACCTAAAATATATTATAGTTTACTATAGACATTGCGTTTTATCTTTTGTAGTTTGGATGACCACAGATTCATCGGACGATGAACTGTTCCGAATTACAGCATCTGCTGAGCGTCAACAAACAGAAACGTACGAACAGCGAAAAGAACAAGGTATTTTAATTTCATCTTCGCTTTACATTCTACACTCTTAGAAAGAAGCTTACTAGTATCTTGTACCACACTCTTAAGAAAAAGCTTACTGCTGAAATATTTAGGTAACTAATAAGAGCTGTCTTTGATTATAATACGAAAGAATTGAAACCTTCTTTATCTTTTTTTCAGTTTGGATGACCACAGATTCATCAGACGATGAATTGTTCCGAATTACAGCATCTGCTGAGCGTCAACAAACAGAAACGTACGAACAGCGAAAAGAACAAGGTATTTTAATTTCATCTTCGCTTTACATTCTACACTCTTAGAAAGAAGCTTACTAGTATCTTGTACCACACTCTTAAGAAAAAGCTTACTGCTGAAATATTTAGGTAACTAATAAGAGTTGTCTTTGATTATAATACGAAAGAATTGAAACCTTCTTTATCTTTTTTTCAGTTTGGATGACCACCGATTCATCGGATGATGAACTTTTTCGGATCGCAGCCAGCAGCGAGAAAGTGGAACTTGAACAAGTCCTAGGTATTTTGGATATGTTTCGGTCTTTTCTATCGTGCAATAATTATAAAATAGTTTCCTTTTTTAGCTTTTTGTTTTGGGTTATTGCTAATGAGAATGTGTATAATCTATTCGTTTCACAGTTGTTATAAGTAAACTATTTTATCTTTTTTTTAGACGTATCGCTGTCAGATAATGAGTTGATGCAGCACGCAAACGAAGCCGAACAAAAGGAGGCACGGAGACTGGAGCGTGGAAAAGCACTAGGTGTGTTGAGTTGCATATTATTACTAGTCATCATATATTTGCCTTCAATATATTTATACAGAGAAAGACTTTTGCATCTTTCGCTTATTTTAAATCCACTGTTTGTTATCTTTACAGCGAAGAAGCGGAAAGCTGTGTCACTACCCCCTATATTCAGGATTTATTAAGTCTAGAATATTGAAGGTGAACTTTATGCTCAGAGGCTGTTGGGTGAATAATGGTATAATAGCAACCTACGACCTAGAACAAATGAGACTGTGATTAATATAAAGATATAATTTAAAATAACATTTCAGTCAATAAATGCAATTCAAAGAAAAGAATCTTATCTACCTATATGTGGCGTATTAATTATAATGATATTATGTTTAATTCTTATCTTTCCACATCGTCCTTTCTGGTGGATGTAGAAATGCTTTTCACTTCCACAGGGAATGGATTGAAGGGAAAGTTGAAGAAGGTCGCGATCTTCTCACTTGCCGTCAGTCCAGTTTTCTCGGTAGTTGCTTGTCGATGGGTACTGTAGCTTGAAACAGTAACCCAGCGTGTTTCTCCTTTTTCCTCGGATTTCGTCGAGCATAGGAATTCACCCGTCGCTCAACCGATTCTTCCTCCTCGTCTTGCTGCAAATGTTTCACCACGGATCGCTTCAGAGTTCGATCCCAACTTCAACGTTCGACCGATTCGCAAATCGTCGCCAGTTTGAGTCACACTGCTTCGCACAGTTCACTCGCTTCGCCTCGGAACTTCGCTTCAAACGTCTCAAAGTTCGACAGTGGGACAAGTCGACAACGTGTCGCTTTCCACACCCATAAATCAAGTTCCAGATATTCGAATTACCAACGATTGGCTCCGTATTTGCCGACAGACGCCATCGTTCGAAATATCTTTTCGACCATCGCCTTGCTCAGCTCCATCGATGACTAACTGTCGTCTGCTTTCGTTAACGCTGTTTTCCGCCACTCCGTAATGTTGAGTCAATTGTTGTAGCGCATGTTGATTTCATTATTATTAATAATTGTTATATTAAGCCACAAATTATGATTAAATATATTTCTAAATACGCCACCAATTATCTAACTTAATTCTTACCTACATTAATCATTATACATAGCATTGTTTAATAGGTTTTGTTTGGCAAGAAGCATTCAACCGCTACAAATGCCCCTCCTTCAAAAGTCTGTTTACAGGCTTTATCAAACTCACCTACTTGACAAACTAACCTAATAAACTTCTTTAACTTACTTTAGATATCATGCATAACTACTATACTTCACTTACTTATTTACAACTGTACATCTACCTTATTACATCCTACTCTACTCTAATCCTCTACTCAGGTAGTCGGACATGACATTGTTGGACCCCTTGATGTATCTTATGCTAAAAGAATAATTTTGGAGGGCCAAACTCCATCTCATCACCCTTGCATTTTTCATCCTATTCTCTCTCATGTATTGCAATCCGCAATGATCTGTCTCGATTATGAATTTCTTTCCACAAAGGTATCGATCGAACCTACTAACTCCCCACATGATCGATAAGCATTCCCTTTCCTCTACTGAGTACCTTCTCTCACGTTCCAAGAGTTTCCTGCTGGCATACGCTATGGGATGGTTCATCCCCTCGTATTGCTGCATTATTACACATCCTATTCCGCTTCCACTTGCATCCGTCTGAAGAATAAACTCTTTCTCCAGGTTTGGTAATTTCAGAATTGGTTCCTTTGCCAATTCACTCTTCAACATCGTAAAACTTGCTTCCAGTTCTTCGTTCCATTCAACTACTCCAGGTGCCATCTTCTTCGTCAAATCGCTCAACGGTGCCATGATCTCTGCACAGTGTGGTATGAACTTACGATAATAGTTTATCGCTCCAAGAAAACTCCTGACTTGTTTCTTTGTCTTTGGACGTGGCATGTCTACTATTTTATCAACTGATTTATCCTTTGGACTTATGTCATCCTTGTTCAATGTATGTCCCAAAAAGTCAATCTTTTCATATCCTATAGAACACTTCTTTGGCTTCAATGTCAAATTCGCTTGTCTGACTCTTTCGAAAAATATCTCCAATGTCTTCAAGTGTTCTCTCCATCCTTTATTATGCGCTAGTATATCGTCGACATAACTTTCAAGATTTTCTGTTCCGTGAAGAATCTTCCTAATTAATCGGTTATAACTGGACGCACTGTTAATCAATCCGAATGGCATAACATTGAATTTGTATATTCCATTGGCACATACAAATGTAGTGTAGTCTTTCGATTCTGGACTCATAGGGATCTGCCAATAACCCTTGCAGAAATCGAACTTGCTGTAAATTCTACTCCCACTCAACTTATTAAAAATATCTTCGTTTGTCATCATAGGCTCAGGATCAAATATTGTCAATTTGTTCAGCTGTTTGTAATTGCAACACAGCCTGTTACTTCCGTCGGATTTCTTGACAACCACCAGAGGTGCTGCATAAGCTGCCTCTGATCTTTCTATCACCTTATTGTCCAACATCGTCTGGATCTCCTTATCTATTTCTTTTTGCAAATGGTATGGTGTTGGATACGCTCTTTGTCTTACTGGCTCTTCACTCGTCAAATGTATTTCATGCTTCACTAAGTCTGTTCTCCCAGGCTTGTCTGTGAAAATATCTTCGTATTTCTTCAGTAGTTTCCTCAATTCTCCTTTTTGTTCTTCATCCAAATTAGGATTTATATCTACATCTTCATAGGTCTCTGTTTGTTCACTCACATACAAATCCAATATCTCTTCTTCTTCATCTTCTCCTACTTTTCCGTCATATACCACTGCTGAAATGTATGCTACAGTCTCGGCATCTTCTCTTTCGTGATATTTCTTCAATATATTAATGTGATATGTCTTTATCTTTCCTTTCTCGATTTCGACTCTGTAGTCATAGTCTCCAATCTTCTCTCTTACAACATATGGCCCTTGCCACTTCACTAACATCTTGTTCTTACAACTAGGCAATAGTAACAACACCTTATCGCCTATTTCCAACTTCCGGTATCTCGCTTTCCTGTCATAATATTTCTTGTTTTTAGCATTCGCTTTGTGTATCGCCTTCTGTGCCATATCACAAGTCTCCTCAATCCTTTCTCTTAAATCCTGCATATACGTATACACGTCTTTCACTTCTTCTTCCACTGTCTCATTGGTCCATAACTCCTTTAATATTTGCACTGGTCCTCTGCACGATCTACCGAATATTAGTTCGAATGGTGTGAAACCGTGACTCTCATGTACTGTGTCTCTCAACGCAAACAGTAATGGAGCTATATAACGATCCCATTCTTTCGCTTGTTCACCAATCAACTTCCTCAACGTCGCTTTGATGGTTCCGTTAAGTCTTTCCACACATCCATTGCCCATTGCATGATATGGACTAGTCATGGTGTGTTTTATCAATAGCATCTTATTCACTTCAGCCATGAGTTCAGAAGTGAACTGGCTTCCACGATCAGTATGGATCTTCTGAGGCACTCCCATACGACAATAAAATCCGAACAAAGCTTCTGCAACTTCCTCAGTACTAATTCCTTTCAATGGAATAGCTTCCGGATACCTAGTACTCAAATCTATGATGGTCAATATATATCGGTAACCCCTTGCAGACATAGGGTTAACTTCTCCGATTATGTCTATGCATATGTGTTTGAATGGTACATCTAATACAGGTAGATGACCCATAGGCGCCTTGTGGTTCACCTTCTTGTCCACTGACTTTTGACAAATGTCACAACTCAACACATATCTCCGTATATCTTGTCCTATTCCAGGCCAATAGAATTCATTTAGGATCTTATCATGTGTTTTCCTCATTCCTAGGTGAGCTGATAACAATGAATTGTGTGCTACGGTTAACACTTTATCCCTCAATGGTTTAGGTACCATTAGTTGCCATTTCACCTCATCTTTCTGTGCTTCTTTGTATCTTTTATACAACAATCCCTTCTTTATCACATATGGATTATCTTCTATGTTGTCTTTGTTATCATCCCATTCAATTGCTCTTTCCATTTGTTTCGTCATAGTTTCATCTTGACTCTGCAACTCCTGTATCTCTTTTACTGACACATTCAAGTTCGGCATCTCCGCAACTTTCAACGGTTTGTATTTTGCTACCTTTTTAGCTTCTGCTCTTGTTTCCACAACTGCTACTGTCATTAATTTTTCATCTTGATTCCTTATCACATTGTCAGAAAATCCTACTGTTTTCTTTGCACCAACAGGTCTTTCTTCATGTCCTGTTTTTCTAATCAATATTCCTTTGTTTTCCACTTCAGTACAATTCTTAATTATTTCTTTTGGCTCTTGATTTGTCACATTCTCTCTTCTCTCATCTTTTACCATGTACTTCAATCCTTTGATTTTCCCAATTATTACTGGTTTTATCGGCTGTTCCATCACCATCGCTTGTACTTCACCATTAAAGTGTTCACTCTCTATATACACCTTAGCCAATGGGAAACATCTTAAACTTCCGTCAACTAAAACACAATGTGTTTCTTCACCAGTCAATGCTTCTTCATTTATCAAAGAACGTTTTACGATACAGCAACTTGCGCCTGTGTCGTATAAGCATCCCACTAAGTTTCCATTAACTGTTACTTGGTATTCACTCTTGTCTTCAAGACTAATACATCCATCATTGTCTTTTATCACCATTGCACTGGCTGCCATGTACATTGGTGGTATTTTACTATGTTCACCTTGTTTCATCTGTTGTTCTCCTCTTGTAACTTCAACCACTCTCTGTATTTCACTTTCCGGCTTAACCAAGTGTGCTCGACTTTCAAATATTTGTACTGCTGCTGCAGTGTGTTTAAATGTACCTCTGTTCTTCTTTGGGCATTGATATGCCTTATGGTTTTGTTCTCCACAGAAAAAACAAATAACCTTATGTCCAGTTGCAATTTCTCTTTCCCTGCTGAACCCTCGGTTTTGATGTGTACCCTGATTCATCTTCCCATCGCTTCTACTCCTGTTTAGATTGTACCCAGACTGTTCCTTGGGTCTGTGTTCAAACGGTCTACTGTTCAACCTGTCGCCATGGAATTTCACATCTGGTTTTGCAGACTGCTCGCTGTATTTATAACCATGTGCTTCAATGTGTGATTCCGCACAAACTAACATGTCCTTCAAACTCATCTTGCCTTTCTCCTTTATAAACATACGAAGTTCAGTACTGCATGTCAGGTAAAACTGGTCTTTCAACAAGAGATCTTCCACTCCTTCATAAGTTCTCTCAAATCCCGCTTGTGCTAACCACTGTTGCATGTACCTTCTCAATCTATGCACAAAACTAGAAGGTGTCTCTCCTGATTCCATTTTACTGGTTTTGAACTTGTTTCTGTAACCACCTTCAGTCAGTTGAAATCTCTTCAACAGCTGAGTCTTCAAACACTCATAATCTTGCACTTCATCTGCAGACAACCTCTGGTATACTTCCAGTGCTCTGCCTTCCAAATGTCTCGCTAACGTTAATGACCAAACTTCCTTTCTGATTTCATAAGCCACACATGTTCGCTCGAATCTCAACAAGTAGGCATCTAAACAATCCTTTGATTCGTTGAAAATAGGAAATTTGATATTTCTAATTCCTTTGTTGCTTTCTCGGTGGTCTCCCTGTTGTTGACCATCACCGATCCTCATGTAGTCATTATCGTGCTCTCGGTTCTGCTCCCCTCTTGAATCAATTTCACGCATTCTCACTTGTGCTTCAAGTCTCTTTATTTCTAACTGGTGTTCGCGCTGTTCTCTGGCTTCTGTTGCCAAGCGATTTTCTCTCGCTTCTGTCTCAGCTGCTTCACGATTCAATCTGGCTTCTGCTTCAGCACTCCTGATTGCTTCCAATTCCACTTCAGCCTTCTTTGCTTGCATTGCAGCCTCTGTTTCTGCTTCAGCTTTTCTCGTTGCTGCTTCTACTTCAGCTTTTCTCGTTGTTGCTTCTACTTCAGCTTTTCTCGTTGCTGCTTCTACTTCAGCTTTTCTCGTTGCTGCTGCTGCTTCAGCTTCCATCTCTGCTTTTCTTGCTTCTATCTCAAGTCTCTTGACTTCTGCTGCTGCTTCAGCTTTTCTCGTTTCTGCTGCTGCTTCTATCTCAATTTTCTTTAATTCAGCTTCAGCTAGCTTCGCCTCTTTAGCAATCTCCCTCTCAATTACTCTCTCTTGCCTTAGTTCCGCCTGTCTCTCTTTTATGAAGGCTCTCATCTCATCTCCCTCCATGTTCATCTGTTTGGCAATTTCCAACCAGGCTTCGAAATCAGTAACAGACATGCTTACTGTCTTACTTATGATTTTTCCACTTGTTACAAATATAGGCTACAACGTGCACTATATAAATTTCTAACAGATAGAAATTGTTCAATTCTACAAAGAGAAATTCAGTTCCACAAAAGCTAATACCTAAAAGTTCACACAACCTATTGTGCACTTTTCAATATGCAATCTACTACTTCAACTCAGATGCCAATCAGTTCAAATTGTCTTTCTAATAATCACTAGCAACAATTGTTCAAAGTTTGCCACTATAACAATACTCAAATGACATTTTTAACTGTCTAAAATATCCCGGCGTGGGCACCCACTCTTGTCACTACCCCCTATATTCAGGATTTATTAAGTCTAGAATATTGAAGGTGAACTTTATGCTCAGAGGCTGTTGGGTGAATAATGGTATAATAGCAACCTACGACCTAGAACAAATGAGACTGTGATTAATATAAAGATATAATTTAAAATAACATTTCAGTCAATAAATGCAATTCAAAGAAAAGAATCTTATCTACCTATATGTGGCGTATTAATTATAATGATATTATGTTTAATTCTTATCTTTCCACATCGTCCTTTCTGGTGGATGTAGAAATGCTTTTCACTTCCACAGGGAATGGATTGAAGGGAAAGTTGAAGAAGGTCGCGATCTTCTCACTTGCCGTCAGTCCAGTTTTCTCGGTAGTTGCTTGTCGATGGGTACTGTAGCTTGAAACAGTAACCCAGCGTGTTTCTCCTTTTTCCTCGGATTTCGTCGAGCATAGGAATTCACCCGTCGCTCAACCGATTCTTCCTCCTCGTCTTGCTGCAAATGTTTCACCACGGATCGCTTCAGAGTTCGATCCCAACTTCAACGTTCGACCGATTCGCAAATCGTCGCCAGTTTGAGTCACACTGCTTCGCACAGTTCACTCGCTTCGCCTCGGAACTTCGCTTCAAACGTCTCAAAGTTCGACAGTGGGACAAGTCGACAACGTGTCGCTTTCCACACCCATAAATCAAGTTCCAGATATTCGAATTACCAACGATTGGCTCCGTATTTGCCGACAGACGCCATCGTTCGAAATATCTTTTCGACCATCGCCTTGCTCAGCTCCATCGATGACTAACTGTCGTCTGCTTTCGTTAACGCTGTTTTCCGCCACTCCGTAATGTTGAGTCAATTGTTGTAGCGCATGTTGATTTCATTATTATTAATAATTGTTATATTAAGCCACAAATTATGATTAAATATATTTCTAAATACGCCACCAATTATCTAACTTAATTCTTACCTACATTAATCATTATACATAGCATTGTTTAATAGGTTTTGTTTGGCAAGAAGCATTCAACCGCTACAGCTGATCCATTGCATGAGGAAGAGGATGCGTCTTCGAAAAAATTTCGTGAGTAATTTCAAGTAATCATGAGATAAACTTACTTATTTTCTCAGCAGTTTAAGAAACAACATTCACCCTCTGTGTATTCTTTCATAACAAATTTCTAAACGGATAAATGATAACTTTCAGATGCTGACATCCTTGGCGAAGGCACGTCGAACGGTCGCCGTTCGCGTACTGTTGGTGCTGACGTTCCTATCAACCTTGGCGAAGGCACATCGAACGGAAGTCGTTCGCGTACTGTTGGTGCTGGTGTTCCTACCAATCTTGATGAAGACCACACAGATGGAAGACAATCTCGTAAGCAGCTCTTTTATTTTCGCAAGCAGTATATGATGCAGGTTTACATATACAGATAGAAATAATTTGTTTCATTTCGAAATTGAAAGAAAACAAGAATGTGAAGTAATAGTACGAATTCAGTCTTTGACGATGAATATTACAAGACGAATTTCTTTTCAATCTGTTTCAGGAAAATGTCGTAGTTGTGGCAGCTACAAAAAGGTCAATCTGGATGTCAATGGTTTGTGCGAATCGTGCACCAGCTTCCGCGAATGTCCTCGATGCATGTCGAGACGCCAACATCGCTTCTTCCGGACCGGACACGATTCGTGCATCACCTGCTTGAAAAGGGAGGCCAACCCGAATCTCCGCGTATCGGTACAGAACACATTTATGGAGGACGATTTGGCCATCAACCCAGCCACAATCGATATCCATTCTCTCCTCGATCATCATGGTATCGATATTGCGGAGAACTTGGAGCGTGTCCTAAGAGATGAAGGGTGAGTACCTTTGTAAAAAATGATAGAGTAGAAATCTTAGAGCCTCTATCAAAAATTCTATGACTCACGTGTTTTAATAATAGAAAAATCTTTTGGCTGTTAATATTTGATTCACTCTGCTTTTCTTAAAAGTGAAATTTCTGAAAATACAATCAAGGAATAAATTTGTTTCAGCCCCGTCAAATGGTTTCTGGCGCTGGATGTGAAGTTCGTCCGCAGTTCCACAGAAGGCGACAACAACACGATAGGTTATTTCAAGTCGGAATCGGCCATCCTGACGTATCCGGACCAGATCGCCTCGCAAATGCAAGACGCGGTGACCCGTTTCGACGAGCTCATCGACGTCTTCACGAGCGAGGGATCTGGCTGGAAAGTCGATGGAACTCAACACCTTAAAGTTTGTACAGCTATTTATGACCCTATAGGCGGAAACCAGTTTATTCCAACGCCGAAATATATTGCAAATAAATGTGCAACTGTAAATATAAAAAACGATGACAATCTATGTTTTCTATACTCAGTCCTTGCCGTTTCACATTATCATAATAAGAATGCAGAGCGAGTAACAAAGTACAAACCTTTTCTAAATGAGCTGAAGTTTGATGCGCTAGATTTCCCAATGAAAGTGGACAAGATCCCTGCATTCGAAAAAAATAATGCAGATTATGCTATAAACGTCATATATTCGAACGCAGACGACAAATCCTTCGCGCCACTGTATGCCTCACCTCACAGAGACAGAAAACATATCGTCAATTTGCTGCTGCTGAACGACATGGATAAGCGGCACTATGTAGTAATTCGAAATTTGTCGGCGCTCTTGAGCAGCAGAAATTCTCGCACCGTGAGAACATTTCCCTGTCCATATTGCCTCCACTGTTTTACATCTGCCGCCCTTAAACACGATCACATGCCAGCGTGCAGTACACATGGCATACAAAGTGTAAGGTATCCAAAGGCCGATAACAATATATTGGAATTTAGTAATACACAAAATGAAATGCCTTCTCCATTCGTAATTTACAGCGACTTTGAATGCTTTTTGACAAAATCGGAAACCGACGTTGGAAAATGTACAAAAATATTAGATACCCATATACCAAGCGGTTTTTGCTGCCTTACCGTATCCTCATTCCCAGACTACAATAATGAAGTACCATTCGTCTACAGCGGGCCGGCTGTAATGGATACATTTTTTGATCATATTAAGAAGGAACAAAAACGAATAAATCAAATTTTAAGTAAAAATGAAAAAATGAAGCCTCTAACAAAATTGCAACAAGATACTTTTTCAAACACCAAATCCTGTCCGTCTTGCGATGTTGAATTGACTGGTCGTAATAAAGTTCGGCATCATTGCCACATTACTGGAAATTTCCTTGCTGCCATTTGTTCAAATTGCAATCTCAAACTAAAATTCAAGAAGCCTACGAAAACGAAGAAACATAAAACGCCCAACTTTACAATTCCAATAATTTTCCACAACTTGAAAGGTTACGATTCCCATATTATACTCAAACATCTGACCAAGCAATTTGATTCGCAAGACGTGTCAGTAATTGCGCCAAATATGGAAAAATTTCTGTCATTCGAAATTAACGGTTTGAGATTTTTAGATTCGTTGCAATTTCTGAACTGTGGACTAGACGTTCTTGTCAAAAACCTGTCCAAGGAAGATAATTCGAAGTTTTTTCATTTGAGACGAATTTTTAAAGATCAATTTCAACTTTTATTAAGGAAAGGTGTATTCCCGTACGAGTACATGGATTCACCTGATCGAATGACAGAAACCAAATTACCAGATCTAGAATCCTTTTACAGCCGGCTCGCCGACGAAGATATATCAGCTTCAGACTATGAATATGCCAACAAAATTTGGACTGCATTCGATATGAAATCTCTACAGGAGTATCATGATCTCTATTTAACTACTGACGTTCTTTTACTATCAGACGTGTTCGAGTCCTTTCGTAAAATGGCCCTTGAATACTATAAGCTTGACCCCTTGCACTATTACAGTAGCCCCGGTTTAAGCTTCGACGCCTGCCTTAAAATGACAAAGGCGTCGCTTGAACTTATAACAGACCCTGACGTATATCTATTCGTTGAAAATGGCATGCGCGGAGGTGTATCTATGATCAGCAATAGATACGCCAAAGTCAACAATCCGTATCTAGCCCAAGGATACGATGAAAATCTTCCAAACAGTTACATCACATATCTTGACTGTAACAACCTCTATGGATATGCCATGTGCGAACCCTTACCCACTGGAGGCTTTAGATTTTTGGACTTGGACGAAATTGACGAGTTTGACTTAGATAGCAAAGCGGTCGATGACGACTTGGGCTATCTACTGGAGGTGGATCTGGAATACCCAGTCCACCTCCACGACTTGCACAACGACTACCCTTTAGCTCCCGAGAAAATTTCTATTACTGCAGACATGCTTTCTCCCTATGCAACGTCGGTTTCCGAAAAAATTGGGTACAGGGTCACTGGACATAACGAGAAGCTCGTGCCCAATCTACAGGATAAAACTAACTATGTTCTCCATTATCGCAACTTACAGTTTTACCTGAACATGGGCATGAAAATTAAGAAAATACATAAAATTCTGGAATTCCGTCAAAGTCGTTGGTTAAAATCATATATTGAATTTAACACTTCTAAACGTCAAGTCGCCAAGTCTGCATTCGAAAAAGATTTATTTAAACTCATGAATAATTCAATTTACGGCAAAACGATGCAAAATAATCGTAAACATTTATGTATTAAGCTTGTAACAAATGCCAAAAGTGCGAAACGATTTATAGCACGTCCAACGTTTCAATCGTTTCGCATAGTAAATGACGACTTGACGATTATCAAACTGATTAACTCCAATGTCTACCTTAACAAACCGCTGTACGCTGGCATGTGCATCCTTGATATTTCTAAATTAAAGATGTATGATTTTCATTACAACCACATTCTCCCCAAGTACGGCGGCAGATGTAAATTGCTTTTTACGGACACAGATAGCTTATGCTATCATATATTTACAGAAGACATATAGGCCTACAAAGACATGGGACAGGACTTGACTGACTATGACACTTCAGACTATCCATCTGACCATTTCCTATACAGTAAAACCAATTCCAAAGTTATCGGTAAATTCAAAGATGAAGCAAATGGTGCACCTGTATTAGAATTTTGCGGCCTGAAGGCAAAAATGTATAGCCTGCTTCTACCCGATGGCAAGGAGAAGAAGACTGCCAAGGGTGTTAAACGTTCTTGTGCAGCTAAGACCATTCGCCATGCGGAATACAAGAAGTGTATTTTTGAAGAGGCCCCTACCACATCTAAATTTTGCGTGATACGCAGTTTGAACCACAACTTACATACCATAGAAATCAATAAAGCAGCTCTTTCGCCGTATGATGATAAAAGATACTTAATAAATTGTACAGATTCTTTAGCTTATGGTCATGTTGACATTCGTGCGTATGAGTAAAATTAATGTATAACAATGTACAATGTATATAATGTTTTACTGTATATGTTAAAGGACATTTCTGTTTGTATATATTTTAGTTTTTTTTGTATAGTGTAAAGATCATTACAACTTGTATAGTGGAAAGGACATTGACAATTGTATATAGTTTAATTGTATAAAGGAATGAACTTTGATGGTTGCATTGCATATATTTTAGTTGTATAGTGGAAAGGATACTGTTGCTACTTGCATTAGTTTTTGCTCAAGTTCTCTTGTGTTGGAAAAAAAGTCATCAAACTGTTGAATTTGTGTTTTTCTTACTAATAGTTTAGACTTGGAGTATGTTTGAAATGTGTGCAAGGTGAATGAAGTTCTTAGTATACTGGTTTGGTAGACTGCTGGATGATTTCCTCTCAATGGTTGCCTGTAGTAAGTTACTGTAAAAAGTCAATGAACAAACTTCTCACTTCTATCTCAACTCCTACTTTGCTACCTCTTACTTAAAGTCATCTCAACTACATAGCATATCATGCAAGAAATACAACGAAAAATGTTTCATTAACATTTAATACAACAATCAAAGATTTAGTATTAAAAAGAATGCAAGTGGAAAACTAGTATAATGTTCGAAAGGTCTCTTTGCATAAGTGTCAATATTTAGTTTGGAAAGGATTGCACATGTTACAGTTCAGATAGTCCAACTGATTCAAATGATCTAAGACTCCATTGCACGATGTAGCGCTTTTCAGTTCGGGTAAACGCTCATGCAAGATGGGAATTTTCTGAAGAAGATTGCACCATTCTTCCAGACGTAGAGCGATGCCGCTGCGAGTAGGACGTTCTCTAGTGGTGTTTGGAGGGAGAAAATATCGTCGAACGTTCACACACTTATAGTCCTTGTTGATGGAGACGAAGTATCGTCCTCCCACGTGTTGATAATAGTCGACCGGCTGATTTGCTTTTAGCAGATCCACGTTTCTTTCCATTTCGTCAAAATGGCCGAGGAATCTCGCCCATGCCGACTTGTTGAAGGATGCTCCCTTTTTAGTTGGATACGACTGGTTGTTGAACTCGTCGTATTCGCGTATGTGAACCATCAGTTCGTCCTTGTAAACGCTCGCAGTTAGATAGCGATTCTTCCCAATGGACTCCTTAAAAAGATGAGTATCAGTCTGCAAATACAAAGAAAACAAGAATTTCGTTATAGCAGAAACAGATACAAATAAAGTTTCCTCTCTCTCTCGCTACAGCTCAAAGCATACGAATTACAAACAGGTGATGGAGTGGCAATACATAAACTTATTGCAAACAAGCAACTTGAGAAAATCTTACAAGCGCAAACAAAAATTTAAAATACTCACCGTTTTTGGAATCATCGTAGTTGTTGCAGGCTTCCATGCATTCTCGGACTTCATTTTCAGATCCATAGTAGTTAGCTTCGTAAAGAGATGAAGAACTTCCTTTGCATTAACGAAGTCGATTGAAACATGATGGAAAGGGTAGATTTTTATAATATCTTTGGCGCATTAATACATAGCACACCATGATGTTAATATGTGTCAATACGAGCTGTCTCATTATAGGAAATGTGTGAGGATCTACTTTCTCTTACATCCGTCGGAACTATCTTTTGGAATTCTGGAAAGACCTAGTTTGTTCTACACCACTAATTAAAGAAAGTTCCAGAACGCTGACGTCATTAATGAGCTCTTAAGCACCAGTGTATGCAGACAGTCAAATCGTCTGTGCTGTGGCGCCGTAGAGGATCTTATCATGCATAATAAAGCCATTACCCTAGGGCGTATCATTAACGACTTCTTAATCACCTAGATATGCACACAGTCAGCCAAACAGACATGCAAACGGACAAAGAGGCGGACAAAGGAACAATAGACCTTCTAGAATGGTCCAGAAAGTTCTAGCAAATGACGTCACAGCATGAATATTAATTAGGGGCGGAGCTTGTCATTGTCTGAGCTCTGCATACTAATGAGCTCACCCAGTGAGACTGTCTTAATCAGCTCAGCTCAGTGACGTCACTGAGCTGATTAAGACAGTCTCACAACTACTGTCCTGCATGGGCATGACGTTAAACTGCATCCATCCTCCGCCACAGGGAACCAACAACGTCCCTGTGCCGGTCCTAAGCCCGGACAAAAGGAGGAAGGTTTGCCAGATGGGTGGCGATACGCTGGCAGTAAAAGACCAAGACGATTGAAATTTGCAAAAACCACGGCACAAGTGACATAGCAGCCCAGATGCTCCAAGGTGTGATGATGTGGAGCTGATCTGCACAGGCCGGTCAGGACAGACCAGTGAAGAGAGTCGGGGGAGAGAGCGTGGGACACATACACAAGACGCAATATATCTGGTTTGGGACTCGTCAACAACTTGCAAAAATTGACATGAAAGCCTTAGCATTAGAGTTTCCTCTGATTACTTTCTCACCTTTTGTGCGGGACCTTGGTGTTATTTTAGACCAAGAGCTAACTTTCACTCGGCATATAAACCTACTATGTCGAAGCTGTTACTACCAGTTACGTCAGCTTAAGGTGGTCTCCCGTTCTCTGTCTTTTAGTGCTGCCTCTACTCTTGTTCACTCTTTCGTAGTTTCCCGCCTTGACTACTGCAGCACCCTCTATCATGGACTTCCGGCTGACCGGATTGGCTGCCTTGAACGGGTCCTCCGCTCTGCGGCGCGACTTGTTGGCCATATCCCAAAATATGGCCATGTCTCATCCTATATGCGGGATACCTTACACTGGCTCCCTTCTCCTCAGCGGATTGCATACAGGGTCTGTGCGCTGGTTAGGCGGTGCATTGAAGGACTAGCTCCACCCTACCTTCGAGAATTCTGTTGTTCCACCTTGGGAGTTCAGCGTCGATCAACCCTTCGATCGGCGAACCACGCTGAGCTTCTGGTTCCCCGCTCACGGACTGCTATCCGACAGCGTTGTTCATTCTCTGTTGCAGGTCCTACAGCTTGGAATGGTCTCCCTGTTACACTGCGCTTAATTCCCAGGGGTCACTCCGCTCTGTTCCTTAAGAACCTAAAAACTGTTTTATTTAGCCGTGGCTGGGCCGGGAGCGCTTCTGAGTAGCCTACCTTGAAGAGGCGCTATATAAATTTCTGAAATAAATAAATAAATAAATAAATAAATAAATGAATACGGGCATTGACCCAGGTTGTCCTTTATGCCTTTCTCCCAATATTCTCTTCAATCAGACAAGGTGGTCTAGCTGCTCCAAGATGTTAATGGTATGGACCTGCTCACCGGATCGGTTGAAGCTGGGCAACATGACGCGAGACAGACTCAGACAGAGAGTGGCGTCGGACCCCTACGGGCATTAAGCCCAAGGATTTTGATGATGATGATGAGTATACGTTACTAATCAATTTGCCTTGTTTACATAACAGGCATGTATGTATGTATGTGCACTTGACATAGGGCCTTTCGAGATAACTACTCAGAAGCGATCCCCACTACAGCGCGAGCACTGAATCTGAGAGTCACGCCGAGGTGCATGAGAAATTGGGGACTTGCTCAAGGTCCTACGAGGCGGCTTGAAGTGGATTCGAATCTGCAACCTTCGGCTACAAGGCAACGAACCAACACTACAGTGACTACACCACCGCGCTCCACATATCTACTTAGACTACTTTCTACCTGTATATTTATGTAAAAATTAAAGAATTGCAGTATACATTACTGCATGCATGATTATTTGCCAGAAACAACTTGAAGGTGGAATATTTTGCTCTTCCCAGGCAGTTGACTGATTCAAGGACGATGGACGATTTGGGAGGAACTGATGCGATGCCTAATTCTTTTCTCTTGTCATAGGTGGCGACACCGTACGTTGTTCAGAAGATCCTGCTGCTGAAGCAGGCGAATCCTGCCATCTTCGCTTGGGAGATTCGCGACCAGCTGCTGTCACTCGGAGTCTGCGACAGTTCAACGATTCCAAGCGTCAGTTCAATCAACCGTATCCTACGCAACAGCTGCATCCTACAGACGCCATCAGAGCCACCTGGTGACGAATCTTCTCTACATGCGGACCTCACAGCTCACCGACATCATCATCATCACCACCACCATCAGCAGCAGCAGCAACACTCACAGAGCGCGTTCCGAGTTGGCCTACCATACTGGTCACCAATGGTGACAGTCTCCATGGATACTGGAGTGGCCATACCGTGGTCGTTTACCAGGGCCAATCTGCCTGCTTTGCCGACGATTCTGGCGGGGTCCTATAAGAGCTGCTGTGAACAATTGAATCAGAGTGATTGCAGCAGAGAGGAATGTGAGGAGGCAGTAGCAGTAGTCAAGGCGAGGTCTACGGATGCTGCCTGCTCAGAGGCGAGGCAAGAAGCAGAGGACACGAAGAGCAAGGGAGAACGATGTTTTGATCATATTACTCCGTCTATTTTTGCAAGCCGTGCTAATGACGATGACGACAACGATGACGTCAGTATAAAGAAATCTAAAGCCTCGCCTACGTCATCGCTCAAAGCCGCTTGTAAGAGAAGCAGGAATCGAGAGAAGTCTGTTAAAGTTGAAAAGAGATTCACTGACTACAGGATTGAAAGCATTCTTAGCAATTAAGCGCTATAGCTGTCTTTTATTTATATAGGCCTATCAATAGATGCGTAGGGTAAATCCTTAAGACTAATCAGCATGAGTTTCATAACTTAAAGATATAACATTTATTCAGTTGTGTGTAGACTATAGGCCTTGGTCTAGGCCTATTTAAATTGATTTAAGTGATTTGTTAGCAATTATTAGAGGACAGCAAAAACAAAAACGAAAGTATCGTTTAATTTATAAAATATAGGCCTAAGAGATGACTCGTAAATTGTGTAAAGTTTCATACATCATAATTATAAGAAAGATGCTTGTCACCTGACCAGTAGATTTTCATATGCTCTATAAGGCCTACATAGGCTTATTCTACATGTGGGTCTAGCTGCATGGGTTTGCCGAAGTTAACACAACCAGCCTGAGGTCGGATTTAACTGTATACCAGGTATCGGAGACCTTTGCAGACGGGGAAGTAACTAGGCTCGCCTACGGTTATGGTTACCATAATTCCTTTCTATACAATTATAGGCCTATACTATAATAGGCCTACACATGATCTAGACCTATGGGCCTATGCCCTATAGCAGAGAGCGAACAGCGCAATTTTTGGCGGCGTCTCAAGTAACTGATTAGAAATCATAGGCTTTGTGTTCGATTTATTATATTCGTTTATTCGATTCAAATTTCACACTGACAAACCATGGCAGTATGATTATAGACTCGCATGCGATTAAAGGAAGTTTAGGAACACTTGATGACGAGCTAAACAGGAGTTGATTTTGTAGCTGTATAACCAAAGATATAACCGCCCATCCGTCCTATATACTGTTGCTGGCTTTGCTCTTGCCAAATGCCCATGCATGCATACATGGAAACCCGCACATTGGGACAAGATGGGCCACTTTAACCCCACTTACCCTTCTAGAATATTGATGCCTAATTTTAAACTACGGCTTTCGGTTTTTAGCCTATAAACCAAATTTCATCGCTCTTAAACTCTGATGATACACAAAGTAAAGCTGAGAAATTTGCTTTTATAAAACTTTATGTAAAAATACCGATGTTCTTAAAATCCTATTTGAAGCTCTTCCTAAAATGTGACCGTGCATGGCCACACACGTGTCTTGCCCAAGTTGCCCATACTGCAAAAATCTCTGCGGTCGCCTATAACGATCGTCTTCAATTTTATAACGGGTTGTTGAATAAAGAAAATATTATATAGGCCTACAATCGTATAACCACATCTACGTATTATTTTGTTTTCAAACAATGGTAACCATATCAACGACCCGAGTGACAATCGTATCCACATCTACGTGTTATTTTGTTTCAAGATATATGCTAATGGTAACCGTATCCACATCTATAGGCCTATACGTGCTATTTTGTTTCAAGATAGGCTGGTAACCACATCAACAGATTCGAGTGACAATCGTATCCGCATCCAGCTTACGTAGCCTAGTCTTTTGTTTGCAGACAATCGTAAGACTATCATCTGTATATAGGCCTAACATCTATGTTCTTCTGTCTGATTGACAATCGCATCCACATCTACGTAGACCCTATATTCTCTTGCTTGAATAATCGTAACCATATCAACAGATTCTTCTATCCACATCTACGTATTCTTTAGCTTGAACCCGTTACAGTGTACAATTATGCAGTTCTTAAACAATTCACAAGAACGGAGATAACAGAACACATAAATCTTAACTAATCTTATACTAACTGAGCAGAAAGCCTGCATGCAATACATGGTGCTAACAGCAGCCTACAAAGCAAATCCGCCCAACGGGGGCTCGAACTCGCTACCTCGAGATCTCGCACTCTACGCCACAGGGACGTCATTTGGAGGGGGGCAGGGGGGGGCATTTGCCCCCCTGAATTTCACCGATTGTTCTTACATGTGACATATTTTGCAACGCCACACGTTGCTCAAAATACCAAAATGCCTGTGTCTTCACGGCCTGTGTAATTTTGTATGTGAGGGCAGCTTCGAGCTGCACACTAGCACAGCATATAAGGCCCCAGATATCGGCCTTTGTGTATTGTCTGCTAAGGGAATTAACTCTGGCTGATACTCAAAAGCCGTGCAGCTCGTTCCCGCTAGAAAAAGGGAAGACCTTGTCCCAGGTCAGTAAGGTCACCAGATGTGTGTGTCCTGCATGTAAGCCACACAGTTCAAGCCGCCACCAGTTACATGAGGCAGCCAGGCAAGATTATCCCCTCCAGCCTTACAAGCATTAGGCCCATATGCACCCCATCCCGTCTGACCAAGAGCTGGAGCGGTTTCGCCTTTCCTCAGCCTACCAACACCAGGGACCACTAGGGCAAGTAGCCCGCAAAGGAAGAATGAGCGGGAAATTCTGAAAGGCAGTAGAAAGACGGATTGCAAGGGGCTGACTGCAGCAGTTGAGGGGGAGGTTAATGAGTATGTGTGTTACCAATGGCGGGCGGCAGAGGGCTCTGGTGGTCAACTGATGATTGGAGTTTCTTGAGAACTTGAGAGTGGATAAAAGCGGACCAAAGGACATGAAAGTTCAGCCCAAAACCGATGATCTACCATAAAGGCTAAAGCACACGGTAGGCCTAATATTATGTGACATCTAATTGAACTGAAATTTACAGAAACTGATTGGATTTATAGTGCAATGGTTGGACAGATTTGCTTCTTATACATGAAGTCTTGGATATTAATAATTTCTTTGAGTATTATCTTTTCCAGGTTGAGATAATCACCCATGATACTTTCAAATTACGTTTTCAGACAAATCCAAATATCTGATATCAGTGTGTTGGCTTAAACAACCGACGGACCAACAAGACATTGACCACCACTTGAATAATCCCCATAGTTAATAATAATCATTAGTCCAATAATAATTATTGGAGGCCTAGTGCATGCAGCATGCAATATTGCTTTGTGAATTGTTATCAATGACAACTTAAAGCAGGGCTTAATCTGGATTTCTCCTTGGGAGGGGATGTGCCCTTGCCTGCAAGAAATTTGCTTGAATTTCCACAGTGCAATGGTACAATTATACTCTATTTTATGACAATGTCATATATTACCATAGAAAATAATATAATTATAATTATATAATATTAACTGATATCATGGTAGATAATAAGAGTCCATGCAATACAATTATATGTAATACAATAATGTAAACAGGAGCAAAGGCCATTGTCATTAACCTCATGCACTACTCCTCCAATAGTTAATATTATTTCATTTTGTCAAATATTTCTGTGGGGGAAAGTCATTTCTGTCATTTTAGTATAATTTAGTTGTACAAAAGTGTTTGCGCAAATATTAACATTAAATCATACGCTTTCAATATGATGGTATCATATATCATAATGAATAATGGCACTATTATTTATAATCATAGAATGGTAAATAATATAATGGAATATATTTACCAAATGCAAAGCACTTAGTCTATTTAAAGTAGGCTTGTATTGGCATTTAAAATATATCCATCACTGAATAAAATAATTATAGTAAGAAATAAATAAGAGCAAGAATAAAACATCTCATTTAACTGTAGTTTTGCAAATGTTGGCCCAATACAGAACTTAAAAAGATTGTGGAATTTTGACCCGCAAATTTTTTTGCCCCCCCTGAAAAAAACTGAAATGACGTCCCTGCTAGGCCAGCGTGTTATCCATTACTCTACTCTGTTAGACTGTTTTCATGCCACGCATTATAATTTTATAGCGCAACAATCATCTTGCCCCGTCTGTCAACTTGCCCCAGAACACCCTACAACGGGGCATGACAAATATTAATAATAAAATTATTTGCTACAACTGCAGCAACAGCTATCAATGATGATGATGATGATGATGATAATAATAATAATAATAATAATAATAATAATAATTATAATAATAATAATAATTAATATTTAAGTCCCTGAGGATCCTAAATAACTCGGGGCAAAAAAATTAAAAATAATATTACTATTATAACGATGCTAGTATAGCAGTTGAGCGTATACCTGGGACGTGTATGACACTGTATATGGGCCCATATGCAATTCGTGTAGGCTCTATAATCTTATAGGGCCTATAGAGCCTACTTGCGGCAGTTACTGCGTCAGAGTGCGGCTGCTAAAGTGTCACATCATCCGTCGAGATAATATATAGATAGACCCACACGTAGGACGATAATACTGATGAAGGTTAGTAGGTGCTAACTATAGAAACCCGGAACAGACGCATTTCCCGTATAATATATACCTATAATTGCCTATACAATACATAGGTCGCTGCTTCTTTCTCCCCTCTTTGCCACTCCTTCATCTCCATCTTCTTCTTTTCCTCTGGTCCGTGGCCATCCATCGACCCTCCTCATCCTCTTCCTCTACCCCTGCCCTTCTTCCCTTCCCTCCAACCCTCCTGCCTTTGACCAGCGCCGCAGTCGATCCATTATATAGAGCATTTTATACGTCGCCCTCATAAGAAGAAGCACCGGTCCGCCCGTCCATCCATCCGTCCGTCCATCCATCCATCCGTCCATCCATAGGTGGCTGTTCCCTCTGTACATCCCCCGTCTTAATCGACCAATTATTCTCAGGAATACAGTTGCTCCGGCGACACCGCCTTTCAAGAAAGCACCTGCCTCGATCCTCCGTATACATACACACATCCCTCCCTCTCTCACCACCGCCCCTCTTCCCCTTTCTCCAATCGGGAAATCCGCCACTGCGGTCGCGTGCGCCTTTTAACCACCGCGCAGGCGCTGACCACCGTTGCTTCTGCTGTTGCTCCCATATATTTATGCACACATATTATACACATACATCCATACATATATACATTATGTTTCCATACATGTATGCATGTATAATTGTATATACATATATCTAAATACGTCGTGAATATTTGATAAGTCGGAAATATGGCGCTCTGCGACGACCCGTCCATCCGTTCCCCCCCCCACCCTACCCACCTCCAACCCCACCCACCTCCAACCCCACCCCTCTTTGGCGGCTCCAGCAGACGTCATCGTCGTCGTCGTCGTACGGTGGTTCGACGACGGTCGTCTGCTGCCGCCGCAGTCGACGCATTGTCCGGTCGTTAGGCGTTTCCATTCTTCCGGTCGGGCGGCGGTCGATCGCGCGATATCGTGCCGAAAAGACGCGGGAAATGAAGTCATTACGACGCATTCGTCGTCTGCTGCGGCAGCCGTCACCGGGCGCCATTACTCCGCCGCAGGAGGAGGATGCATGGGATGATGTGGAGAAGGAGGAATGGGAGGCGTAGACACTTCATTAATGTTCGAAGCGGCGGCGCTCGTCTGTTGCGGTCGGCGCTGACAACTATATCCAACAGGTTTTTATGGGCGGCTAACGCCCCGTGACTGGATTTCAGGGCCAGACTCTCGTCCATATATTACGCCGCAAGCAGGTGCTTCCTATTTGGCGGCGGCGCCGACTCATGCAGTAGGCGCTCTATAGATACATGCATGGCGCATGCGCTCTCTAGGCCTATCTCGACGACCTCATACGCAGACGAATATGGTGCATAAGACCCGGATGAACGTTCGGCAAAGGATGCCAGCGTCCTTTGACAATTATTATTATGTTAGGAGGAGGGGAGAAGAGGAAGAGGAGGGAGAGCTATGGCGCAGTAGTGCGAGTGTGTTACGTCCGCTGTAGAGCAGTTTCATCATAGCCATTGTGGTGAGAAATGTGGCTGATTGTATAATGCTCTATCCGCTGCTATACATCATGTCATTGTGGATGGTGAACACACTGAACAAGCTTCGCACTGTCCCTTAAGAGTCGTTTCGGAGAAGTGACGCGTATGTGACACATGGAAATAAATCACGCTGCTTACCTGCAGCCAGCATCATGACGAGGCGCTGAGGCGTATACCCACATTAGCAGTGCTTAAAGTGTGGGAAAATAAGTGCCTGGACGCCCCTTACCATTTCAGACTGTGCTGGCCAATAAGTGGCAGGACGGCGTTCACATTTTAAGATAAGTGCATGGACGCCGTCCATGACCGTCCAGCCATACTTTAAGCCCTGCACACTAGCAGCCATTCTCTCCCAACGACAATGTGCCCACTATGAACACCGTAAGGGTAACATTCAATCTGGAAATGGTAGTTTACAGCACCGTTGTCGTAATGCAGGATGATGATGCGTCCCTGTCTGATCGCCTCTATGCCTACAAGTATAAATAGGCTACAGCCACGGCCCGTCAATCCCGTCATCTATTCTAGTGTCCTCTTAGAGCAGCTCACGATTGCACCTCACATTGACCGTCTTGCTCGAGACCGTTGCTATCAACTTTGCACAATTGCCCGCTCACTAACGTCTAGTGTCAGTGCCATTACTACTTTAATGCATAAAAAATTACAACCCACCTGGACAGTAGGCCTAGGCTATATTTAATCTAGACTCTCTGAGGGGTTCCCTCACCCAAAATCGCGGTGCTTTATTCGTGCACACCATTTCTCCTCCAGAAAAACTTAAGTGTAATAGTTCCCCTCCCCAAAAATCGACTGGTGTTGTGCATGGTGACCATGCACACATGGACAAAAATGTGATGTTTGATAGGGCCTACTGGTGAATTACAGAAAGAATTACTAAAGACGGTCACAATTTTTCAGTGGCGAAAATGCTATGATGATTTTCTGAGAATTTTACAGAAACACAACACCAACAAAAGTCGTCCAAAAAATGGGCGAACACATGGTGTCGCTGGCGGCTCAGCGGCCGTCCGCCGAAAAGGGACGTTTTCCCGCCCCCAGACACCAAAAACCTCCCTCCAAGAGCAGAGGGAATAGATTAAACACTGCCGCCTGGACTATACCTGCCGGTATGGGTTGAGAAAATTTTCAACCGGGACGTTCACGTGTAGTGACCTTAGAAAAGTTTGCCTTCATTGGAATAACTTAGGTTTCCAGATGAAAGAAAAATAATCACACAAGAATTTTGAAGTTATTCCAAAATCACTACAGATCCTGTAATTTATTACCAAAAACCGTGTTTCTTGAAAGATACAATTTAGAGGCTTAGGTGAATATTCCTCACAAAATACATCAAACTTTACTGGTTTGATGCAAGTTTAGCCTGACATGGTTTAGTTTTCTAACAAAAGAACAAACTGCACAATGCATTTCCATAATAGTGTTACCCAACCTGTGGGTCATGACCCAAAAGCGGGTCGCTATAATTTCTCGGGGAAATATTTAGTTTTTAGTCGTTTTTTTCTTAAATTAAATTCATGTTATAAACAGCGGAGCAACAACATTTGAATATGATTGAGCTATGATTGGCTGTTGTAGTTTCATTTTCAATGTTTCAAATATGCCAAGTTTAAAAAAAAATCAGCATATTTAGTACACAATTTTAATTTTATTCAGTGGTTTACGAGATGGCCACAATATTTGCAAGTGGGTCATGACCCAGAGAAGTTTGGGAACCACTGCCATAATAGGTCAGTTTAATCCAGTGACAGATCCAGAAACTTTAGAAGGGGAGAGGTCAAATGAGACACCGATAACACCCTTTGACCTGTTACTTTCTGATGACCTTTTTAATCTTTCTACCTAAATTTTTAAACTTCAGCACTTTAAAATCTGATGACTTTTTACCAACACAATCAGTAATGGGTGAAGGGAGCCCACGTTTTATGTAAACGTCAAATGGGGTGGGTCATGGCCGGATTGGCCCCTGGATATGTCCCTGGTCTAATCTCAATTTGAACTTTAAATATTGTATCGAGCAAATTTTGCCCAAATGAAACCTCAAGAGAATCAAACTAACTCTGGAGAATACTGTTCAAGTAAATAAAGAAATGTAGTTGTTGGCAAACAACACAGACTGAAAGTGTTGTCTTTGACACCTATTAAATATCCATATTCTTTTCCACTAATAATAAGTTTTTGACTACAACTGAGATTCTAAGCACACAATTCATTACACTACATCCTCAGAAACATACCAATTAAATTATTTATGAAGTCTGCAGCGACAATACTGTCGGAGTTAATAACTTGGATCCAGCAAAAACATTCTACTTTACTTGCAAAGCATAATTTGAATGCAGACAAGGAATATCGTGCTTGTCAAAACACGCCCTTAATAGGAGAATTCGCTTTGATATTTTAGAAGCACAGTAATTGGTTATTAGCCAGTGATATAGGCACAATGGTTGTACACAAGAAAGTAACAGTAAGTCATAAATTAAAGTTGCAAGGCATCTGCATCTCCTAGTTATTCACATCTAGCCAAATCTTATGCCATCTCAAAGAGAAAACTGCAAAAACCTTACAAGTGATTTGAAGTAAGGAAAGTGATGTCAGGGTAAAAAACTTTGGTCTGAAGCCTTAATGGAATGCCAGAAATCATATTTCATAAACCAAAGTTTCCTACTGACTGAATATGGAATCTAGCAACAAAATCAGTTATAGTCAAATTCTGTTGCAAAACATCCTGCCGAAGAGACTCCTCTTCTTTGAGTGCAAATATTAATTTCCTTAGCATTCTCTTGTAGCACGAATCAACGAGTCTTTTGTGTCTATGGAACATTTCTCTTTCGATGGATTCTGAAAGACCGTCAATGACATCCTAGAATATTCAACATCACAAAACATTCACAATCAGTTATCACCCTAACTTTTCATTCTAGCCAACACACCCACATTGCCATCAACCAAATCAAAAGCAATCGTCACAATAATTTCCCGAAAAATTTAAAAAAGATAAATTTAGCGTTAGGTTCAATATACTCTGTATATTGTCGCCTGAGAATTATCTTCGCATATCTCCACTTTTGTGAATTCCGAGATGCCTGCCTGCCTTCAACCTTCCTCGGCACGAGGTTGGTCACATTATGGACAATTCTTCTCCATCCTCTCCTGTCCTCGGTTGCTCTCAACAACTTCTCAGTTGATAAACCCGACCATTCACTCATGTCGTCCAACCACCTCCTCCTAGGCCTTCCTCTTGCTCCCGGAACCGTTCCTTGCATAATTTCCTTCTCTAGGCAATCTCCATGTTTCCTCATTATGTGTCCAAAGTTTGACATCTTCCTTCATTTGATAGATTCAAGTAGAATTATTTCTACACCAGCCATCTCCAGTACCCAATCATTTGTTTTTTTCTCTGTCCATGATATTCCAAGGATTTTTTATGCCTTTCATTTCAAAAGCCTTTATTCTATTCTCATCACTCTTTTTGATTGTCCAACTCTCACAGCCAAACATCATTACTGGCCATACAAGCATCCGTATTAACTTTAACTTCGTGGGTAGTTTGATGGCTTTTCCACAATTTCATCAGATCTGCACCTACTCCATGACCTCTCACAATTCTTACTCTTATCTCCTTGCTACACACCGTCTTCTGTTACGAGTGAGCCTAAGGACACGAATGTGTCCACTTGTTCTATGCTGAATCCTGATGTCCTGCACTTTGATGTCACATTGTTCCCCTGCCAGCGCCATACACTTTGTTTTCCCCATGTTGATCTCCAGACCTATCTTTCGACCTTCCCTCATGAGACACCCAGTCAAATGCCATATTTTTACAGAAGCAACAGGTAAAACAAAGAATAAATAAAACCAATGTGGCGCAGCCAATATGTCCTACCTCACTGGTAGATGAGAGTTGCAATGCTTTTGCTAAATGTTTACGGCCAGCGGACCTGACCCTTTCTGTCTCGTTGTCACACTTCACATCAATTAAAGGACGACTCAGTTTTGCCTCATAATGAGCCAGCCATTTTTTCACAATTTTAGTGGACAAATGAGCCACGTCTCGATCCTTATGTTTGGTCAACTTCCTTATAGTGTGTCCTGCAATAACAAATTTTACATACATAACAAAACAGTTTTATTCAGGTTGTTGCATAATACACATGACAGTGATAAAGAAAGAATCAGGGCTGATCTTTGCCAAAATGGCGCCCTAGTCACGGCATCCATTTTGGCGCCCCAGACAAAGCGTACATTTGGTCTTCCAGGCATAGTATATAGGCTTACATTTGACGCCCTTAGATTCCCACTCAATTGTTCAGCCCACATCAGAATCTAAAGATGAATTAGCCAGAACCGGTATACGCTGAACTGAGTATTTTAATATAACGTTTTTATTAGTACACTGAAGAATGGATAATATTCAATTTTGCAGAGAATGGTTATAAGTTAAAAAAAAGATTAAAATAAAAAAATTTAATTGGCACCCCTTTGATGGAAATGGCACCCCCTTGAACTTGGCACCCTATGCAACTGCCTGCTTTGCCTATGCCTAAGGCCGGCCCTGGAAGGAATAAAGAAAACAATATTTGGATGCTCAGTTAAGTCGCAGATAGAAACATGCTTCATCAACTTGTCTGGAGGCCTGGCTAGTGTCATACGTAATAGTGCCCAACATCTATTTAGGATGTGAGACCCATCAACACATGATACAGTCTTTATCAGCTGAGCAGTTTTGTGTCAGTATAGGGCAACCATTGCTAACTGCAGCTGGTTTTAAGCACTGGAGAAGGTACTACATGTCAAACTAGTGTAATTATAGCTGCACACATCTCTGTTCCCTACACCTAATCACAGCTGTAAGAGATGAAAATTATATTTATGCACTTCCCTACCCTGCATGCCTAATTAGAGATAGCAGCCAGGGTGGTTGGCACTTGGCAGATCAAAACGGGCAATTTCATGCTTCAAAACATTGTCTGGAAACAGCAGGAATTAATCTGGCCAGAAATATAAAACACCTTTACCCATAGCTAGACAGCAAGCTAACAGGAAACTCTGATATATAATCAGCAAAATGCCAAGTGCCATAACACTAGACAGCTATGTCATTGTGCTAATCACATTATGGTTAATAATTATATTATATACTTCTGTGTCCTCAGTGAAGTAATGGCAAGCCAAGGTATTAATGCCACATAAATGTAACGCAGAAAAGTCTTTGTTCATTTTCGCAGGCTGCCAACCATTTTGGATCAAGGCCCTTTTAAATGCTGGTCTGGCATGTTGGATCCCACAAATAAACAGATCTGCACTGCTTGTGCTATTTCTGCATGGTTAGCTTAGTATGCAACATGTCTTCTGTTGAACCTATTTGGATCTGTTAGGCAGAAGTATGAAGGCAGTGCTTTGCAACACTCATCACAAACAATCTGCTAAAATATGGCACTAAAACAGAAGATACCAATTTTTGTGGATTTAATGATGTCTCTGGCAGGAATCTTCTGGTCCAGTTTCAGAAGGCAATCTAAAATTATTTCACGATTTTGATCAGGCTGTTGAAGCAGAGTCTTAAACTTCAAAATATCTTCTATGACGACCACACCCTACAATCATTCAAAAAGAACAAATGAAATATATCAAGCATTAAATGCACATATTAAAACCATACTTCAAAGTAGCAAATGCAGAATGGGCAAAATATGTAAATGGGGCCAAACGCAAAATAAAATCTGGATCGTCAACAACTAACAATAGTGTTCTGAAATATTAGACATTTGAGGAAATGATTGCTTCAGTGAAGTAACAAGTCAGGGTCTTTAACATGACATAAACGATGCGCCACAGAAAAGCCTTTGTTCATTTTCGCAACCTTAACTGGCTGCTTAGGGTTGCCAACCATCCCGGTTTTGCCTGGACAGTCCCAGAATCGGCCAGTCGTGTCCCATGCCATGGATTGAACCCAAATTGTCCTGGAACTTAATGTAAATATGCATCCGATTATATATATTTCGTTCATGTTAGGCCCATATGGAATGTTAGGTTGCTGGAATTTAGTAAATGTCTTCCTTGTGAAGTTTATTCAAATTTCAAATATAGGCTACATGTCTTTTGGCGATTTGACTAATTTTTAACGACTATTTTCAGTAGCCTACACAGTAGATCAGGGATTAGGCTGACAAAAATTTTCATATAAAGATACACTTATGTTGACAGAGTAAATTGGTAATGGCAAGTAATTAAGGGCATCCCAGATAAGCAAAGTCAAAGTTGGCAGCGTGCTATTGACAACTAGACAGACCCTGTAGTGTTGGAGATATCTGGACACCCACACATTCTATCATCAGTCAAATGAGCATCAGTGCCAGATTTTACAAAGTCTACCCGGGTTTTCCGGGATGCGAGTAGGCCTAAACCCAGCTTCAGTAGACCTACCTTGAGACATTTGATAGTTGCCTGTTTTAACTGTTTCTTCTTGCCTTTTCTATCCCCAGAAATACCAGATGATCTAGGGGTACGAACTACAAAGCGATCCATTACATATTATATTCTCGTGAACTTTTAAGAAAAAGAAACTGTCAATATAACACAATTAATAGTAGTCCAGTAACCGGGCTGCAGACCTAGAAAAAAGTAGTATAGAGATGGTTAATGGCTTATTTGATTCACAAGGAAGCCCTGAATAACTGGGAGATTTTCTGCAAAAATCTGCCTTGAGCAAATTTTTTTACAAGCATTTATCTTAACAATAGCATAAAACATAACAATTGTTAGTAACGCAGATTGATTAAGAGGTTAAAATTGACTGCCATTTAGCCAAAACCAAAGAATAAATATTTGTGGAATGTACTAGAACACTCCTTTGTTTATTTATTTATTTAAAGTATTTATATAGCGCCTCTTCAAGAAACCTACTCAGAGGCGCTCTCTGCGCTAACTAGCCGAAATGATGTTAAGTGTCATAACAACAAGAAAATCTCATCAATTAAAGTTATCTATTACTATACCATACCACTTTTAAATTTATAAAGCGCCTCTCACACTACAACCTAATCAGAGGTGCTCCCAGTGCGAAGATCCCCTTGGAAAAAGAAGTTTTTAGGAAACGCGCAGAAACAGCAGTGCTTCCAGATAAGATCTGAGAACGAATTATAGTAGGGAGGCCAATCCAAAGTAAAGGGCCGACAGAAGCAAAGGCATGATGCTGGGTTGTAGCAGTCCAAGACCATGGTATAAGAAGGTCATGACGGTCTAAAGAGCGGAGAGGACGTCCAGTGGTAGTTGAGACAGGCCACCTAATAAGATCACAGAGGTATCGATGAGCTGTACCCAAGAACATCTTATAGGTAAGAAAGAGAATTTTATATTGAATCCGGGCAGTCAAAGGAAGCCAGTGAAGGTGCTCAGTCATGAAAGTCGAAATGTGAGAGAGGCGGGCAATCAAACGTGCAGATCTGCTTTAAGTACCAATTGGAGGGGAGCCAGGCGATACCCATCAAATATGCTATCTGTATGAAGAAAGACTGGCTTATAACAATAAACTGACCAACAACAGTTAGTGAGACTCAGACATTAAGTTGTTACCTAATCAAGAATATAATATACACCTACACTAACTGAATAGCAAGAAACTTCAATAGAAGTTCCATAGGAGTCATCTCACCGGCCACCCAATACTCCATCAACAATACCCATTCTACTAAAATACCCATGCTACTTTGTCTGCCCTAATATTGATGACAATCATGACAGTGACTGGACCATAACAACTCCAATAGACTCGGTCAATCAACACCTGCTCCAAAAAAGCTTCCAAAGAAGCTTATGAGCATGCAAAAATTCGATGAGTCGGCACAATACATCTATCAAGGGTGATAAGTTATTTCCACATCTTCAGCCATAGCGGTTGGTCGAACGTCGTGCATGGTGCCACAATGCTAAGCAACTACTTAGCTTAGTCAACACAGTGTTGAATATATGCACAATACATCACATGGATTAAGATCTACAATGGGAATCAACATAACCAGGATAATTGTGCTCTTTAATCGGGAGGCAGGCTGAGGAATGAATCATGTGGACCCAAACTTCCCATGTATTGTGATGGACTTTGTCAACAACCCACTGAGTAAACCTTCTGGGAAACTGTCACCAATCAAAGTTAATCAAGCTTTTCAAACAATAAACTTCTGCAGATGACACAGAGAATCCGAGCCGGGAGAGCTGTCTATGAGCCACTTTGAACTGAATGTATGGTCCATCTGTACACCATTTGAAGATAAACACTGCATTACTAATCAATTTTTCCCCAGAGTCCCAGCTCTTGTGCTGCTATTCTCAAACTTTGAAGATCTTGTTTACACCAGTCTCCAATGTCATCGATCCATTCACGGTTAGGTATTCCACTCTGCCCATTCCCATCCATATGTCTCAAAATGCCTAGTTCCATTTTTCTGCTATATCCATTCTGCATATATGACTAAATAGGCTCAGTTTTTGTCTCATCATTGTCTGCATTAGGTCTTCCTTTGTATTTAGTCTTCTTCGTACCTTCTTCTCTACAATCACGATTAGCCATGTGGGAAGTTAATTTATCACTTAGCGTTCTCTATTATGTACATAGTACATATCATTTCATCATTGTATACACATGGCATTTCCATTACAAGATCCTCTTTCTGATCTCCAAAGCACAGCTGGGAAATGCCCTAAATAACTTTCAAACTATATTATACAGCTGTTATCTGCATCTGCATCTTCATCTCACCCACTGCATTCTGCTGATCATCTTGATATTTCATCTCAGCCACTGCATTCTGCTGATTGTCTTCATCCTTTTGTTCCCAGGACCAGGACTGCTCTTGCCCAACATCATGCGCTTGATGCTGTTGGTCCCTCTGTTTGGAATGACCATTCTTCCGCTTTCAATAACTGTGGGCTCAGTACCCATAGGTGTCCAATGCCCACTTCACAATGTCTCTTCAGCTGGACCTATCCAGAGCCAGATGTTGCATAACTTGTAGGCCCTACATGTACAGCATGCGTTTCAATAAGGAAAAAACCTTATAATCATTACTTTATTATATTATTTTAGCAAGAATTCATTTAATCAATCCAGCTTCTATTTCATACATTCATTATATGGATTTATATAGTGCCTCTTCAAGATAGCTACTCAGAGGCGCTGCCAGCCCAGCAACAACTATTTTTTTATAAATTCAGCTTCAGTATAAGGTAAAGTGTATTTTGGCTTCGGAAATTATTCGCTCGTTGCAGCATTTTTCCCCAATCAATTCAACTTCTAGAGCTTGAACAGAATCCTTCTCATCAATACAGCTTCTATTTATACTTCGTCCATTAATCCCCAATTTAAGCAAGAATCTTTTCATCGATCCCACCTCTCTATAAGTTAAGTTATTTCATCAACCCGACTTCAACTTAGCGCGAATTCTTTTCCTCAATCCAACCTATTATAGGCCGGTTTGGGTCCACTATTCCGAAGGTCCACTATTCCTAACCCTAAACCTAACCCTAAACCTAACTATGACCCTAACCCTAACTCACCCCAACCCTAACCATAACCCTAAACCTAACCCATCCCAACCATAACCCTAACCACCCCAACCATAACCATAACCCTAACCTTAACCCTCCCCAACCATAACTCTAACCATAACCCTAAACTTAATCATAACCCACCCAACCCTAACCCACCCTACCCAACCCTAACCCACTGTAACCCTAACCACCAAGGATAACAAAAAAATATAGCGGATATTCGGAATAGTGGACCTTCGGAATAGTGGACCCTCGGAATGGTGGGCCGTTACCTTATAGGCCTACGCGACCAAAGTTAAAACCCATGCAATGGCGACTAATTTATACCGCTAAAGCGATAAGCACCATTAAAATTTATAAAGTTGCAACGAGTAAATAATTTTCGACGCTAAAATACACTTTTACCAATTTTAGAATAATAAGACGATTAATTACGGACAGAAACGCACACGTAAGCATTGAGCGATAATAACAGAACTAAGCAGCACAACAAACTTCCGAACAAAATGCAAATAATTAAAAACGCTCAAGTGCGATTTTTGCAGAAAATGACCCAATTGAACCTCAATATTTAAACTACACAACAAACCGCTTTTTGCTTGTATACTACTTTTTTCTAGGTTATACGTCGTTTATAACTTTGAACTACTGCACTATAGGCTATAGAAGAAGAAAATAATAAACCAGTGACTACTGACTCCTATGGTGTGCGCCATAGTATAGTAGCGGCGCGAAATAAAGTCAAAGGAAAAAGTAGGTAAGCAGCACTCTCGTTCAAATCACGGTACCTTTATTATCTAGATTTATTCAGGCGTCAATATTTATGTAATGGAGCCTAAAATCGTTTATTCTACGGCGTTGAAAAAGTCATCGAAAGGCATGTATGGTTAGGTTCGCTTCCACAGTCATATCCTAAATCAGATAGCATAGTAATGAAAAGCAGTTTTACAGATCAAGCGTCTAAATTATTCCTGAAGTGAATCAATTTTTATTATATCCTGATTTACTGAGGTCTATTAGAAATCGCAATCGCTATTTCGAGGCATCGACAATATTAATTTTTCGTTCATCGAAAATGTCGAAAACAGCAAAGTCTCGGGAGCCAACATATTCAGAACCGTAAACACTTGGAGATCAAGATATGATGAGGAATTAAAGCAATGGAATTATAAATTATAAGATTTCATGCAAACAATCTTCAGAGTTGCCCATTAGTGTATGTGCGCGCTACAAAACAGTTATCTGCCATACTTGCTTGATAGCCTCGAGTATTGCCTTCTGAAATAAAATGGCTGACAAGAAGAACGATTCAGGTTTGTTTACTGTTGCTTGGATACTTCAATGTTTGAGTTTTACTTTTTGTTTTGCATTGGTCTCGATTTTAATTGTAGCTGCATGCTTATAGTCAACAGCACGTATTAATTTAAAGTACGTTAGAAGGTTTAAACGCTGAAAACTTAGACTGTTGTCATAATTATTTGCATGACAGCACTGAAGTATTTTTCAGCCAATATTCTACACATTCACATATCATTTATGTGGGATAATGCGGCCAACTGTTTCTATGTGACTAATTTATAATAATGAATTGGCAAACATGTTCCTTTTCTAAAACAGCGGTTGCCATGCAAATACTTCTCGCTTGTCAGATCTACTATCCCAGTGAACTGTGACCAATACATTGGTTACAGCGTACGTCCTATGCACCTTCGAGCTTCAGGTTTCCCTCCCAAGTTCCAATGGTCATTTGTGAAGAACTTTTATTCTCGGGCTAATGCGGTCTATACACGGGGGCCTTAAATGACGTGGCACTTAATTCAAAAGGGCAGGGCTATTGAAGGATCACACCCAACCAATTCATTGAAAAATGAGTATCTGTTGACGTCCTATGTAATAATTATGGTTAGCTTAAAGTAGTGCTTTTAGGCTCTTAAATTATGTGTACCCACGTATAGTTCATCCTACGATACAATATCTGGTTATATTCTATAATGACTCGGTAGCAAGTAACTTTTTTTTTATAAATTTGATGAAAAATATTTCCTGACGAAATTGAAGCGAGATTTTTCGTGTGAGGGTCGGTTAGGGCTCAGGTTAGGCGTCGTGAGGGTCGGTTAGGGTTAGTTTTAGGGTTAGTGCAGTCATTCTGAAGCTGGATTGATGAACAATAATTTTCGATGAAAAATGGCTGAAAAATATTTCCTGACGAAATAGAAGCGGGATTTATCGAATAAATTCTTGCCTAAAGAGAAGCTGGATCGATTAAAAAGATTCTCGGCAAACTAGAAGTTGGATTTATTAAAGATAACAACGCTGCAACGTTAGTTCTTGGTGTCTACCGAGTCATTCTAGAACGTCTACCGAGTCATTATAGAATATAACCCAATATCTTTAAGATTTACATTGATGAAATTTGAATGTAAATTTGTCTATTTAAAATTTTACACATTTGAACGAATTTAATTACCCACTTTAAAAGATTTGCAGTCTACCCATTGCTCATCTCTGATGCTTAATATTACATATCCATTTTGCAACATGTATTTACTAACCGGTATGCATTGTACATATACTTTGTATGTAATTGTATTGTACTGTATAATGAGCATTTGTGAAGCACCTCTATTAGGGTGAACCATTCAGAGGTGCTTCCAGTGTGAAAAGCCCCCTTGAGAATGAGCAGGTTTTAAGAAGAGCTATGGAAGATGATAGACTGCCAGAAAGAATGATAGAGCAAACATAAGGAGATCATATTCCAAAGAGAAGGCCAATTGAAGCAAATGATCGAAACTGAACCATAGCAGTTCTAGTGGGGGAACCATGAACCACGTCTTTTGAGTGGATGGTGGGAGGAAGCTGAATGATTGTGAAAGTATTACACCAACAAGATGTTTTGTGACAAGACCCTGCTGAGCCTTGAAGATCAGAGTGAGAAATTTAAATTGTTTGCGAGCACTTAAAGGAGCCAGTGAAGTTCATTAAGCATAAATGTAGAGATACAAGAGTACCTGGGAAGGTTGACAATCAGTTTAGCAGCTGTGTTGAGCAACAACTGAAGGGGAAAGAACCAAACCTTAGGAAGATCAACAAGAAGGGAATGAATTGCAGTAGTCAATTTGAGAACATATAAAATGCATTATATAAACGGCATGCATGTGTATTTTATGTGTATTTTATGCATTTGTGCATGTCTTAATAATGCTATCCAAAACTCTCTTAAGAGGTTGAACGAAAAATCTCTGTGAAAGGATCAAAGAGTTAAAATTTTCTGAAAGTATCTAATGTCGTGACAGGCATGTATATTGTATACTACTCTATGTGTATTATGTATGCATCAACACATTTTGGAAGGGTGAATGTTTATAGTAAAATATTTGACCAAATTGATTTAACTCTGCAAAAGGCTTGCTCTTTAAGATACAAGTTTATGTGTTTGTATGTTTGCATTTTCAGAAAGTGAATCTGACAGTTGTGAAGAGACAGTGATTGGCAATGTTATTAAGTTCTGTGTTGTTCCGCCTGGCTACACGGGCCAACCCAAAAAAGGACATCTCATTTTCAATGCCGATTTTGAATGTGGTAATATGTCTCTTTGTTATTCTGCTGCACAAGTTTTGTCAACAATGCAGCTCAATGTGGCAGCTGACCCTGTTAATCATCAACTACTCATCTGTTTTGCATCCACTATTGTCATGCACTATTGTCATGCACTATTGTCATGCAGCATTCTGTTATTCTCTGCTGTCTGATTATTTTCTTCTGCCTGAAATTTTTCATTGTTAGGCTTTGCTGTATACTTCTGACTAGATATCTTGAAGATTGCTTTGATTTTACGCATTTATTCACAATAGATAAAACACGTTACAAAGCTGGAATACAATTATGCATTCTTTTTTTTCTTGGTGACATATAGAATTTTTGTCATTAAATTTTAATGTCATTGTTGCATTTTTTGGTTAAATTTCCCAATTTCATTGTATTAGAATGGATCAATACATCTATAGCAATAATTTTGATGCTTCTTTTCATCCTGCTGGTTGTGATCAAATGTGTTAACGATTTTGTGTAGTTTTTATGAAGTCTAAAAAGAACTTTTAACAAAAAGTTCTTCTGCAGATTTAAATTTAAAGAAAGAGTTAAATTTCTTATTTCACTTAATTTTTATGATTTGATTGTTTCTGAACACAGGAAACCTTGGGCGTGTTGATTACATAACTGATTTTGAATATGATCTGTTCATTCGACCGGACACTTGTAACCCGAGGTTTCGTGTCTGGTTTAACTTCACCGTTGAAAACGTGAAAGCAGACCAGGTTTCTCATTTCCTTTCATCACTTTGTGCCTAGTAAATGGTTAAAACATTTTCAAGGGAAACTATAATTATTACCAACAATCTGATTACTATACTGTTTGTATTTTGGTGGTCTATGTCACGCTATGGGATATAGTGTGTTGCGAAGAAGGACAGCAATACTGATGAAAGTGTTGGTTGTTGGATGATGAAAATATAAAATGAGGAATAGACTGGTATAAATAATTGAAAAGTTAGATATGGTTGGTCCCAGAAGAGTATTGCAGGCTGTCCGTTCTGTTAGTAGTTAAGATTGATGTTAATTAAGATTGTTGCATAACTTGTACATACACAGCACGGTGCGTTTGCAGGCATTTTATTAAAGAAAAAAAATTATTATTATTTTTTTTTTTTTCAACAAACAACATCAGTAATAGAAAATACAATGAACAAGAGAAGCAGTAGCCATTGTTCTAAATGACGATAAAGAGTCAATAATTAGATCTCCTGTGGGTCTTGCTTAGCTAGGGTGCCTCGAAAGGCCACCGAGTTGAAATGCTGGACAGTTATAGAAGGTGTTGCAACAAAAAACAAGTCTCTCTCAGATCACCAGAAGACAATGTTAGCATGCGACCTAAATTTGACAAAATGTTTAGGTCACTAGTGCAAGTCTCAAGGGCTAGAGGAACAAAATATATGTGTTTAAAAGAGCGACGCATTTGTCGTTTTTTCTCATTCAATTTTTTTATTATTATTATTAGACATGGATATTTAATAACTTATGGTTTATGACTGTGGATTTTGTGAGAGGCATCTTCTGATTTTAATCAACGAAAGAGGAGATATTAGGATGAATGTGTTAGCCAAGAAAGCTGGACATTAACTGGATTATAGGTCAGAAACTTAGATGCAACATACATGCAATGCATACAAGCATCCTGGTGTGAAGATGCTGCTTCAGCTTTGTTGTAATACTTACCGACTGAGGGTATAGGATTTCCCATACGATTTACTACATTTTGGTCGGTAAAGGCTAAAGCTTTTATGTATAGGTAGAATTAATTATGTTGATGCGACAATTCATTACTTTGGTTTTGAACTTCTGGTATTTGTTTTTGATAGTTTAGTCAGATTCACGCTTAATGTGCAAAAATGACGATTCGTTACAAAGTGCTTGTTTCAGCTTCCGTGCTGTGCTTTGTTTCAGAGAGTTATTTTTAACATCGTCAATTTTAGCAAAACCAAGTCACTCTATCGCGATGGAATGTCACCGATGGTCAAGTCTTCCAGTCGACCGAAGTGGTCAGTGAAATGATTCAATTTGATGACATTGCATTTGAATTCTTTCAAATCAATGAATTGAATGAATTTGTTTATTGCATACAAAAGTCATATTTGTTTGTTTTATATGTGCACTTGTTATAGCGCCCCTTCAAGCTCTCTAACTCAGAGGCGCTCCTGACTACAGCGCGGACACTGCATCGAAGTTTCATGCCGAAGCGCCAAGCAAAATTTTGTGAGTGAAGGACTTGCCCAAGGTCCCTACGTACGGGGCGACTTGAGGTGGATTCGAACCTGCAACCCTCCTGCTGCAGGGCATCGAAGATCGAACATACCAACTACACCACAGTTCCCCACATATACAGTACAAATAGTCAAACGAGGAAGTGTAAGCTCCAAATTTGCATTATGTTTCCTGCCAAAATACGTTTAGGGTGATGAGTTTTATAGCAAATGAGAACATAAAGAACATTTATTATTGCAAAGGCTTTAATAGTTTTTAAAGTTAATTATTTAAAAAATATAGCGGCAAAATATATGTTGTTGAATTATCAATCGTATTTAGTGTTGAATAATGTTTAAATTCAAAACTTTGAAACTTTGACCCTTGATTATTAATAAATATATGAACTTGAATAATTGTTTAGTTATTGTTTCTGATTTGTTTGTATCTCCTTCGTGTTCCACTGTTCATGAGAATGTTGCTTGCAATCTACTTACTTTTTAAACATGTTTGACAATTATTGTTCCGAAGGCATACTGCGAAATTCTTGGAAATTTTTTGTAATCAAAACAGTGTAGGTGAAGACGGACCATGTATGTTTTTGATTCTAAATAATTTATTCTTAAAAATTCAGCCGAGGAAGTAAAAACTGTGAAATAATTCAGAACTTATGTTTTGTTTTGTGCAGGATGAGAATTCCGCACAAGAACGTCTACTATTATCGTTGTCCAGAGCACCGTAAGAACTACGTCATGTCATTTGCGTTCTGCTTTGACCAAGATCGTGATGTCTACCACTTTGCCTACTGCTACCCGTACTCCTATACACGCCTTCAGAACTATCTGGATAACCTGGAGATGAAAGGCTACGAGCATTTCCAGAGGGAGCTGTTAGCTTCTACACTGGTCAGTTGTGTACTTGTTCCATTGGTCATTTGTGTACTTGCTCAATTGGTCAGTTGTGTACTTGTTCCATTGGTCAGTTCTGTACTTGTTTCATTGGTCAGTTGTGTACTTGTTCCATTGGTCAGCTGTGTACTTGTTCCATTGGTCAGTTGTGTACTTGTCCCATTGGTTCATTGTGTACTTGTTCCATTGGTTGTATTATGCGTTGTGCAATGAATTTAATAGTTTTCTGGTTCTGTTTGATTTGCCATAATTATCCATACGATTTTTTATGGCATTTTTAAGAAAAAGGCTATAAACTGACATTTCAAAATGAAATAATTGCATTATTTGTGTTAAGTACTGGTGATTGGCCAATAAGTTAATAAATCTGAATGACCAAGTTGGACTTTTGATTTGTGTCTTTTGTGGCAAGTGTATTTTCTTGTAGTTTATGTGACTTTGTATCTGTATTGACAACAAGTCATGCAGGCATGACGAGGTTTTACTGAACAATACTCAAATAATTTGAGCATCAGTTGATCAATAATGATAATGCAAATGTGTTGCTGTCTATTTTGCATTAGCAACAGCGAAGATTAGATATCCTGACAATAACAAATCCAGCCAACAGAGATTGTCACGAGAAGAAGAAAGTGGTCTTCATCACAGCCCGGGTCCATCCTGGAGAATCGCCTTCATCACTAGTTTGTCAGGGTAATTGACTGCTGGTGTCTATGCCTGTAAACCAGTGGCTTCATAACTACTTTCTGCTTTCCATGTATTATATGTATTTTTAAAGTTTGACTCATCACTGTCATCAGAGTTCAGATTCGTAAATCGTAATTTGGGATATATATAATTTCAATATAATATTGTGGGTATCTACCTGATTGATAATTTCAATAAACTTTTGTGCATAGCTATCTGATTGATAATTTCAATAAACTTTTGTGCATAGCTATCTGATTGATAATTTCAATAAACTTTTGTGCATAGCTATCTGATTGATAATTTCAATAAACTTTTGTGCATAGCTATCTGATTGATAATTTCAATAAACTTTTGTGCATAGCTATCTGATTGATAATTTCAATAAACTTTTGTGCATAGCTATCTGATTGATAATTTCAATAAACTTTTGTGCATAGCTATCTGATTGATAATTTCAATAAACTTTTCTGCATAGCTATCTGATTGATAATTTCAATAAACTTTTGTGCATAGCTATCTGATTGATAATTTCAATAAACTTTTGTGCATAGCTATCTGATTGATAATTTCAATAGACTTTTGTGGGCGTCCACCTTATTAACAATTTCAATTATTTTCTGTATGTATAATTTTTTTACATCTGAATTCAATGTCTTGTTTCCAGGTGTAATCGATTACCTGGTCAGTAATCTGCCAGCTGCTAAGATTCTTCGAGATCACCTTATCTTTAAAATCGTTCCAATGTTAAATCCAGATGGCGTTTACCATGGCAACTACCGGTAAATATTCCTCTAGAATGCACATTTGGCCAAACTTTGCAATTTAGAACACTAGAAAGTTAAGGAAGAATCTTAGCATAAGCATAAAAGCAGGAAACTGGCTAATATACCCACAAGAACATGCACTCACCTATTAAAGTTCTGCTAGAAATTCAAGTAATTTTCCTTGCCTACATGCATTGTGATAGTTTGTTAGTAATGTTAGTAACAAACAATCTTATTTTTCATGTAACCTGTACCAGTGTACGAGGATGTGGTATGACATCTAAAATTTTCAGTATATGAGGATACTACTACTACTCAGGGCTTTTTTTAGCGTGCAGTTCTACACAAAATGTGCAGTTATAAATGGATTTTGTGCAGTTGTAGAAGCACTTCCGTCATATTCCGTGCAGTTAAAACTAGTAAAAATAGGTCATTTTCCTCAGATTCTGAGTAATTTACCATGGAGGATGAGAAAGGAGAGAAGAGGATGTGCAGTTCTAAAAATTCCTTAAAAACAAACCTACTACTACTTTTAAAAATATTTTATGCTGGTGGCTTCAGTACTAACCTTAGTTATTTGCATGCTTATTGAATGGTTTATTTTATAAGGCGTCAGTATAATTTTTGAGAGAGCTTGGCTCCATCTAAGGAAATTTTGAATGACTTTAGTACCCACATTTAGCCCAATATTTTTCAGGTCTCATTTTCAGTTTGACTAAAAGCCTGGTGAGTCTGCTGACAGCGGCGGCGCCAGGATTTCAGTTTTGGTGGGGGTTGAAATTTTCCATTTTCATTCGCCTAAATTTCTGACAACCTTTTTTTTCATTTGGTCAAAATTTCAAGAAAATATTTAATTTTTCCAGTCAAAAAAGCTGACGATCTTTTTTAGTCGTTTGGTCGAAATCTCGTGAAAATATTTCATTTTCCCTGCCCCAGATGACCTTTTTAGAGGGGGCTTAGTCGAAATCTCATAGACCCATGGTACCGCCACTGTCTGTCGGGAAAGTTAAGGCTTGCAAAAATTGTATAGTCGATGTTGGGCATGATTGCAATAAACAACACTGCAAAATACTAGAAACAAATTTAAGAGAGTTTAAAACTTTTGACTGTGGAAACTATGTATAGTGTGCTGGCCTGCTGGGCTGTAATCAAGGGTATACGCGGGTAAGCATATGCTTAACTCTGGGAAAAAACGACATCGTATACTCACCGCCGAAAACCAGGGTACACGCGGGTATACAGCGTATACTCTCCTCACAAAGAGTGTGTGGGTATACGCAGGAAAGAGGCAAAGGATATTTAGGTGTATTTTTCAGGAAATTCGGAGTGAAAGACTAAAAAAGGCCATCAGATTTTTCGGACGGGAAAAGCGGGAATTTTTTTTAAAAGTCATCAGAGATTTTGCACAAAAAAATTTGATTTTTCTCCTGGTCAGCGTGTACTCACCTCAAAATTTGCCAGTACAGCCCTGATAATGTGTGTTATGTATACTGCGTATGTACATAGGTGAACATTATCTTACTATTATTATTTTAATTATCTCTGAAAAGGCGCATAATGAAAGGATTCTACAGAAAAGCGTAAAATGTTTCTAGTTGTTCTCTGATGGGCTATGATCTGAATCGACATTGGCAGGAACCTTCTCCGTGGTCTCATCCGACTCTCTACGCTACAAAGAACGTCCTAATGGAGATGGATGCAAGTGATGTACGCTTTATTCACAGGACTTACCAAATGAAAATGTGTAACTGGCAAATCAGTATAGCTGCTCTAGTCATTATTCATTGCCAATTCGTTATATTTTCATAATTTATTATAAATGAGTAAAAAGTGTTATTTTCATAATATTGCTATATTCACATGATTTTGCAAATAGCATTGTAAAATGGAAAATTACAGATTGCTGTTTTAGTTATTTATTCATCGTCATTATATTTTGGTATATTCAAATGACTTCATAACAAGCACTAAACTTATTCTTAAATGTATTGTAAGAAAGAGAATGAGAATTATACTTATATTCATAGACAATTATTGTGTAGTAAAACATTTTTGAAATTAGTTCTTGTTACGTTACAATTATATTCATTAAGCATTAATTAATTTATCACTTAGGCACATATTCAAAGCGCTTTAAGTACCTAACAGAAATGCTACATGCTCGACTATCTTGCTGATCAAAACAAGTGTGTTTCACTACAGTTACAGTGTCTTACTCAAAGTCAAGAGCAGTAACGATAATGTAATTGAAGGCCGTTCCAGGGGTATGGTCCAATGCATATGAAAGCAGTCTGGGGTAGAGATGATGTGTGAGATATGGCACCTGCATATCGCCATAGACTGCAGAGCACAACAGTCACCAATGTAGCTGCTTTAAGACTAGAATACAGAACTTCTGATGAATGCTACTAGGCCAGTGCTGACAGCTGAGATAAGAACTACAAGGAATAAGACTGAAAATAATGTTAACTACTAACAGTAGAAACAGTTTGAACGATATGATTGGAACAGACATTTGTTAGCCATGGCTATAACAATAATAAATTCTAAAAGCATTATTATTATTATTTACAGAAACTTGACTTGGATTTCTACGTTGACATCCATGCTCATTCGACGCTTATGAACGGATTCATGTATGGAAATGTCTACGAAGATCAGGGTCGCTATGAACGCCAGGCAGTCTTTCCAAAGCTGTTCTGGCAGAATGCCGAAGATTTCTCACTAACAAACACATCGTTTAACAAAGATGCAGTCAAAGCAGGAACCGGACGAAGGTAGCTGCGCCATGTGGTGTCAAAGATGCGGTGTCATTTTATTCTTCTGTATTGTTTATGTGGTGGAGTCGTTATGTTAACATCTGATTCAGCCTTCTTGTTGTTGTTGTTGTTGTTGTTGTATTTAATTACCAAGCATTAAGAGTCACTCATTTCGTTTCATTGAAGACCAATTTGGCAATGCAATTAATTTATAAATTCTCGATATGGAAGCAGTGCATTGCACAACTTGTTGATAATTATGAAGAATCTTGACCAGATTGTTTGTCTTTGTGAGAATGGCGCACAAGGTGTTAGTGCCTTCATTTTTCTTAGCCTCAGTTACTAATTGGAATGTGACTGTTAAGGCACAGCAATCTCTGATTTTGTTCTTTTTAGGACACTTGGTGGTATACTGGACGAGAAATGCCACTGCTACACTCTTGAGGTCTCTTTCTACAGCTATACAACTACATCTGGCTCATCTACCGTTACTCAGCCATATACAGAAGAAGCCTGTATCCTTTCGTTTTGTTTGTTGAAACTGTAATTACTTTTAATATAATGCCTGTACATGAGCAATTGACTTTAGGTAATCTGACTTAATGACAGAAGATCAGGACTCATCTACATGGTCTTTAAGTACTTTGTTTGTATGTATGTGCACTTGTTATAGCATCCCTTCAAGCTCTCTACTCAAGAGGGGCTCCTGACTACAGCGTGAACACTTCATTGGAGTTTCACGCCGAAGCGCATGAGCAATTGCGAGTGAAGGACTTGCCCAAGTTCCCTACGTGGCGACTTGAGGTTGATTTTAACCTGCAACCCTTCGGCTGTAAGGCGACGAGCATACCCACTACACCACCACGCCCACTTGTGGAGCAGATGTAAAGAAAGACCCATAGAGTTAACATTATATGGTGCTATTTTCTTCTGTTTAGCCATTTTGGATATCACAAGTGTAAGTGAATTGTATGGATTGATACAGAAAGAAGGCAACATTATGTAAATAAACAATCAAGATCAGATAATCTGTACGTTTACCTAAATCCTCTTTCTAGCCAACAGTTTTCTGTGTCTTGTTAAGAATTCTCAATTTAACAACAGACTTTAGAACTTGAGGTGAAAGACTGAATTATATTGGTAGTCATTCGTCTTGCAAAGTTCTGTAGAGATGCACTGTTTTGGAAGCTGCTGAAACAGACATGTCAACTATTTAATGACTCCACGAGTTACATGACTTGGCAGCGAATTGACAATGTCAAGTGACCTAACAAGCAATTGTACTTCCTAAAACAATTCGTATTTTTTATAAGTATTTCTGTGGCATTTAATTTAACTATAACAATTCCTTATCTTTACTATCAGACATGAAACTTGGTCAGAATCTTACAAAGACATTCCTAGATTACTACAAACTGACTGGCTACATTAACGTTAAGTCCACGGATAATCTTGATTCTAAACAGGCGCAGTCTCGGGAGACAAGACGTGAATTTCACTTTCCCATCGCCCGAGCAACTTCTGAACCAGTCCGAGAAGATAGCAAGTACGCATAGATCCTGTCGTAACACAGAAAAATTGAATAGCCTGTTATGCAGGTTTGGACAAGAATTTGAAATTCAACCTTTTTGCAAATGTACTGGTAACTAATTAGAGCTGACTCTTAGGTTGAACTTTTTCTTTAAGATGTCGGTCTGTGAAGGTGAAAGAAAGAAGAATCCTTGCCATCTTTAGCAGCAGTTTGTTTAGAAAGTTAACTGTTTGCAATACTGTCATTGAAGCATTAATACCTACCTACCTAATAGCTTAGAATTCTCAATTGCACAACTCAAGCCACTTTGCATCTTAACCTAGTAGTGTGCTCAATTTCTGTAATCAAACTCTCTCTTGAAATAGTTCATTGGTTATACTTTGAATATATGCTCCATCACAGTTATTTACTAAAGCGTAATACCAAGATTTAATCAGTCAAGATTGATTGATTAATTGAAAATGGTATTACATTTAAAACACACTTTATAAAAGTCCAGATAGACACGCTTACAAATATCTATACATACAAAATCCATAATTCTGCCAGCAATATGTTTATTATAATTAGGTAAAATTGGAAAAGCTCATGGAGCATTGGAAGAAAGAGTCTATTAACACATTAATGATGACCAGCATTGGTTTCTCAGTCATGGGCGCCCGCACATAGGGGCAAGGGGGGCACTTGCCCCCCCTGGAAAATTGAAACCTATGTTTTTAGCTACTACTTTTGGGTTTTTAACAAATTTCTTTTCCTTAATGCACCAATGATATGAATGATACAGTCAGAATTCAGAGTTAATAGACGTTTAGAGATCTCTATAGAAATAAACATGCTCTGATAAATTTCTGCCTTGCATGTTCAAGCCCTTTCTAAAAACTCTAACAATGACCATTGGCTTTCAACCCTACTGTGGGCACCCATGCAATCAGCAGGCCTATCGATTATGGCCTACTTGAGTGGAATCCAGCTGTAGTGCAAATAATCACAGCTGCAAAAAATTAAATACTAATGCAAATTTTTTTAAATTTCTCAAGGTACACTGAAGTTACATCAGGGATATATGCTTATTCACCAGCATTGTAATTATATAAACCAAGTCTGCTATAAGCCAGGCTCCATTTTGTCTATTTTGCAAGCTGCCAGCACAGAATCCACGGAGGTCAAACTGTAGATAAACTTGGCTCTGGTTTTCACGCCTCAGGATTTACACCCAAAACTGACATAGAGATCTATACAAAAGAATTTATACCCACACTCATCTGATCCTCGGATCCCACCTTCCTAAATAACACCCGCATTAACAGTTACTCTGGCCCTCTGGCTACCAGACTTTGGAATAGGCTTCTGACTCGATGCAGCACATGTGAAAACGCTGATGCCCTGCGATTGGCTTTCGAGTGGCGCTTTAGAAGCAGCTAGAGGAGCACTTGCCATTGAAAACTGACACCTATTTTTCTTTCATTCATTCTATGGACATATAGTGAACCTTTACAAAATTACTTTTTAACATCTACTTTGTATTTTTAACAAATTTCTAAGGAAACTATTCATATTAAAAATTATACACAAAATGAAACTGAGAAATTTGCATAAGAAACTTCTTTGAAAAATGCCCGTATTCTTAATTTCCTGCATTGCATTTTCGAGCTTTTGCTACTAAAAAATTTGGTGACTATCGTAAAAAATTTTCCCCCCCCCTGCAAAAATTTCTGCGGGCGCCCATGGTCTCAGTCACTTTATGTTATACCGTCATTACTAAATTATTATAGAGATACTTTGTAACTCTTGACTAGGTACTTTTAATTGCGTTTTTGCTACATATTTGTGCAGATATGACAAAGCATCTCAAGAAAACCGCTTCGTTCTTTGAAAAGATTGGTCCAACTGCGATTTTGTCCAACTGTGACCTGAACAATGTTCAAACAAGTCAGGATTGGAAGAAAGCCAGGAGAAAATAATTGTAATGCAAAAATGCTTCAATGTCGAATCTACAAAATTTCTTCATACCCATAACATTTCTTAAAGTAACTGCATTATATGCAAACGTTGTTACAGATTTCAGTTTTGGTTCTCAAAATGGTCATTTCATATTGCTTATTTTCAACTTGAACTCTGTAGGTTTAAGTGCAGCAACCAATCCCGTTATGTTTTAACATAAATTTTGTAGCTTATAGTTAGTTCTATGCTGGAAGAAGCAGTTTTATTTCTAACATTTGCCATGTACTGAACTTTTGTAGGACCAATTGAATGTAGTCACTGTGCCAGGAAGGTGTTTCCATCAAGACCATAAAGACAGCATTTGTTTGGGGTGTGATGGAAATGCCTTCAGTTAATTAAACAGACAACCAAGTTTGGCTTTCACCAAATTCTTTGGAAACCTCTTAAGCTGTCAATTCATGACAGGTTCTTGGAAACCATGCCTTTTGATCAGTGTTGTCAGCGAGAATTAAAACTTTAAAACCAAGACAAGATAATGGCAGTGGCATTTCAGAACTGAAACCAAGACAAAGACTGTTGGGTAACACAACTGAGAATGACACCAGGACACTTTGTTCAAAATAGTACAAGAATGAGGCCTTGAAAAAATTATAATTCGTCAAAGTAATACAGATTAAATGATTACAAACAACTAACCTAGGTAGACCAATCAGTTTCCAGCTTTTGTTACCATTACATTTTATGAATATGAATGAGGTCCTTATTCATAGCATCGCCGATGATGACTTGTGTTTTCATAGTGGTGCGGACTAATTTTTAGTACAAGAGAACCTACGACAGTTGTGCAAGACGTATTAAGACCACTTGTTCAAGACAACAAGACTCACTTACCGTAGTTTATAAAAAGTAAAGAAATGATTTCAAGACTTAGATGACCGATTAAGAAGATCAAGAAGAGTTGTGATAAAACCTTTTTTGAGATGTCTTGTGACCAGAACCAACTCTCAAGACCATACAACCTTGCTTCTATAATTCTGTTATATTGTATGTTGCGATCACTGAAACAGTCACTTCTATCATAAGTAACTTCCACCAATGGTATTATATAGAACTGTATTTATATGTCATGAAAATAGACAAAATTGACAATATTTTTGCTATTTTAGTTAATACCGTTGACTCAAGATAATTAACATGTGCTACAAGCTAGAAGACATACAAGGCAATTAGAATATTTTGAATGAAATTACTGGCACAGTATAGCAGCGCATAAGTAGGTTCATACAATATCAACTGTAAAACAATGATGATAAAAATGTTTGTCATGTGGCATTACGCCAAGCATAGATTCATATAGCGATATGGAATGCCACAAATCAACCAATTTGATTCTAAATTCTACACAATTTGTCCATTTCTTTCAAACAGTGAAAATTCTAGTGATTTTTTACATTTTCACTACGGATTCCACTGATAAAAAAAACTGGTTGGTTAACATGTGGTGCGCGGTGGTGTAGTGGATATGTTCGTTGCCTTGCAGCCGGAGGGTTGCAGGTTCGAATCCGCCTCAAGTCGCCGCATAAGCACCTTGGGCAAGTCCTTCACTCGCAATTGCTCAGCGCTTCGGCGTGAAATTCCGATACAATGCCCGCGCTGCAGTCGGGAGCGCCTCTGAGTAGGGCGCTTGAAGGGGCGCTATAACAAGTGCAGATACAGTATATGTTTATATGCTTATATATGTATTGCACTAAGCATCACTGACACTTCAAAATGATAGCAATGATAATTTCAAGTCAGAAAACCAATATAGATACTTCACTTATCTTAGATTTGGATACTTTCGTGTAGTATCGAATTGCTAGCACCAAGTTTTAACATGAATGAACAATGCTAAATGTTTCTCTCAAACCTGATGACCAATTGCTAGAATAAAAACACTTGCATTACATTACACAAAGATGTTCGAAACATTCATTTATCTAGTGCTATCAAATTTAGCACTGCTGGCTAAAGTATAAAAAAGTGGCTTTTGTCATCATATTTTAAAATATTTCAGTCTTTGTATTTTTTTTCACAAATTTTGAATTTGTTTTCGTTTCCATGTTTTATTTATTTATCTTAAACTCAAACTAATCAAATGACAGACTAAGAAAAACAGTTGATGCCATGCTTATGGTAAACTTATGCCTCAAGAGATGCATGCCAAGAGAATTGTTTTGAAGCCAGAAATAGGCTATGTACACAAAGCAGTGTGTACAAAAGACAGGTTTATAAAACTGGCTCATTTGCATGAGTAAAGTTAATGAGTGGCTCATTCGCACGAGTGCAGTTAACTCCTTTTGCATCTGCAACATGCAGTTCAACATTTTTTAAGCCAACAATGTCAACACCTCACAACATGTGATTTAAAACAACTGCTGTTATTATCTACTTAGATATAGTTCTTGAGAAAGTTTTTACTTTCACAATCCCTAACAAGTCATATCTAACCATTCTCATAGCAACTGTCCACTGTTTACAACTGGACACTCAATTTTCATGTCTACCCATGGGACTATTTATCGGGACAATTTTGTTGGATGCCTCTGTTGAAAGCAGGCTTGTTACTATGGATATGTAAAAATAGACGATGAGTACCTTATCATCATACTAAATAGTATTTTGGTAGCAGATTATATTGAGTATAAGTAATCTGCGTTATAATCATTCAGAAATGATGTGCTATGTGGCATTTCCCCTCCGAAAATGTCCACCGAAATCGTTGTTCTTGGCGCATTCTGAGCAGCCTCCTCCTCGTCTCTTGCGGCACGTCGCCTTTTTCTCTGTCCAGCGGACGACAGAAGCATTTCCTTCAGAAGGGCTTGTTCTTTCTGAAGCTTCGTAATCTGATCTTCAAGTTCTGTATTTTCTTTCTTTAAATGCTCGGACCTTGCCAAAGACTCTTTTTCTTTTTGTTTACTTTTCTCACGACTTTTCTGAACAGAAATGTTGTTGCGTGCACGTTTCTGGAGATATTCTTCATCCTTTTCACCCTCTGACGTTCTGCTTGTTTGTTCCTTTTTCGATTTGGGACCCATTTTCTGTGTAAAGCAAATTTGAGATAAATATAAACGCTCAGTAGTTTATTATGCTAAATAGTGTTTTAAAATGATAAATCAATCCAGTTAATTGGACATACAATTCTGTTTAATTGTCTCCTTGTACTTATTATCATTCAATTATAATTTCCTAATTGTGAGGATAGCGACCCAGATGCTTCAAGGTGTCATGATGTGGAGCTGACGTGCACAGGCCGGTCAGTACAGACCAGTGGAGAGAGTCGGGGGAGAGAGCGTGGGACACATACGGGCATTGACCCAGGTTGTCCTTCGTGCCTCTCTCCCAATATTCTCTTCATCAGACAAGGTGGTCTAGCTGGTTCAAGATGTTAATGGTATGGACCTGCAGACCGGACAGGTTGAAGATGGGCAACATGACGCGAGACAGACTCAAACAGAGAGTGGCGCCGGACACCTATGGGCGTTTAGCCCAAGGATTTCGATGATGATGATGATGATGATGATGAATTGTGAGGAGGCAGAATTTTTCAGATCTAGGATAACATGAAATAATATACTAAGTATTTTTATATCCCCTGTTAATAAATTTTTATGTTTGTAACACAAGTATTTATACACCTCACAGAAATAACTCCTACTGCAAAACTATGTGGGCTGTATACGTTTTTAACTTAGCTGGCAAAGGACAGTAACTGCAAGGGCAAATCTGGAACAATAGCACACGAGATTAAAAAGTGAAAGTAATATAAAGGGGCACTCATACCTAAACAACGGAAAACCAAACTAAATGTGCATAAACAATTTGAAAGAAATCGGCATTTACAAATAGCCTTTCCAAAATTTCAGTTATTTGTAATTTAAAGAAATTTTAAAAACAATTTTACCTTTACTATCTTGTTCCTTTGGTTACTGATTGCAAATGTGATCCTCTTTCAGACAAACCTGCTGTAAAGTAAGAACATTTATTAAAATTACAAAGTAATATCGCTTATACCAATGATATCACTTCAAGAGAATTTTGATCACCTCCGAATTGGATATGATGCTAGCTCGCTCATATATTGCTGTGTGAGAAATTGACCATGCGCTCTATTGATTTTCGCCCCTTTGATTGCGCCCTTTTGATCTGCGCCCTGTTGATAGTTTGTTCTGTTCTGTTCCTAGCCATCCTCGGTACAAGGTTCGGCAGCATCATGCTCCAATTATCTGTTGATAGTGAATCGAGTTAAATTGAATACATGGCATAATGGACCTATCAAGTGTTGTTGACAACACAATTTAGTGTTTAAAAAATAATTAGGTTTGTGAAAATTGATTTGGGAGATCCAGCTGAAATTCGTTTCGGGGATTCAGGTCGTACCCACAACACAACCAGAGGAATTGACCCAAGCGTTGTATTTAGTCTCTCTGTTTAGCGTAGGGTGATCATACGTCCCGGTTTTCCGGGACATGTCTCGGTTTTTCGTGGTGCGTCCCGTTGTCCCGACAACTTAGGGAAAAGTGCAAAATTGTCCCAGTTTTTGACAAGAAAACTTGGACATTGAAAACGACAGTTTTATGTAAATGACAGAGCAAAGTGTAGTTTGTAACCCAAACAGAAGTCGCAAAGAGAAGTTGTCAATTTGTATGGAGTGTTATATTACATCTTCAAAGAGGAGGCTATAATTATAGGCTAGTTAGTTTAGTTAATAGATTTTAAAGATTATCAAGACGTAACGAGAGAGTTTTCATAATACAATTTCAGTGGCGGCACCATATCTATATTCTATATTGATTTCGGCAGGTCGCGTGAGGATCATAATGGAGTTAGACAGCTCATGTAGGCTAAGCACTGAAATAGTGAAGCAATTTCATCAAGATGGCAACTTAAAAATGCTGCCATTGTAATGTTAAACTTTTAAAAATCTTATGGTGGGGCACATACCCTCCCCAAACTTTCTTTCCTGCTCATTTAGTTCCAGAAACCTTAGACCTTCTTCTGGACTAGATCGCACACTGAGCGCTGATTGAGAGACTGCTCTCAAATACGAAAATGCTGCACTCAGTGCACTGACAACTAGAGCAGGTTGTAGATTTCTGCACTGAAGCCTGTGCTCAGCATTAAATTTAACTGTGATGATGTTATGTTCGAAAAGCGCTCACAGGACAGAACTTAGCAAAAAATCTCTTTTCCGAGAGAAATATCAGTAGGCTAACTTTTAAATTTGTCAAAGTATGCAGTATACTATAAGCAACAATAGCCTACTATGGCCTAACTGTGTACTTGATTATCCTATAGGACTATGGGCCCTCGTATAGTCTACGCATATAGTCCTGATGTAAAGGAATTACAATTACAATTGGCAGTTTTCCAAAAAAAAGGTGTCCCGGTTTTTGATCAGAAAATGGTCACCCTAGTTTAGCGCATAAATTTCAGTCAATGCGTGATTCATAGAAACAACTATCAGACAATTATGTAAGATTGCAAATTAAACACAAGTTATCAACCCTACTCTAATTTTGCTCCAGAATATATAATGCACTTTCACATTTTAGACTTACAGTATACAAACCAACATCATCAGCTGTTGCATCATTATTCAAAACACAGTTTTTGGTATTATTGTCACTTTGTCACCTCGGCAAGCGCGAGTACTTGCAGATATGTGCGCCAGCGTTTACAAATTAAAACACCGTATCACATTGCTACCAGATTGCTACAGTATTAATACCAAAAGAAAAGCCAAAATTTAGGATAAGAACTGAAGAAAGCTAATGGAGGATATAATCAGAATAGTAAAGAAAAGTAAAAAAAAATTAGTTGCATAACGGAGGTTGTTTCACTCTGATATAGGACTATAGGCTATATTTTATTCGCAAATCATCTTCCTTATCGTTCTTCAAGAAGCACTTGAAGACTTATTTGTTTAAGATTTATTATGAGTAGACATTTCTGTTACGCGCTTTCGTGCAAGATTCTTTGTTTAGGCGCGTAATAAATGACAGTTTAATAATAATAAAGCATATATTTTTCGAATTATAGCTGTCCGCAATTCTTAGGCCTAGGCCTACTATTTAGTATTTTTTGGGGACAGGCTTACCGCTTTAGTGTAGGTCCTGCTATTCTGAACGATGTAATTAAAGTAGAACTACGTACTGTATAGTCTGTATTCTGTAACTATAGTTTGCCAGCTAGAGAAAAGCAAGCAAGTAAGTAAACTATTGGGTTGGTTAATGTTGCAATGTGCTTTTTTTATCGAGTTTTGGCTGGGTCTATGTCAGTGTAAGAATTGTGGAAAAATAACTGGGGGGTTGGACCATTATCCACTTGAAATTTGGGTGTGAAAAACAGAATTTACTATGGGGCTCTAAGAAAGACTGGGGGGGTTGAACCCCCCCAAACCCCCCGGCAATTCTCACCCTGGTCTATGTAAAAGCCTAAAATATGACGCATTCGGATGGGTGGATGTAATTGTTATGGTTTGAGGAATTTTGGCGAACATCTAAGGAAGTCAGAACGTTTCATGAACCTATATATAGACTCAACGCAGGTGGGTTTCGGGGGTGAAACCCCCGATTGGCCCTAGGAAAAAGTTTTTGTAAAGGTTTTTTACCCGCTTAAATAAGAAAAACAAAACAATTGCTTGTAGTAGGCTAACAATTGTTTTCCTTTATATTCTCTTTGCTGCTTTATTCCCATTTTATTTAGGCCTACTGTAATGCTGTAGGCCTAATTGGGTTGGTGTCAGAAAGGGCATACGGCCAGGCCATCAAACCCCCAATATCCCACCCCCATCATAAATTCCTGGCTACGCCACGTGACTCAACCGAATCAGATTTTTCAGGTTACGGGTGCTATTTCAAATAACAAATTATAAATGTTATCTATAGATCGAAAATCGTTCAACAATTTTCTCTAGGCCTATGCATGGCTTGAAATATTATATCGTCACACACAAACCCTATTATATCATATTAAAGGAACAATTAAGTTCGTAGTACTGCTCACCTGCGTGAGAGCAACGTAAGCCTACTTATTATAATGAGTACGGTAGGTTTACTTCATTAGGCCTACGCCTGAGATCATAGACAAATAAAACGTCGCTACATGTCCATTGTCCAATGCAGTAGGGCCTATAGGCCTGTATCATTACATTATATAGTAAGCTTACAATATTTATTCTCCAACAGTGGCGGCCCTAGGGGGCTAAGGGGGTTAAGCCCCCACAAAGGTACGTGGTCAGGGCTTTGCACAGGGAAATGAAATATTTTCATGAGATTTCGACTAAGAAATCTAAAAAAACTCTAAAAAAGTCATCGGGAATTTTGGGGAACAGGGAAAATTAATTGTAGGCCTATTGATTTTCTTGAGATTTCGACCGAACGCCTAAAAATTCGTCAGGTTTTTGACTGGGAAAATGAAATGTTTTTCTTGAGAATTTGGCCAATGATTAAAAAGTCGTCAGAAATTTTGGCGAATGAAAATGAAAAAATTCATCCGCAATTCGTCCCTCTCAACCAGCCCCCAACTGGAATCTTGGCACCGCCACTGCTCTCCGATGCGAAGAAATTAGTTAAAAACCCAAAAGTAGTTGTTTGAAAAATAAATATCAATTTTCCAGCGGGGCAACAGTGGCGGCGCCAGGATTTCAGTTGGGGGGGGGGGGGTTGAAGCCTCGCGGCGAAAATTTCACATGACCCAAATCTTATGAAAATTTTCCATTTTCGCCGCCAAAATTTCTGACGACCTTTTTTTTGGTCGTCAGCCAAAAATTGTGGATATTTCAATGTAAAAATTCGGATGGCCCTTTTTTAGGGGGGGGGGGGGCTGAGCCTCTTGTAGGGGGGTTAGCCCCCCAGCCCCCTAGCGCCGCCACTGGGGGGGGGGCGGCAAGTGCCTCTTTTGCCCGTATGTGCGAGAACCAATGTAGGATGCCATAGTCTATAAACCTGCAAATATATGTGTAGGCCTATATATAAGGCCTATATGTAATGTATATGCAGGGTACCGGTACTTTAATTGACTCCTTTGTATAATTAGGCTCATAGGCGTAGGGGACATTTCGGAAGTGGGGGGTAAAATTTTTATTTTTGCCCGAAAAATCTGACGGCCATTTTTTAGTCATTTCCTGTAAATCTTCAGAAAAGTTTGCTTTTTACCCCTCTGTGTGCCCGAAAAAAATCCGCCTGTGCCTGTTTGCCCGAAAAAAATCGAAATTTTTTGTCCGTCCGTGCCTCTTTTGCCCAAAAAACACATTTGCCCGAAATTTGGGGGGGCATATGCCCCTCCTGGACCCCCGCCTCCTACGCCTATGATTAGGCTACATAAACTTTATCGGCGAACATAGCCTAGTAATTAGCTAATACCGTGTAGCTGTAGCACAAAAGCTTTTGGGTCGTATTTCGCATGCAGTTCAAAGAGATGAACTATACAATTGGAGACTCGGGTATCAAGGCCGTAGTTAGGGGTGTTTTGGGTGTTTGAACACCCCCCCCCCAAAAAAAAATGAAAAAAATAGAATGCACTTACGATTACATGATGTAAAAACCATGAAATAAAACCATGAAAACACCCACCCACCCAATGGAATGTTGTAAAAAATATAATTAATTTGTGACATACTGACATTTTGTGAAGATTTCGGCCGGATGACTAAATAAAAAAGGTCATCAGTTTTTCGGATGGGAAACTGAAGAAACACCGCCCGAAATCAAATTATGGCTACGGCCTTGTCGGATATGGGTTTTTTTTGTCAGCCACGGTATTCGAAGTTCTAATACCGGTACTAATAAAATTAAGGCTCATATGACTTGTACAGTTGTACTGTGGTACATAAATTAAGTTCTTAAAATGTCAGTGTAATTATGGATCTAGCTCATGAGTCATGACTCTCATGCGCTGATTTAATATTCCGTCACTCTTTACAACAGTTTTTGTCTTCATTCTCGTAGCAAGCATTGTGCAGCCTATAGCAGTTAGGTTAGTCTAATTAAGTTAGTCTATCTCACGAGGTCTGTGGAACCCTTCTATCTTTGCCCCTAAGTCCAAAGCACATCATGCAGCCTTGTTCCAAGTTCCAACCCTTTTCACCGATTGTATCGGCTACACGCATTAAGACTCATACGCATTAGAAAAGCGTATACACCATTTAATGCAGGCTAAGTACTGTGCTGCTAACGAGTTTGCATGTATTGTATTGTTGAGGATCTTTTACGTCGCAACAACCGATCATGATTAAAGCGTCAAGTCGGACAAAAAATTCGACGATAAGATGCAAACGAAGCAGGATCGACGTTTTAATAAACCTTCAAACGATCTTCAAAGACACCGCCCGAAATGGTTAATCATTGTCCGGCCATAAATCACGTTTTCACCAGCTCGACACAGACACCACGCCGACAAGAGACGCCGACAAAGGCGCCCGACGCCCGACCGAGCAACGAAATGACGTCCCCGTAAGATCGTTTTCTCCGGCGCAGGATGACGAACCTACTTTGTCTGGTACTTATGACGACGCGCTTCGGTGGACATCAATTGTACGGTCGGTTACACGGACGCTACCCAAACGCCACCATCAATCTTTCTCAATTAAACTGACACTCTGCATTGGCGCACATATTATACCACCCGACTTCCATCTTGCCGCCGCCGCCGCCTCTGCCGCCGCTCGATCGTCATCGTAAAATGCCTCGATCGCCGGTCGGCGATTCAAACTTGCCGACGACTCAAAGGGAACATCCTCCTCTTATCCATAGATACTAGATCACACGAGAGGTTCTCATAGCGTCACTGAAAGATTTAAAGCGTTCAAACGACTTCTGTACCATGTGAATGTGAACACGATGTATAGTAGGTCTCATCTATCGTGCTCAAAGGATCTCATTTGCCTGATTCTCAACACTCACTGCGATATTGCCACATTGCCCTCTTCATGAATCATTCATTCTGATAATTTATATAGCGCCTCTTCAAGATATCTACTCGGAGGCATATGCATTTCTGGTCTAATACACCTCGTTGGAGTTTTCATCCGCTGTCTTGACTTTGACATGATGATCGATTACCTGGTCATTTCGTACCGTACGCCTAGATAATTTTATTGATCGTAGCTTTATAGCCTACTCTGGTTTATAGTAACGACCCCCATTTAGGCTACGGCAGGACCGACGCAATTACCATTATGCCCATCGGTTTCTTGCGTGGCGCATAAAATTATCAAAACGGTGCAATAAAGTTATAAAATTAGATTAGATTAGATTAGATTGGATAATAAAGTTTGGTGTCTCAGTGGATAACATCACAGATTGTAAGAAGCGTTAGACGGTCCATATGAAATTATGGGTTATTGTTAGAAGTAGTCTATTCCATGAATTTAGGCCACTGTGATTCTCACGCAGTTTTGTCTACTGTCTATTTCAATTCTGAAGTCTGAACCATTTAAGGTCTTTGTTATTGTATTGTATTAAAACATTTATAACGCGCCTCTGATAGGGTGAACCGTTCAGAGGCGCTCCCAGTGCGAAAGGCCACGAGAGAACAAAATAATAGGTTTTGAGGAAAGAAAATGAGGACGATGGATTACCAGTTAGAAGTTGAGACCGAGTAGGTCCAGTAGGAGACAGAGTATTCCAAAGAGAGGGGCCAATTGATGTAAATGATCGGGACTGAACCATAGCTGTTCTAGTAGGGGGTAGGCCTACTAGAAGATCAAATCTATTTGAAAAGCGGAGGGTGGGCGATGTGAGGAGGCTGAAAGAGGTCGGTGAATCTCATTGGCTAGATATTTTTGGACCCCTTTGTGCCTAGATCAAGATGAGGATTTTTGAACTTAATGCGCGCAGTTAGGACCAGTTTCCAAGATTTCGACCAAATGACTAAAAAAGGTCATCAGAAATTTTGACGGACGAAATGGAAACTTTTCTTGAGATTTTGGTCGATGACAAAAAAGGTCATCAGAAATTTTGGCGAATGAAAACGGAAAATTTTCGCCGCAAATTCAGCCCTCCCCCAAAACTGAAATCCTGGCGCCGCCACTGGAGAGAGCTTGCACATCATCTGCAAAGAGATGTTATTGTTATGTTGTTATGTTATGCAGTCACATAACCTGCAGGGCTACAGAACAAGACACAACACATGACCAGTCCGTGTAAATGTTTATGTTAACAGCTTCCATAATTATTCGCGTGCTATGCATGATACAGCGAGCAAAACAGTCACACTTAGAGTTTGTTCTTTTGCGAGTAGTATACCTTTGAATTTTACGGATACACGTGGAGTATTATAAGCAGGATGATTCTGCATAGTTTCATAAATGCAGGAAGCAGCGTTTAAGTGTGTATACAGCCTGCTTGGTATAATGCAATGCCATATTCATGGACGTATATATCGAGGCTTTAATTGCGAGCACAGTGCACTTGCATGGGACGATCGAGTCTTTCGATCGAGGTGACAAAGAACCGAGCACTGCGGTCTGGAATACTCGTTTGATGAGGTCGTTGTTGACGATGATGATCACAATGACTACGATGATGATGATGACGACGACGACTCAGTCTTTAATCGTTTGGTCTCCGTCGTTGTTGTGGAAATGTGAGACTCGGTGGCGCTCCTATTCTGCTGGTGATCAAGTGCTTTACGTTTGTTTGATGCACCTTCTCTGCGCCCTCCTCCTCCTACTCCTCCTCCTCCTCCTCCTCCTCCTCTGCCTCCTCCATCTCCTCCTCCTCCCAATCCCCCACCACATTTCCATCCACCACCACCTCCATCAGTTGCTCCACCGCTCGTCGTTCTTGTCTGACCTGGATCAACCTTATTTGATTGACTTCCGCTCTTCGTCCTTGAACTCTCCCTACCTCTGCCTCTCCCCGCCGCCGTGTCTCCCTGCTTCGATCGCTGATCACAGGCGTTCGTCCTCAGGTCCTCCTCAGTCGACTCCGTCTTGAGTCCGAGTCTCTGCTTCACTAAGAACCCCTTGCTGTCGCCTGTCTGGTGGCACCGCCTCTCTTCATCCCCTACCGTGCAATCGACGCCCCCCAATTTCGATTCCGCCTTCCCTTTGATCTCAGCCTCGGCGGCGGCGCCCTTCACACGACTTTGACCGGAAACCGGAAGTAGGGTGTCTGAGTCATCGCTGCCTCCGTCGGCACCACTTCCTGTGGCGTTCTCCGTCGATCCATCCTCCTCGCTGTGCGTTCGGATGTGCTTGTTGAGGTGATCGCTGCGAGCGAACTTCTTGTCGCAGACGGAGCAGGTGTATCGCTTGTCGCCGGTGTGTGTCCGCATGTGTCTCTGCAGCTCATCGGAGCGAGTGAATCGCTTCCCGCAGAGCAGCCAATTGCAGACGAACGGACGCTCACCTGTGTGCCAATGCAGGTGTGCCTTCAGGTGCGACGTCTTGCTGTAGACCTTGCCGCAGCCGGGGATGTGGCAGCTGTGCTGGTTCAGCTTGCGGATCTGCTCGCCGGCGATGCCCCCGATGCGATTTGCCTCCTGGCAGTTGGGACATTCGCACGTGGCCCTCGTCGGGGCCGGTGGGGCGCACGCCCTGCCGCGAAGTGGAGTCACTGGGGGATGACTGAGGCGGTTGGTCAGCGGTGGGAGGCCAGTGCACGTGAAGCATGGAGGGCTGGACACGAACCCCGTCTTGAGGTCAGACAGTTTGGAAGTGGACGGATTGTGGTGGTGGTGGTGGTGGTGGTGGATCGATTTGTGATGGGAGTCTTGGAGGAAGGACGTCGCCGAGGTCGTCGTTCTGAATCCGGTCTCTTCCGCCACTCCAGTCGTCTTGAATCCCATCGGAAGGTAATCCACTCCTCCACTGAACCTCGATGTCATGTGGTGCGGCGTCGGATAGAACTTGTCGGATGCTGAAGCACTCATCCCTGGAATCTCCCTGAACCAGTTTCCGGCAGGAATGGATCCTCCTCCTCCGCCCCCTCCTCCGCTTCCGCCGTGGTCCCAGTTAATCCAGGACGACGCGAGGCTCACCTCAGCGGGTGCCTTAACCGGAGAGAAGGCCGTCCTACAGGAACTGAATCCCGAAGGAGGATGGGGATGAGGCAGAGACGTTCGTGGTGACTGTCGATTGCTGCCAGACTGACCGGATGCGGAACCACTTCCGGTGGCCATGTTGAATGTCCACGGTTCGTACGGTTGTCTGGTAGAAGCAGCGTTCACTGTTGCGTGAAGCCTCGAATAGGATGATATTTTGGATGAGGACGACGCAGCGCAGGAGGATGAGGGACAGGAAGAGGAGGAGGGGGACGATGTGGCGGAGGTTGGCGTCCATTCCATGTCCAGCATTAGGCTTCTGGTCAGTTCTCCGGATCCAGCGGACGTCGCTTGACCAATGCCAGTCACACCTGGAATGGACGAGTAGTACAAGTCTCGGGGTTCGTATTCGAAACAGCCACTAGCTGAATGAGGGACGTGAGGATGCGATGGGGGCCAGAACGACAGGTTCCCTGCGGACAGCGCCGCCGCCGCCGCCGCCGCCCCTGGGTCGCCGACCGATGGGGGGCTGCATCCGGTCTGAATCCGTTGCACAGCGGAGGACGGGTCGAGATTGTGGGGCAGTTGAGGGCCAGTGGGCGGGGTGAGTTGCATCCCGTAGAGACTGCTTCTCCACGGATGGAAGCCTTTCGCCGTCGGTGGTGGCGGCGGCAGGAGACAAGAGTCAGCGCCAAGCGAAGATGGAGAAGATCGGGAACTGATGTTGTTACAGTGGGCGGCCAGCATGGCCAGCGGGTCGCTTCCCCCTCCGACGTAGTCCTAAGACAAAAGCAATACACACTCACAACTAACACAATGACAAACTCGCAAATCAATGTAGGATTAGTAAGTAAGTTAAAGCAGAGGTTCGTAACCTTTTTACACGCAAGACACACCTAATGACCAAAATTTGGCGACACACCATGTATGCAATCGTCATAAAATTATGTCAATATTATAATTAAAATATGTTAAAGTTAAATTGTTAAAAGTTTTAATGGATGAAAATGTTGGCACTGATCTCAATGCTTTCTAGTTTCTAATTAGTCTAAATCCTACTAATCTAGATTTACAATTCTACGTCGTTTTACGACTCTGCATTAATTGTTTGGTTTAGCAGTTAATGAGATTTTTGCTCCTGAATTTTCTTTGAATCATAGAGTAAGACGAGGATGCACAGTTTTTGTGTATCTTCGTCTGGAAAAAGTACAGGAAGTTGTTTGGCTATAAAGTTTGAGGCCATTAGAACCTATAGGACACCAGGACGTTGTCCATGCACATTCGTTGCTAAATTCAGCGTCATCACTCATCAGTTGTAGCCTGTAGGTTCAAAAATTACAGTCTCCTTATGATGACCCCCCCATTCCCCCATTAACTTTTGAATGTTACAGAGTTCATTAAAAGTGTTATCGGCGTGTTCACTAAAGTGCTATACTGTAGCCTATTTCATATATTTGTAGGGACTGTGGCATATATAAAGCAAACATTGTGCATGGCAACTTCAAATTGCGATGGTAAAAAAAGCTTTGAGTTAGAATAGTACCTCGGAGTTAGACTACCAAGCGCATCTTTCTACAAGTAAGAATGACTGAGGTGGATCAAGAACTTTACAAAGATCATGGAGGGTCAGGTGCAATTATATCGCACCTAATTTAACCGATTTTCGACTTTCATATAACCAAGATATATATATAGGCTAACCGGAGACGAAAGGTCAACGCACCATGCAGCATTTATTCACTATAGGCATTGTCCATAACAGATATAGTTTGGTTGCATGTTCACTTGTTATAGCGCCCCTTCAAGCTCTCTACTCAGAGGCGCACCAGACTGCAGCGCGGATACTGCATCGGAGTTTCACACCGAAGCGCTGAGCAATTGCGAGTGAAGGACTTGCCCAAAGTCCTTGCGCGTCGACATGAGATGGATTCGAATCTGCAACCCTCAGGCTGCAAGGCAACGAACATACCCACTACACCACCACGCCCCACAATAGTGTCGTTGACATCAATATTTTACTAACAACATGTAGAATTAAATCCAAAAATCATTGTTTCTGCAAATAATTGGCTTTTCGTCCAAATTCGTCAACCAGCTTTTAAGTAGGCTAATGAATTCTAATAAATAATAATCTTCGTTTAAATTTTTCAAACTAGCAGACTAATGACTGCAGACTGCAGTATGATTATTCCTACAATTCACAGCATAAACGCATGATGCCTAATTATTACAAGAGACGAATAAGCTGTTTCGACATCTCAATATATAGGTCAGGTCACGGCTACAGCTGCAGCAGCAGAATTGTAAGTAGGCCTACGCAACAGGCGTGGCCTAAGTTTGCGAAGTTTGAAAGTTCCCGAAGTTTTACTCCCAAATTGTCTTGACACATCGATATACAACCTAGAAGACCACACTGAAACAGTAATACTCATTAACAACTAGACAAACACCCAAACAAACGCCTAGAGCAATACTCACAAAAACTAGACCACTTCCTGTATGAGTTACCTGACCTATATAATTATACAGGTTAGAGATGTCGAAACGACTTAAAAAGACTCCAGCTGTATACTATAGGCTCAACCCGACCCGCTGCGCATGCGCAGACGACATATCGATTCAGCTTATCGAGCTGTCTGGCAATCATGAATGGCACCCATCACGTCCGTATAATACTACTCAATTTACCAACGCCATCTGCTGAATGGAAGGCTGAGTGGACCTTTGTGAGGGCATAGCGAGAAGCGATCCCGTGTCCTGGTGCCAGAGACTGTTACCATTGCCCTAAGCCCCAATCTCCCTATGCCCCGTCGACTTGAAGACATTCACAAAATTGTCTGATCTAAATATTACAGATCTGTGGTCTGCCTTGACCTAACGCCTTCATGGAGAGTTGCAATCCATACCTTCATGGAAAGCTTTGCTTATAATATATTATATCGAGTCATTTTACACGTATACAGATGCTGTACATGGGGCGCAAGTCACTATAGACTCCGCCTTAAATGTTACACTCCGCCCCAAACGTATATAACGTAACGTTAACGTTAATAGTTGTAGCATGCATATATTTTTCATATACAAACGAATTAATCTTACAAATATCTATCTCTATCCAAAGGTGACTGAGCGCTTGTACTAAACAGCTCGAATTCGCTGTTAAGAGAAGCTATCTCATGCAGAATCGTAGCATTGATGTTAAGCTTTGTACTCTATAGGCCTATACAGCCTTCAGGGACACTGAAGAACCAATTTATTTTCCTCTATTATATCACTTTTTCAAAATTGAGTTTAACAGATAGGGGAGGATGGTACTAGATGACCAGGTCGAGTAAGATACCCACCTCTTTAAAACGTAAGGAAGGACACATATTCGTAGGCCTATATACAGGCCTGTAATAGACCTATCTAAACACAAAACTGTTAATTTCTTTTCAATTAATAAAATCTGCTGCTAATAGAGAGAATTGCTCTCTATGACAGTTCTAGAAATGAATAGATTGATCATTGAAGTATAAACACATTTTCTAAAGAACACAGATTCACGCTCGTCAATTTATAATTCGACCAGATTTGATTCTAAATGATGAAAATCGCAGGTTTTGTATTTATGAAGCCGCTCTGAAATATGCAGGAATCAACTGCATATTGAGATTCCCCATGAAATAAATTTTCAAAACCTCTGAGTGTCTCAGCGTGCACCATGCATGATGCATGCATGGCTGCTAAATCAGTATGCATGCGCACAATTGATTGCATTTCTAAATAACTAAAAATTATTCTAAAATTCGTGTTTCTGATATGCGCCTCTGTTTTGCTTTCAGTTGCTCTAAATTTATATAAATGACTTGCTCAGAAATCGCATATAGCCTACGGTTCCATGACATTGCTTGCAGCTTCTATTTCACCCCTAAACTAATTTAATCCAGCTTCCATTTCTCAAGCGCTGGACCAGTTGTCTGTAGACCAGTACTGTTGTCGTTTGACGAGTTGTCTGAAGAACAATTGTCGTGACACCGCTTAAATAGAAGCTGGATGAAGGTATTTTTATATATGAAATGAAAGCTGGATTGATGAAAATATCTCATGAGAAATAGAAGCTGGATGAAGGAATTTTTATATATGAAATAGAAGCTGGATTGATGAAAATAACTCATGAGAAATAGAAGCTGGATGAAGGTATTTTTATATATGAAATAGAAGCTGGATTGATGAAAATAACTCATGAGAAATAGAAGCTGGATGAAGGTATTTTTATATATGAAATAGAAGCTGGATTGATGAAAATAACTCATGAGAAATAGAAGCTGGATGAAGGCATTTTTAGATCTGACATAGAAGCTGGATGCATGTTGAAATACTTGTATGCGATTATCATCGTGCGCGGTAATGATCGTGCGCGGTAATGATCGTGCGCGGTCTTGTGAATCGCGGTATTGTGTGCGCGGTTTTGTGTGCGCGGTACTGTGTGCTCGGTACTGACCGGATACCGTGTCCCGGACTCCCGATGAAAAATAAACCCAACCAAAAGTGTCCTAATTTTAGTCAAAACTTTACGGATTTGTCTGAAATTTTAAACGCAACAACAGTGACCATATACTTACACGAGATCCCAAAGACGATTAGAAATATATCTTGAGTTTTTCAAATTTATGACCGTTTGAGTTGCAGCACCGAAAAATGGAACTTTCCAACATGCAAAAGCTGAAAGGAAGTGAAATTCAGCAATATAATTATGGTGTTCAGAATGTCCTCCTTGTTCACAGATACACGACCGTAGACGTTGTAGTGTAGGCTACGTAGTACCTGTCCCTGGAGACAATCGGCTTCACAGCCCGCAGCTATGTCGCCCAGCAGTCCAGACCTTGATCCGGAGTCAATGTATACTGAAGGAGCGCGCTTTTCGTTCCCGTATTCATGACATGACATTGATAGCCGTACTGATTGAAGATTGGCAGTTGTTTGACCAGGTGATTATCGACCGGCCCATCAAATAGTGTCTCTCGGGACAGGTTCCGGGAGACACTGTTTGTGTCTCTCAAACGCTCATAAATTTGACAAACCCACAAATATTTCTAATCGGCTTTAGGAGTTGGTGGAAATTGTAGCCACTGTTTTTGCGCTCAAAATTTAAGACAAATCCTTAAAGTTTTGAACGAATTATGACACTTTTTGTTGGGTTCTACTTTTCATCGGGACACCGTGTAGATAAACTTATTGATCTATCGTTAATTTGTCTAAATTATTGCATGCATAAACACATTCTCACGATATTATTTTCAAGCATTGAGTTGTTAGGCCTACAAGGTTTTGTTATTTGTTTATAGCCAATATTGTTTCACCGCTTCAATTACGATGCAAATCCACAGTAACACGTACACGTTCATTTTGAGAACTAAAATATGCATTAGGTGAGTCACTATGATTATGATACAAATCTATTGCTATTTCAGTTCACTTTGAGAATACTATAGCCTACGCATATTGCTATACGTCATTTTAACTATGATGCCAATTTATTGTTATTTAAGTTCATTTTTAGAATTCTACGCGTATTGTTACGTCACTTTAATGATGCAAATCTAGTGTATTTAAGTTCATTTGAGAATACTATAGGCCTACGCTTAATGTTACGTCACTTTGATTATGATGCATGTTGTTATTTAAGTTCTTTTGGGAGTACTATACGCTTAATATATACGTCACTTTGATTATGATGCAATCTATTACAATATTATTAGAAGTTCACTGTGATAATATGGACTAGAGGCTGTGAATACCATATTGTTGCGTCATTGTGATTATATATGATACAGATCTCAGATTCACGTTTCTGGGTGACATTAATTGCGCGCGTTAAAAATGTTCGCCTTGCTAATAATCTATTGTTCTAAATTAAAGACACCATGATAACTCAGACTATTATGAGTATAATTATATTGTTACGTCACTTAGATTCTGAAGAAGGACTATATATTTTAAAACGTTTTATGAGATTATTGCAACGAGCGATACAAAAAAAAATGCAGATAGTATAGCCTTGGCCTATACGATGTCATATGAAGTTATTATGAACATAGGAAATAGGCACGACCGTCTGACTCTAATTCCGAGGGTCACGCTATAGGCCTATAGGCAACACACATCATTCGAATTTTAATCTATATTATAAGGCAGAAATTCCATATGTTTGTTTGTTTGTACGCTTTTGACAGAATTGACTCTCCCCTGCAGAATAGGCTCGGAAATGAAACAGCGTCGGTTTAAAAAAATTCTTGAAATCGATTCTTACCCAAATTATAAGGTCATCGCAACTATTTTCAGGATTTAATTCAGTTCAAAACAAAAGTTATTAGCATTTTAAGACAGATTTCATCAGTAATTGACCACACTAGCGCGTAAGTCAAGAGTCTACACCGCATGACGTCATACCCGCACAGTAATAATTTTCGTAGCGCCCCGTAGGGGTGGGTCAAGTTTGGCTTTTTGGGGAAGCGAGGTGGGGTGGAGGGTTGGCGAAAACCCGAAATTTAGCAGTCAACGATGGACACCAGAGTGGAGTAGTGTTTAAAACCCTAAATTTCACTTTAGAACTCGATTTATTAGCGTTTTAAGACAGATTTAATCGCTAACGCTTTGGTAAGCAGTATCGAGCTTTAGTAAAGGAGTCTACAGCCCGAATGACGTCATACAAGCCCAGTAATAATTTCCGTAGCGTCCCGCAGGGGCGGGTTACGTTTGGCTTTTTGAGGAAGCGGGGTGGGCTAGAGGGTTGGCGAAAACCCTAAATTTAGCGGTCAACGTTGGGTACCACAGTGGAGTAGTGTTTAAAACCATAAATTTCCCGGGCAACGCCGGGTTACACGTCTAGTCTACAAATAAAAGAAAATGCGAATGGGCCTGTATACAGGCCTATTATTATCATATTGTTACGTCACATTGGTTACTAAACAAGTCTGCATGTTATTAATATTTTTAATCTTATAATTTAGATAATGCATTGTGACGTCATCCCAATTATTATTAAAACTTTAATCTAGCGAGTAACGGGTCTATTGTTACGTCACTTAATGTATAACAAAAGTCTACATAATAATATAGGAACAATAAGTATAATAATTCTGATAATTTAACATCGCAAAACGCAGTTTCAGCGGCGGAAAAGCAGCTTCAATGCTATTGATCATGCAGAGTTATGCGTGCGTTTGTATGGCACTCGCCTATTATGCGAGTCGCCCTTATAATTAACTAGCTAAATTTCCCGGCGTTGCCCGGAAAATTTCGGTTTTTAGTCCCCAGCCACGCTGACCCCGATCCCACTCTGACTTTCTCACGCCGCCTTCTTCCATCGGTCACACCCCGGCCCCAGCCTGGGGTGCCTCCATGGCGTTCTCCGTGAAATGTAGGGTTTTCGCCCCAACCCATCTCCCAGCCGCCTCTGCGGGGCGGGTTCGCTCGGCATTTGCCGGTGATTCTCGGTTGTTTTGCCCAAACCCGTCCGCCCTAAAAATGTCCAGATGGCCTACATACGACGACACGGTATAATATTAATTACGGGTAAAATTGTCATTATCTTGCGATCAACCATTCATAATTAGGCTATTACCAGTGTTTTAGTATAATTTTGCGAAGGCACGCGCTATAAAATCGGCCGTCTAAAGTGAGGTGAAGAAGTGATGACGTCATAAATCTATGGATTCTCTGAAAAGGGTTCCGGCGACCAATCTTAAATTCTGCGTTAGCTTTGGGATTGAAAATTAAATGTTTCAAACTCAGGAAAAGGTAAGATTTTTGGATTGCGAACGCCGATAGTGTTTTCCGTGGGTGCTAAGAAGTTGTTTTGTAATTTTTTGAAAAAAATCGGTCGCGTGGTTGAGGAGATTTTTTATCAACCACCCGCTACAACTTGTATTTTATAGGTTTAGAATTTAGATTATACCCTGAGATCAATTACGTATACAAGTCGGTCAATCGATGGTGACTTGGAAAAGTCGAGTCGGTCGAAAAATCGTCGACTCGATCAATCTGCAAGTTGAGTCGATCGTTTGGCTGTAGAAGGGGGGACTGTCACTTGTTGTTTTAAACTCACCTAGGCCTATTTCCTAAGGAAAGTCATGCTGTATATATAGTGCACCTCTGGTCGTTATGTTCTGTAAATAAAATAATAAATTAAATACGATCAAAATCGAATGGCTTTGAACTTGTGAAGTGTGAACTGCTCAGATTTGCTACAGAAAGTCCCTGGCCTGGAAAATTGTCTCAGAATTTCTCCGCGGCCCCATTGCTTGCAAGCTGCAATTCTGTAAGCTTATTCAATTAATGACCAATTATTAATTTTATCCACTTATCTTGTATCGTGCTGGCCTACAGTCACATGGCACTATATATCGTTTTTGCAACATTTCACATTGATGCTAAATTAAATACAATAATATTAGTTGCATGCTTGTATCCTTCATTGCTTTGAAATTTGAGCAAAATCTTCTTTTAGTCGACTGGTCTTAAGTTGCTCCTTCCAGTATTTGGCTCATTTGACAAGTCGGGACCCTAAAATTCTGCAGAAGTCGATCCAAAATCAGTGTATTTTATTCTAAATAAATTTGCACTTAGGGGTCATTGCATAATTACGTAACGCCGAAAATGACCGTTTTCGACCCACCCACCCTGTAACGCTTCGTAACGTTGCCCTTGACCCACCCACCCACCCTCCCCAACGTTACGTAACGATTGTTACAAAATATTATTTGAGATTTAAGTCTATTATTAGCTTATGTGAGGGCGCTATTATATAATTCATATTTTCATAGTGAATTTAATATAGCATAGTATGTGAATTATAGGCGAATTTGACAGTAGACTAGGCTTAAATATACACAATGTTTTGTTCATATAAACGAGTCATGCGTGAACTGTAATTTTCTTAAACTATAGTTAAGCTACCGCAAGAATAAAATTTTACACCGCTGAAAAGTTTCACGGACTATATGGCTCATTAACAATTAATGAAAATTAAGAGTAACTAATTATTTGCTTAGTCTGGACAATTCGATAATCTATATAAATAAAAATGTAAAACGTTAGTTTTTGTGGCCTCAGAACTAGATAAGTTCTTCACCGATTCTTTTCAAATTTTTCGCAAACCGTTCCATTCGAACATAAGCGTGTTGTTATAATGCCTTTTGGGGAAAAGCGCAATCTTTTCGACCAAAAAACACAACTTTAAATTCCAATCCGATTTCAACTTTCACGCAGTCCGCCATTTTATTTATTTCTTCAGACCGTAGTGCTGTTCATCCATCACTCGCATTTAGTTTCGTATTATTAGTTTCGTATCTATTTCTTTCTTTCTTTTTAAAATTTTCGCAAACCCTTCCATTCGATATCAAGCTATTAAATATTAGTTTCGTGTCTATTTATTTCCTTTTCACACAAAAATACGAGCGGGTTCAAACCAAAAAACACAATTTCTAATTCCGATTTCAATTTTTCACCCGAGTGCGGCCGTTTTCACCAACAATTTTCATTCGTATCTAGCGCCATCTTTTGCACGTTCCATTCGAAGGCGCGCGTACACAAATTCAAATCCCTTTCAAATAAACGGTTTCTTCTTTCAAAGCGTCTTCACCGATTGCTTTCAGAGTGGGCTTCATTCGAATAGCGTGATCCTTCTTCACCGATTACTTTCAAACCTTACATACGAGCGGGTTTGTATAAGTCTTAACTGTTTTTTGGCAAAAAACGCAATGCGCTAAATCTTAACTCACACAACCTTGCATTCGTTGCGCGCGTTTTTATAGCGCCATTTCTCACACACCTAAACCAGCATTAAGTCGCAGATTACACATCGGAGATATTTAAATTTTAATTCATTCAAGCGGACGGGATGGAGGGAGGGACGGTGGGAGGGGGACGGAGGGAGGGAGGTAGGGGAAGGGAGGTAGGGAGGAATGGACGGTCTTTTCAGCCACAGCAACGCGTGGCCGGGTACAGCTAGTTATTAATAGAAATGCTGCCGAGTTTTGTTGAGCATTAATTTTAAATGTTTGGGATCGTGTCCACTAAGTAAAACATGCTTCAAAGTGGTTCCGCGATGTTAGGAATCCAAGGGCAATTAGGTCTGCCACGTTGTTCCGTTGGTAAAGCTATCACAGTAAACGATTCGGTTTCCACAAATGGGAGAACAGAATTGACCTGGCATGTATACGCCTAACTAGTGTCTGCTGCCGGTGTGGCATGAAATTATGTCCGGCATGAAATATTGTCCGACTCCGCCCACTTCCGTTGTCAGGACAGTATTTCATACGGTAAGTATGAACTCTTGTCCGGCATGAAATCATGTCCGGGTCCGGCCACTTTCGTTGTGGAAACAGTATTTACTATTACAAACCATGAGATATTGTCCGCGTTGGAGTTTCGTCTCAACGTAATATCAATAAGATATGCGAAATAATGCTTGTTGAAGCAGATGAGAAAACAATGGTGTGAGCAGTTTTAATGCGCTTATCTTGTAGGATCACGATGGCGCTAGTTCTATTTTTAGAAGGAAATTCCCATCGTGGAACGGGGCGAACGGGCGATATGTTGAGACGTTTGTAAACAAGTCTTAGAGTTGCACACAAATACGAAATTTAGGCTTTCATTTATTCATATCTATCTTTTCTTGTCTACTCCAGTCATCGAGACAAAGCAAAAGGGCTTTTGGCCAACACAAATACCTCAGCGGAGTTAGCTGCGTTAGGTTTTGGTCTGTTTATTTTCCCGTTACATAGTGGTCATTATTGGAAGATTCTTAATTTTTACATAGCACAATTCGACCTGTTGGCGCTGCATCCTGGTTCAAGCTCCATCTTACCTGTGTGAGCTTTTTTTTACTCTAGTCTCCGTTTCTGAAAATAGAAAAAGTAAACACTCCAACGCCCAGAAACCCTGCGGCATATTCGTATTCATATTCGTATCCCGTTTCTCTGAGCCGTCATTCGCTGCGGCCAGCTGCCCGCGGTGATTACCTTGTCCCTTTTTGTCGTACCGCTACTATGCAGCGAAGAACATTTTCCGTGGTGGGTCCAGCTATCTGGAATGGTTTGCCTGCGGCTCTCCGTTCGCTTCCCCGTGACTCTGCTGGCTCGTTTTATTGTCTTCTCAAGAGTTTTCTTTTTGACCAGGCCTGGGTTGGGAGCGCCTCTGAGTAGCGATCTTGAAGGGGCGCTATATAAATTTATGTGATTGATTGAATAATAATAATAACGAGATTATAATATTACCCAATGCAATGCAAGACATGTATAATGTAGCGGAATCCATATATGCGTGCGTAGTTCACTTGCAGTTCTCCTTTTTGTCAGCTTACGCTGTTGACAAATATTGATGCTGTTAGTAAATGCAAACTCATAGGTCTACTATAGATAATAGATTCGATTTTGTCTGACTGTAATAGACCATTAATTTTATGACTTCGTCTATAAGGAAAAATATTCCGAAAGCGCAGCAAATTGCTTCTGTTTGCTATCATATTTTAAGTACTTAAAACATAATTTTTCGGTAGTATCTGAAATCATAGGCCTGCATAATTACACTTCGTATCTTAGTCGTTGATCTGTATTATTATACTATTATATGTACATAATTATAGAGTTCGATGCCTCAGTACGTCGTATAATTATCTTGAATATTTTGTGTCTTTCCCGGACAAGATTTCATGATGCTTTAGCTTGACAGTTGCTATCTGATGTCATCGGTCACATGAACCAATGACAACGCTTTCCGGACACAATTTCATGCCGGACAACATTTCATGCCACACCGGATCTTATTCAGATAAATAGACCTACTTCGGTTAAGTTTTAAATCAATGTCACGAAGTTGAAACTTCGACCACATCATTCCTGAAGTGTCATTCGAATCTTTCGATGATAATTTAATATTCATTAATAATTTTTTCATGGCGTTACGTAACGCTCAGCTCCCCCCACCCACCCACCCACGTAACGTTTCGTAACGTTTTCTATGACCCCACCCACCCACCCTCGAGCGTTACGTAATTATGCAATGACCCCTTATTAAGGAAACCCAGCGCGTATTGTATACATGGCGGCGCCGGCTAGCCTATAAACATTATTATAGGCTATAGGCCTATACGATTTCAGCATGTCACGTCAGGGTCAATGGAGTAATTCAGCAGGTCCAATAAGTTATAATATAATATAACAGGGTTTACGGTGGTTCAGAAGACTCGTGATCTGTGTGAGAACCACCACTTTTACAATGTTTTAAAAACCTATTTGCCCTAGCTTGGCCTTGAAGTTTATAAGTGTCTTCACCGACACTGTCTCTTCGCTCAGCTCGTTCCAGGCCTTCACTGTTCTGCTGCTAAAAAATCTTTGCTTGATGGCACCCTCGGATTTTCTGAATATTTTATATTGGTGTCCTCTTAAACCTCTATTGTCAGCCAATTGGAAAAATCTTGAGTATGGTGTTATTTCTTTGTGTGTCATCAGCTTGTAAGTCTCAATCAAATCTCCTCTGCATCTTCGCTTTTCCAGTGTTGTCAATCCACAGTTTATCAATCTTTCTTCGTATGTTAAAGTTCCATAACCTCTTATCATCTTAGTTGCTCGACGTTGCACCTTTTCGAGCACCTGCTTGTCTTCCTGTGTGTATGGACTCCATGCCTGAACACAGTACTCTAGGTGAGGTCTGACTAGAGTTTTGAATAACTTCAGGATGATGTTTTTTTCTCTGCTGACCACTGTTCTTTTTATGTGTCCCAGAACTTTGTTTGCTTTGTTCGCTGCTTCTCTGCATTGTCTTGATGGTTTTGCACTTTTGTGTATTATGACTCCAAGATCTTTTTCCTCCTCTGTTGTTCTTAATTTCCTGTCTCCCATTCCATATTCAAACCCCATGTTCTTTCTTCCCATGTGCATCACTGCACATTTATCTACATTGAACAGCATATTCCAGTCTTCGGACCACTTGTACAGTCTTTCCAAATCATTTCTTAGGGTGTTGGCTTCCTCCTCGTTGTTCACCTTTGCGCATAGTTTTGTGTCGTCAGCAAACTTAGAGATTTTGGAGACAATTCCTTCATCTATATCATTGATAAAAATTACAAATAGCAGTGGCCCTAAGACCGACCCCTGTGGTACTCCACTTGTAACATCTATCCAGCTTGAGTTTTTGCCCGTTACTCGAACTTGTTGTCTCCTCCCTTTTAACCAGTTGGTGACCCAGTTCAGTAGACACCCTTCTATTCCGCATGCTTGCAACTTCTTGGCTAATCGTTTGTGTGGTACCTTGTCGAAAGCCTTTGCGAAGTCCAGATAGATCAGATCCACCGGGTTGTTTTTGTCCAGATTGTCGTAAACATCCTCGAAGAAATCTAACAGATTGGTTAGGCAGGATCTTCCCTTCATAAACCCGTGCTGGCTGTTGTTGATAAGTTCATTCTCTTTCAGGTGTTCAATCATACTCCTTTTTACAATTTGTTCCAACACCTTACATATTATGCAGGTTAGGCTGATGGGTCTGTAGTTGCTTGTCTCACTCCTATTTCCTTTCTTAAACAATGGAGTGACGATGGCATCTCTCCAGTCTCTGGGAATTACTCCAGACTTCATCGATTCATTAAAAATATCTGCCAGAATGGATCCTACTTCGTATCTCACTTCTTTCAGGAACTTTGGGTGAATCTCGTCGATTCCTGGAGTTTTATCTTCTTTGAGGTTTTCCAGCATCTTTATCACCACCTCTTTGGATATGTACACATCTGTCAACTTCTGGTCGTCGCTGCCTTCGAACAATTTATTTGGCTCTGGTACGTTTGTTATGTCTTCCTTCGTGAGAACTGATCCGAAGTACTTATTGAGCATCTCGGCTGTTTCCTCTTTTTCAGTAACAATCTGGCCCAGATTGTCTTTCAGTGGTCCCACCTTGTCTTTTCTTTTTTGCTTGCTTTTCATGTATCTGTAGAAACTTTTGCTGTCCATCTTTATATTTTGACTCAGTTTTTCTTCATATTTCATTATAGCCTTTCTGTTTATTGCTTTAGCTGAATTTCTCTTTTTAATGTATTTATCCTTTGCTTGTTCCAATTTCAGCAATGTACATTCATCTAATTCGCAGAATTTAGTCTGTCTGATTTGCTGCATCCTTTTCCAAGCTTTTTTCTTAGTCCTTCGGGCTTTTTGGACCTCCTTGTTAACCCAGGGACGCCTCTTGTTTGTTCTTTTTAAAACCGGTACTGATTCTTCAACGACCTCTTTCATGCAAGATACAAATTGCTTCCATTTCTCATTTAGGTTCAAATTTGCTAATCTGCTCACCAAACCCTTGCCTTGCATTGTGCTTCTTACTTTGTCGTAGTCTGCTTTGAAATAGTTATATCGCTTCTGGTAGGCCGCAATTTCTTTTTCAAATTCCCCTTTAACGACGAACCTGATAATTCTGTGATCGCTTGTGCCAAACTCTTCTTCCACTATGACTTCTTCTACCAGGTACTCCTCTGTTGAGACAACCAGATCTAATGTGTTGTCCCCTCTTGTTGGTTCTGTCACGTGCTGTGTGAGGAAACTTTCATCCATGCATTCCAGGAATAGTTCATCCGCTTTGCTCTTTCCTTCTCTTGTTTCCCAGTCAATATGGTGATTAAAGTCGCCCATTATAATACAAGACATTTTCGTAGCCTTACCGATCAACTCATGCAGTCCAGTGTCACTCTCTTTTGAAGAATCTGGGACTCTATAACACACTCCAACAAGTAATGCCTCGGATTTGTTTCTTATTTCACACCATACACTTTCCCTGAACCTATCATCCTTCAGGTCGCTTCTCTCCAGTGCAGTTATGCAATCCTTTATGTACAACAACACACCCCCTCCATGTCCTCTTGCTCCCTGCATGTCCCTGTCCTTTCGAAACATCGCATATCCCTCCAGTTCTAATTCACTGTCTTGTATTGATTCATTAGCCCATGATTCCGTTATGCCAATAATGTCCGGTTTCTCTTTTTCCACGTACAGTTCTAGTTCGGTTCTTTTGTCTATATTCACTACGCTTCTTGCATTTATGTAGAAAGCCTTCAGATTGCTTGCTGTTCGCATGATTTGATTTTTATTATTTAATATTTTCTCAGCTTCACAATCCTCATGTCTCCCGGCAGACCTCTCACCTGAAACTTCCATTCCCCCGACTCCTCCTTTTTTTGCTTCTCTTTACATTCTTTGACCAATTCCCTACATTGTTTTCTCTCACTTTCGGTCATGTCATGTGCTACCGATATGTGTTTCAGTTGTTCATCTGCATTTCGAAGCCTTGATAGATTCTCCAGAACTTTGTTTTTTATCGTGTTAAAATGTAAAATTATACTGAAGATTCCCAAGACTTTTTGGCTGGTCATAAGCAGATCAAAAGTAAAAAAAGCAGACCAGCATGACCCATGATGGCACCACCATGCACTGAGGAAACCGGAATATTAAGGGGGATTATAGCTGAAACGGATCTTCATAGGAATACTGCAGAGTGGATTTGCAGGCCATGCAAGCGAGTAGCCTTGCCCTTGGCTAACGTCCACAATAATAGTTTACATGCTGTTCATTATAGAATAGAATGCATGGGCGTCAAAGATTAAGATGTCCGTTGTGTTCACATGTGCATGGAGTTTTGTGGCGCCAAAGATCTCTAGCCACAGCCGCCTTAAACGATCTTTGTTATATATAGCCTAATAGGCCTATACACCACCATGCAGGGTCAATATCAGCACCAGAGCCAGTTTTAAGCGGCGAATCAAATGAAGCAGAGCAATGAATCGAAATGATATTCACCCCGCATCGTTCTGCAAGTTCATTTTCTTCTTATGTTACGTGCTTTTCAATCAAATCCCAATCGCATTCTATAGTCACGCATGCAAAGCTACAAACACACGAGAAGAGCCCGCGCGGTTCCCTCCGTCCATTGCATTGTCTAGTTTTCGTCAGAGTATAAGGACTGCAGAGAGCCATGGTCCATAGAACTCGTTCTTCTCGTACTGGGTAGAGACGTCACTATTAGACCTAAACGTTGGTGCCTCCGGCAACGAAATGACCGGCATCGGCAACATAGCCTATATATGCCAGGGTGAATTAGTCTTCATCGTACGCTGTCCCCGCGCTGTGTAATGTACATCCTGTACACGATATAATATACATGAAGTCAATTTAAAGAAATGGGAGACACTTGTCAGGGCTGAGTCTTCTCGTCCATTGGGTTGAGGGTAATTAACTCGGCCGCTGACCACATTTACTCGTGCACCTGTTTAAATCGAAGATGCTATAGGAAGACTGACCCAACGTTACTCCCTGTGCAATATGTGTGCACCATTGATTTGGCGAGCGTTGGTGGATAAACTAATTAAATTTTAATTGAAGCAGCATTTATATTGTGATAGGAACTTTAGAAATATTATATAACATAAACCATATAAATTATAATTAAATAATTAATTATATGTTAAATAAAAAATATATATAAATTGCTCGATACTGCAGACGATGCTAATGCTATAGGCCTATAAATTGTCGTAATTAGACCTGCAATTATTGCAACTTCGAAAGAGGTCACTAGTAATTAATAATAAATGTTATTACTATATCAGAGCTGCAGGAAATAGCGTTGACAGCATACATAGCCTATCGGGTAAGAATGACTCTTGTCCACCAACAGTACATAACAGAAAAACTTATCAAAAACACTTTTAAGAAAAAGAACAAAAAGTGAAGTTATAGGCAAGGTAAGACAAACCCCACAAGCATAGGAAACCCAAAACAATCGTTGTTGTTTTTGTTGCTGTTTTTGTTGTTGTTTTTGTTGCTGTTATTATTATTATTATTATTATTATTATCATCATTATTATTTATTTATTTTAAATTATTTTACCATTATTATTACTACTGTTATTATTAGCATTAGCATTATTGCGCTTATTTGTATTATTACTGTTATTATTATTATTATTATTATTATTATTATTATTATTATTATTATTATTATTATTATTATTATTATTATTATTATTATTATTAATGCTAAATTAATCACTTGGAAACTATCTTCAAAGAAGAATTCCAACATAACTTGAATGAAAGACAATAAATAACAATTGAAAGTTCCGTGCTCATTCAGAACGTTTTGGTAAAAGACAATCAGGATTCAGGAAGAATGAAAACCGGATGAAATGTTAGAACTTACTTCAATGCACGGTGCCACGAAAGCTGCAGTGCTGAACAGATATGTATAAGCTTATACTCAGGTATAAAATGTTTGTTTACGACTGCATGTTGTCGTTTCCAAGTAAACTTTTTAAGAAACTAAATTATAACATGTGTAGGCCTATATATATGTGGATTTTTGCAGTATATACATATATTAAGTTATAAATAAAACAGATATATCTTCAATTGCTAAATCATAGTCCTAGCAGTGATTCCATGAAAAAATTGCTCACGGACTTGCAGTCTTTATATAGGCTATAATAATATTGTTTTCTTTGAAGTTTTTATGTAATGGTTCTATGTTCATTATTTTTTAATACTTATAGGCATATAATATCATAAGTTTTGAGGGCATGTTCTTGCTGTTTTCATTTTTTTGAAAGTGATTGCAGTGTCATATAGGCTAATCTTATTCTCCAAAAAAAGTAGTTGTCCATGTATAGCCTAGACATGTAAAGCTTCGTTGTGTTGATATATGCATATATATATACTGGGGTAAGACGTTCATGCCACTCATGTATTCTTTTTAAATTGCTTGTATGCAGAGAAAGCAAAAAATGGCTGTGAAAACACCAATAGTAATAAACATTCAAAGAGAAGCAAGTAGAACGTTTTGTCTATATGAAGGCTAACATGCAATACAGATGGCATCAACGTAACAGACATCAACGAAGATTTGAATTATAACTAATCGATTCTCCCTCCTACGCCCTCAGTTCGTCTGACCTGCATGTCCATTGTCCAAGCAACGATTGTCTTGGGTTTTCTTGTGTGCCTTGTGTCCATTTGCTAGTGATGTCCCTGATTATTAAACGACGTAATCATTTAGGCTATATAATATCACACCTAAGATTATTTCGCGTAGGGCCTACGTGGTTCAGCACCCCTCAATAGTTGCACTACCACCACTGCCCCTGATCTGATGGATTCAATGTGAGCTCTGATGGATTCAATCTGAGATCTGAACTCAGCAAATATAGCCCTATGTGAATGTTGGATGAGAATGTAGCAAGCTGCGTCTGATTATAAGCAGCGAGTATAATAATAATAATATGGCCTGTACTGATCGATTGACTGATGCACGGGTCTGGGTTAAAGGAAAGGATAACACGAAAGAGAGAAATATACACAAAGAAGCCTAGACAAAAATAATATAGCCAGAGTGAGATCGATAAAATCAGAAGGCCAGTTGATTCTTTGGAACTGTAGATCTATAGATAGCGATTCCTATGGTGTCACCTACCGCCTGCGCAAAAAACGATGGCACAAACTCTCCGACAGTGGGCGTCTGCTGAAATCGAACTGAATTCATCGTAGCAGTGGCTCTAGGCTGATATCATTTGTCTATTCCGTGACGTAGATTGTCACGAAGTCGTAACTCGTCGGTTGAGTGACTCGCATGTTGTTGTAGCGCTATTCTTTACGTACCTAATACGACACCGATTATACGATAAACAACACTAATTAGACTAGTCGATGCTGAGAGAGCGTGCGACCACTTTGTGCGCTGTAGCGGTTATTATTATTGCTAATTAATAAAGGTGTGCATTCTTCTGAACCGAAATCCAAATTATTCACACCATCGCACCCGACGTACGCCAAGCAAAAGATCGACCGACCGATCGACCGTCTATAGAGGGACGAACCTCATAATTCACGACCCATTTAAGGTTCACGCATGCACGACAGCCAGTCAGAATGGAGAGACTCACGTCTCTTGCGACCATTGCCTCGACGTTGCCTTTGATTTCCCTGCAGCCTACCCCGCAACCCTCTCCACCGCCAGGGCATTCGCCATTGCACGGTCACGCTCGCTTGCGGTGAGGGGATCCGCCTTGAGTCTGTCTCTAATTATGCCCTTCCCACCTGCTCCGCCGTCTGCCCAAGGGGCAGGCACCTGAATTATCTCCGACTTCATTGTATGCCGTGATTGATGTAATTTAGCTGCCGACCAGACCTCTGTATCAACCAGGCTACATGCGCTGTACATATAATTTATATACAATAGGGGCCTATCAGCCGCCTATGCAGTATTCGAATCATGTCTGAAAAGCTCTTTTGGAATTAGACTACGACCGTCAGATCTTTTGCGTTGTGAGCATCAGACGATACATATTAGCATTGTCTGACATGCAACGAAGTTGTCGGTTTAGATAGATCTCGAGTGTCTCAGAGTGAGTGAGTCAGTGAGTAAGTCAGTGTGTAGGCTCAAGGGTACGATCAGGGCTTACAGTGTGGCTGGACGGTCATGGACGGCGTCCATGCACTTATTTTAAAAACTGAACGCCGTCCTGCCACTTATTGGCCAGCACAGCCTGCAAAGGTTAGGGGCGTCCAGGCACTTATTTTTCCACACTTTAAGCACTGGGTACGATGATCGCACCGCACATGCAGGTTCTATAATGAGCCTCTATATAGTAACAGCTGCAGCACAGTCCAAAGCTCCGCATGTATAGCCTAGTCTTACAACACCTACGTTTAGATCCATGCAGAGACCCGGTCCCTAGACCAATACAGTTTTATGTCCACTTTTTGCGAAACCAAGAAACGATTTTTAATACTTGTTGTCTACAAATTTTCACCGTTTTACTGATGGTGATTAACTTAAATTGACAACACTGTTTTCCACTAATATGATTAGTGGGCTATGTTTATTTCTATCATAATATAAACCGACTATACGAGTTATTTTGATATAATCAAGACAGTAATGCTATATTGCGGACCTATCCCCATAATATTGCACACACACACACACACACACACACACACACACACACACACACACACACACACACACACACACACACACACACACACACACACACACACACACACATATATATATATATATATATATATATATAAATAAAGAGCAGATTATGTCTTGTCTGTCTGTCTGTCTGTCTGTCTGTCTGTCTGTCTGTCTGTCTGTCTGTTTGACCTGGATGCATTTCCAGTTTTTGAGCTTTTCACTCCAAACCTTCACTACTGTGTAGGTCTCGGCATGGGGTTGGCGATTCTCTACCACCATGGGGGCCATGCAGGGTGGGGGCGAACCCCGCCAAAATACTTTGTACCCAGACAGAGGGCCATCAGAGCCACCCGGTGGAGTGGTTGGCGAATCTCTACCACCATGGGGGCCACGGTGGGGGCTTGCGAAAACCCTAATTTTTGCTATAAATTTCCATTCCCTTGCCATAGTTTCACGGTTAGTTTTTACGCGGGCCACCTCGCCTCTACTCAGCCCACACCTCGGCCCGCAGAGGCCGGGTGGAGCATAGATGGGGTGGGGTGGGCGTGGGGGCGGTAGTGGAGAAAATTTTCCCGAAAACCGAAATTTCACGGGTGGCGTACCGGTCGAGGTCGGAGTGTGGTGTGGTGGGAGGCGGGTGGGATGGGGGTGGGGGATGGTGGTGGAGGGAATTTTCCGAATACACAAATTTCACGGGTGGAGGTCGGAGTGTAGTGTGGTGGGGTGGGAGTGGTGGGTGTGGGTGAGGGTGTGGGAGAGTTTGTGGGGTTGGGGGCGGGGTGGGGAGGGGTGTGGGTATGGGGATTAGTATGGGGGAATTTTTCCGAAAACCCAAATTTCACGGGTGGCGTACCGGTGGAGGTCGGAGTGTGGTGTGGTGTTGTAGGGTGGGATAGGGTGGAGTCTGGTGTGGTTGTGACCGGGAGCGGGTCCTATCCTAAATTTCCCGGGCAACGCCGTGTACCCCAGCTAGTATATAATATAATTACTAAGAATGGGCAATAGCGACCATTATTCTTACAGCATGGAAGCATGCCATGTAACAATTGTAACATAGGCTACATGATATGATTATTTTCTTTTGTATTGACAAAAGTGATAAACGTTTCTTGTCGAGTTTTATGAAGACTCTGCTTTCACGTGATTGCAAAGTTCCGTGACGCATCCATAGGCTTATAGGCCTACCTACAAGCCACCACATTAAGCAGGGTAGGCCTGCATACGTATACATTCATTCAACGAAAGCTTATAGGCCTAATTCGCCTGCTGTTGAAATATCTTTAATGCCAAAAGGATACACTCGTTGAATTATCTGTTTACAATCGTCTTAGATTTAACGCCTAACTTTGATTTCGACATCTGGTCAAATTCAAAAATCTGAAAATTACCGAACGAATCGTTTAGGCCTATAGCCTATATATATAACCTACTTATTAATAACTCTGATAATAAAAAGCAGTGTTACCCCATTGACTCACCTGTATTCAAAGACAATGAATTTTCTGGGACGCCGCGGGTTTCCATTGTGTTTTTTAATCTCAGTTTTTCTTAAATGCTTTCATTATTATAAGTCTCGATTAGTTTACTTCATTTGTCACCTTTGACCCCAAACGCGAATTTTAGCACTTAGGCCGCTATATATGCGTAGAGGCCTATGCCTATAGGCCTATCGCTAATTTTTTCTTTAACTTTCAGGTTTTTTATAGTTAGCTAGAGCCGTAACTTTTTTGACGAAGGTTTTCATTTTAGTTTTCGTTAACGAAAACAACACTAAGACAAAAAAACTCAGTTTTAACTCACACTGCAAAGTGGACTACGTTTTCCTGAGCGTAGAAGTGTAGCGCCGTAACGTCACCTCCTTAAGATGGCGATTGGCAGATTGGTGACTGATTGGCCGGCAGTGTGATTTATGGACTCCTTCCAATATTCTGGGCGTTCGTTCACATCTTGTTTCTCACCCTCGAGCAACGGACAAGTGGTTGAACACCAGAAACTGGACAGAGAAGCCGCCTTGTTCCCAGTGCAGCGCTGCCGCCGCCGCTGTCCCACAGGAAGATTAAGTCGGCATCGGCGGCGGCGGCGGAGGGGCGTGGAGAGCATCGGGGGTCAGAGGCCTCGCGCTACTCTTCAGAGAACAGGCGCAGCCACTGGCAGCAGAGACGTCTGACGGCAGGAAAGCGATCCTAATAATTACAGGGCCGAGTTCCGTGATATATTTGTGTCGGTCGGATTGAAGATAATGACACAGGTCGATCGGACGAAGGAGGGCATCGATGGCGGCAGCGGTAGAGACATCGAAGAGAAGGAGAGCGTGGAGGGAGTGGTAAAAAGCGAAGAGGTAAGTAGAGGCAGGGATAGAAGGAGGTGGTAGGGGATGATTATATTGACAGTATCAGGTAAGAAGCAGAATGAAAGGTGCAAGAATAGGAGCATTGCCAGGTTGTAGATGGGGAGGAGTTGAAGAAGTGAAGAGAAGAGGATATACTGGGGAAACGGAGGACCAATCAGATATAAGGCTGTTCAGACGTTGACAGACAGACCGTCTAAACAGACAGACAGACAGACAGACAGACAGACAGACAGACAGACAGACAGACAGACAGACAGACAGACAGACAGACAGACAGACAGACAGACAGACAGACAGACAGACAGACAGATAGACAGACAGACAGACAGAAGGATGACTGGACAGACAGAGAAGCAGAAAGCTGCCCAGGCCTATATGGTAAAGGACAAGACTGTCTGCTGTGCACAGCCATGCATGACAATGGATGAGGGGAGGCGGCGGTGGCTTCCATGCAACGACCGACAGATGGCCTTCGACGGCTGGACCTCCAGCCGGTCATATTCACAGCCATCGTCGTCGTCGTTCGTGTCTTGCTGTGTGAATAATTATCGTAATTACTGTTCGACAGATTTCAAAAGTGAAATGGAACCTTTGTATCGGTTCAATCGACCTCACCGAAGCCATAAATTTAAATTAACTGCTCGAAATAATATTATTGCCGGGTTGTGCACTTCTATTGTAGGAGTCTTATACTTAGAGCTTAATCGCTGCTATGCTTTGTGCAAATAGAATAGAGGGTAATAACGTGTTATAACGCTGTGTGTTGCTTGGATCACGCCGACAAAGGTTCACGATCATGAACAGTTGCTGTAGGCTTATGTGTTACAGGTCGCCGACGTCAAAGGCTGTCAATGGAATGACCGGCCGCCATTGAGTTCATGTAGAAAGGAACTGAGCTAAACAGTGCTGAATAAAGACGGTGCACCATCAGCGGGCCCACTTTTTTGTACATGTATGTGCACTTGTTATAGCGCCCCTTCAAGCTCCCTACTCAGAGGCGCTCCCGACTACAGAGCGGACACTGCAACGGAGTTTCACGCCGAAGCGCTGAGCAATTGCGAGTGAAGGACTTGCCCAAGGTGCCTACGCGGCGACTTGAGGTGGATTCGAACCTGCAACTTTTCGGCTGCAAGGCGACGAACATACCCACTACACCACTGCGCCACACACTTTTGCATCGGTAGATCTGGATGGCATGCAGACACTGAATCGGGTTGAAACTTATAGACCTAATTATCCTAATCAATATATATTGTTCGTCCCTTTGTCACGTCAAGGGTCGCGATACACGTGCTTGAAAGGATAGGAAACAAGCTAGGCCTACAAGCCTATCGCTCAAATGAACTTACAAAGATTAACATTGTTTATGACGTAGGCCTACAGGCTGCAGAGACAGATAAGCGTCGGTCGGATGGAATTAATAATTATCCAGAGGTAGCCTAACTGATAAAATTATATAAGCGTGTCGGTAAATTAGTTCGGGATTGATATCTAGCATAGGTGCACCGTGCATATACGTTTCCGGAATAAGACTGAGTACGTAAGCTTAGTCTGCAGTGTGGACGTAGAACAAGAGCGAACTGAGAATAAAGAGAGACGCATGCAATCGTCTCTACAATGTCATGTAGACTGTAGAGGTCTAGAGCCTAGAGGTAATGCCGTTGTCACTTGTAAGTGTCTCTGTTAGTCGAAAGGTGTCGCCAGTCGCAGAACATCGTCCGAGTTCAGAGCGACTTCGGTTGTGAGTGCTGCTGCTACTGCTGCCGCTGCTGAAAAGAAAACGAAAGAAGAAGAAGAAGAGGAAGAAGAAGAGATCGGAAGTTAACTTCATCTTCTGCGTCTCTCCTCTCAACCAACTCCTACAACGATTGTAACCAGCAGTGGCGTAACTAGGAACTCGGGGGCCCCTAGACAAAATGTGAATAGCCTATTTAAATGTGTTATCACTTACAGTGGCGTAACTATAGGAACTCGGGGGCCCCTCTGGGGCCTCTACACTCGGGGGCCCTAGACTTTGTCTACCCAGTCTACCCTATTGTTACGCCACTGGTAACCAGCAACTGGTTGAAAGCGTTGAGGTCAACGACGAATCTTCGGAGCCGATTATCAAGTTCGTCTTCTACTGCAGCCATTCAACGGATAGCGGAGTCATCACTCCATTCCTTCCCACAGCCACCTGGAAGAGGGAAATCAGGGAATCATCGCCAGAACGATCGTTCCGTTGAATATTCCAACCGTCGACGGCCACTACCTTGGTCAGTTGGCTACGCTAACGACTCTGTCTCTATCGAAGAATGTTCCGATCCAGGTTCATCGTCATCGCCGACCTTGACGAGCTGATCGTTCCACGTCGGCATGGAACGACATGCTGAATGTGAGAAAATGAGGGAAAGGGAAAAGTTCTTTCCAGCAATTAACCTTCATCTTTCGCAGCGCAACGTTCACTTCCCATTGCTGACCAACGGCCCTGGGACATCGTCAATTAGGAAGAATAGGCCTACGACTCGACCCGTTGATCTGACTAGCATCCGCCTTAGTAGCTGTTCCGCCCCCGCTGATCCTATGGCAACTCGACCTGGACCACCTTTGGACTACTCAACCCTTTTGACGCAACGCAGCGCTCGCGAATAAGCTGGTGCCCCGCGCTTGGCTTTCGAGTAGCGCCTTAGAAGGTTAGAGATTACGATTACAATTACTTAAATCTTGATCTCTTTAGAAAATTAGGCCTACTTCTTTCAACATCTCCAACGCACAATAGCCATTGTATTTAATTGTCCGTATAGGTCTAGGCCTATGTATACGGAAATTAGGCTTAACACGTCTCAACTCTCCACGGAGAGTCGGTCGGATCATAACTTCGATAAGCTTTGTTCCTAGATTTGAAGTTTTCGCGGAAGCGCCAGCGTTACCATAGCCAATATGAAAATTGCAGAAAAAAATACCTAGGCAATGTAGGCAGGCCTAATGGCGCATTGGACAGCACACTAGCATGGAGGTCAGCGGACTAGAGTTCGATTCGCAAAGCTCGCGTACGATAGACGTGCTGTGTAGGCTGCTGTTAGCGCCCTTGTATACAGGCCTATTGCATGCCGTCTGTATGTTCTATTAGCCTAGTAGACTTATTTGTGATTTGTGAATAATTATTTCATTGGCAACACTGTAGGCTACACTGGTAACCGTTTGCGGTCTGTCAACTGGATTGTTTGATAAAGGAAATTATTATTATACAACTCATGCCTTTCGAGACGACCTGGCAACTTTGGTATTTAAATGAAATTGTAGTCAGAAATTGCACAGACACCATGGGTTGCGGTTAGGTCATTTAACCTGCTTATGTTACTCTTGACTTAGCTGTCCTATGATCTGCTAAAAATTCTTAATAATTTTTAGTATCTTCTATTCTTCTTTGGCGATCTTCGCATTTAATTGTTTGACCTGTTGAATAACCCCCATGACTCTGATGGCTGACAGGAGTCACTGAAACAGTATGGCTGGCGCCGCCACTGCAAAACCGTAATAGGTCTATTGCATATGTGTGTAGAGTGTAGACTGTTTGCACAGGTTCTGAGTTAGACCTGTTTATTTCGCAAATGGTACAATAGAACAACTCAAAACTGACATTCACCAATCAGTACTAAAGCATAGGCTCACTTATTTTTTTAAATGGTATCTGTTGATACAAGCCAACAGTTGACCCCAAACATTGCGTAGTTGTTGAGGGGCTTAGTGTGTCTTAGTGTGCTTATCTGTCAACTGCCTCAGCTAAGTAAACAACAATTGGGAGTCGAGAGATTCAGTTGTTTCATATGCAGCATATTAGCAACATTAGATTTGATCTGAGTGCGTGTATTTTGGTAATCTGTAAAAATCTCAACTACTCCCCTCTTTTTGACAACTAGAACACTGACTCCAACTCCACTAAACGAGACCTTACCATACTATTGTAAGTTGTAACACCACTTATTTAAAACTGGTAGTTGCTTTTCAGACAATCAACATCAAGAATGAACAATTGCATCTTTCCTAACAAATACATTCAAGACTTTCCGTTTCTCCTGGATCTGTCTCTGTCTACAAAACAGCATTTCTAAGTTTCAACACAGAACATAATTTATGAATACAAGAAACACGTGTAGTCTAGGCTGGCTGCATATGAGCAATAAAGGCAGGACAGATGATCCAAACTTGCATCTTAAATCATCAAACTCAGCGTCCTTTTCGCCTCAAGCATGTAGAGTTTTACAGCATACAAAGTAGCGATGCCAGGATTGAAGAACTCGAAGCATTATAGTTTAGTCTAATACGAGTGGATGACACACAGTGCAAAAGCTTCTAGTTTCTGTGCACAAGTAGAAAAATGCTGCGTTCCGTTTAAATTGCATTTCCCAATCATTAAACATTCCAATCATTAAGCATTTACCCTTGACTAAACAGACTTTTTAAATGCATCCGAAATTTCCATAAATAAAAACATAAAAGCAACAATCCCTTGCTCGTTACAGGCCTACTACATCTTTGCATCAGTAGATTGCGAAATTTTAAGCCGATCGCTAGAATGCAGATCTGATTGCAGAGAAATGACAGACATCTGATTGGCTACATCAGTTACAGGTCCAGAGGAGCTGACATGACCAGCAGATAGAATCTTCTTTTTTCGACCTTGATCAACCGTATCAAGCAACGTCTTCGCATCAACAGCCAACGCGTGTCCAAGCTGGAGCATGCTACGCCGATAATCCTGGGACAGTTCGGTTGGACTGTAGCGTATGACCATTTTCATGGCATCTATCAAGTGAACGAGATCAGAGTTCAATGTCTTCTGCGCCATCTCAATCTGTAACAAAAACAATCGTACAATTATTCAAGAGTCCTCCGTAAAATACTATATGTCCTTCTGTAAACCGAGAGAGATTTCAAGTTTTCACATGTTAAACACCTTGATTATGAATGGTAGGGGTACTCTTGCATGCGTGGGGCTACCGCCCAGTCCAGAAGCTTTGCCTATGTTGGCCCCTCCTGCTGGAACCGTCTTCCACATAAACTACGTCCTGAGCTTCTCAGTCTCTCTCTCCCTCTGTTTAGGAAGCGCCTGAAGACTATACTATTCGTTAGCGGCGGTGCTAACTTTGGGTTGGGAGCGCTACTGAATCTGTGAGCGGCGCTATACAAGTGTTCAATTACAATTACAATTACAATAAAAAAGCAAGTCAACTGTAGTAGTTTGAGGAACAAACTGTGCCATATGTCTATGTCTTGCATCAGATGTTTCCTTATTCCATTAGCAGTTAAGCCAGAGTTGATCACCTTATTAATAACAAGTTTAACAACCCAGGGTACCATAATGTCTTCTGAAACTTGAAAAAGTGGTATCTGTTCAGGACCTGAACTCAACTAAAAGGCGAATGTGTCAGTCATATTGAAAATTTTAAACCCATGAAAGGCACAATTGATCCACCTTGCAATGCTTCCGCATCCTAAATCTTATTGAGGTCAAATTTTCTTAAATATTATTCAGATCACCTTCTTTTTGTGGGTCAAGCCCATTCAGAAAGGTTCATTTAAAAGCAATTTTATTTTGCTTGAAAATAAATTAACAAGGCAAACGATGAAAATATAGACTTATGAATAATGACACAAGTTTTTTTCAAAGACATAATTATAAATCATAAAAAAGTTCACTGTACTTGATATACCTAAATCTCTTGTGTTATATGACTTATATCACTTAACTGATCAATACAACTTACCGCATCTTGGGTTTCAGACGGAAGACTAGAGGTTTCTAAATGAACAGCATTCAGCAAAGCTTTCAACTGCATTCCAACAGTCTACAACCACACAAAAAACACAACATCCATCAATTACTGATGGCCACAAAATGTAATTGTAATTGTAATTGAACACTTGTATAGCGCCGCTCACAGATTCAGTAGCGCTCCCGACCCAAAGTTAGCACTGTCGCTAACGAATAGTATAGTCTTCAGGCGCTTCCTAAACAGAGGGAGAGAATGGTTCAATGCTAACCAGCCTCTTTAACAACTAATCACCATAGCAACCAGCATCAAGAGCAGCTTCAGCTTATTTATAAACCAGCCACTAACAATCAACTTCCTTAGCAACCAGACTCCCTAGCAACCAATCTCTTTAGCAACCAATCTAGTAAGCAACCAGTCAATTCAGCAAAAACAACATATCCGCAATCTGCAGATAAAACTTAAAAGAATTTAAACACATTTTAGTCATTACTTCAATATCAGGAGAGAAGAATGTCATAAACTGACCTTGGCTGAGCCAACGAGACTATCTGTGTGGCCTTGTTGTACAGAACCATTCAGATCAACAATGCCTTGTACCAGTGCAGTTGTTGCACAGTACAATGGGTCGGTACTGCGATCAACTTTGACCTGGTGCAAAAGGTCAACTGGAATGTTGGAATACTCCATCTGGTGAAAAAAACCTTTCTAAGTTAGACAAGCTTTGTTCTTATTCACTGATGATCATGTTTAGAATATTATCTCAATTCACAGATTTGGCAAAAATTTAAAATAATAAAGTATCACTGTTCAGTGTTCACAGGTTAAAATCGATGTTAAAACAAATCATCGACTATAAACATCCAATATGGTGACAAGGAGCAACCTTTCTTCGATTATTTTTAATCCGGCTGACAAAGCTACAGTAGCCACACATTGCAAATAGATGAACAGAGATAGTCAATGAGAATATGAGTTACAAAATGCAACTGGAAACAACTGTAGTCGCCTAAACGATCCAGGAAAAGCAGTTCAATGAGTTAATTGTCTGTGTATTATATATATATATATACAATTATATATATAATTATATATATAATTATATATATGTAATATAGCTGACTTAACTGAATGCAATAGGAATTAATGAGAAATTAATTCAGACCAACTTAAAATGACCACAATAATACCACAAGCAAGTTATGAAGATGCTACTTCTGATATGCCTATCCTTCCTTTTTAGCCTCCCATTCATCATGCTCTTTTTAATCATTCAAACAGGTTGCCATATTTCTCTTTTCTGTAGACCAAATACATGAATCATTGCTATTTTTAGCTTCACAGCCTCAGTTTAGGACTATGTATTAATTTCAATAACTATGGTAAGTTAATTTTTACACATTGCGTCATTTGATTCCTATGGCAAGTTTTATATTTCCAAACATGTCAATTACTTATTTCAACTCCTATGGCAAGTTTTATCTTTTACTAGATGTGTAACCCGGCATTGCCCGGGAAATTTGGGGTTTTAAACACTACTCCACTGTGGTACCCAACGTTGACCCCTAAATTTAGGGTTTTCGCCAACCCTCTACCCCACCCCGCTTCCTCAAAAAGCCAAACGTAACCCGCCCCTGCAGGGCGCTAAGGAAATTATTACTGGGCTTGTATGACGTCATTCGGGCTGTAGACTCTTTTACTAAAGCTCGATACTGTTTACCAAAGTGTGAGCGATGAAATCTGTCTTAAAACGCTTCTGTCTTAAAACGCTAATAACTCGAGTTCTAAAGTGAAATTTAGGGTTTTAAACACTACTCCACTCTGGTACCCATCGTTGATTGCTAAATTTGGGGTTTTCGCCAACCCTCCACCCCACCTCGCTTCCTCAAAAAGCCAAACTTGACCCAACCCTGCGGGGCGCTACGGAAATTATTACCGGGCGGGTATGACGTCATGCGAAGTAGACTCTTGAATAATGCGCTGGCGTAATCAATTGCTGATAAAATCTGTCTTAAAACGCCATTAACTTTTGTTTTAAACTGAATTAAAACCTGAAAATAGTTGCGATGACTTTAAAATTTGGGTAAGAATCGATTGCAATAATTTTTTTAAACCGACGCTGTTTCATTTCCGAGCCTATTCTGCAGGGGAGAGTCAAAAGCGTACAAACAAATAAACAAACATATGGAAAGTGTTTCGGAATTATAATATAGATAATCATGTTACTTGGCTGTTTCTCTGTTACAGAACCGTCTGAGATATTCAGACTAGAGGCAAATTGAGCAAGGAGAAGTCCGAATTTATCCATGCATAGACTCTTGCTTGTCACCTTTGGTTAAGTTCAGGAGTTTATAACACACAAAATATAACTGAATGATAAAACTGCATTGGAACTGGTAAATTTGACATACTAAACCCCTCATAACATTCTGTAACAGAAAAAGGTAACGAAATATTGAACTAATCTGTATTTTATCTACATTTTTAAATTAAGAGTGATTTGACATCTTACCTTTGCAGGAATACCATCACAATGGATTTTGGAAGCATTCAGAGCATTGTCACCTGAACAATACAATAATGCAAGGCATAATTATTATATGTCAAAATAAAAAACCTTTGCAAAAACATGAAATCACACATATATTGTTATAACTACTGTAACTGCTAATATTACTTTACATGAAGTATTGAAAATTATAGCAATGATCAAAATTGAAAGCCAAGGAGGCTTGTATATGGTTTACTTTGCAAAATAGCTTCATTGCAGCCTTTGTAAATATTTTAGAATATTTTTTAAATATTTAAAAAATATTTTTCGACATGTTCGCATCACTCACACTGATCGATTTTTTTCGGTGAAGTTATGCGATTATCTCCCAAAATCTACAAAAGTTTTCACATCGTTTAAGATTCATGGCTAATCAATGCGATCATCAAGACGTCAAAATCATAAACAAAAATGGAACACATATTACATAATATACAACACTAGAAATACAACTAATGCACAAGCTTATTACCCTGTTAATTTACGGATTGCACAAGCCCAAGATTAAAATCTCTTCAATAATTGACCATTGGTATGTGAATGGTGTGTGAATGGTATGTAAATGGTATGTGAATGGTATGTAACTACGGTAGGTAACTGGACTAGGAGTCACATCAAAAACCACTTAAATCTAGTTACCACTTTCCTCGCCATCAGTAAATTGCCTTACCTTATGTACCGTATACTGCTTGGCCAGTCCTTGTCCTTGATGTACGTTACTTCATCATTTTTATAGCACTCACTTGTATGCTTTTTTATTACCTTTCCTTGAGAGAATTCATTGCTATTTGTAAGCTGCTTCTCTTGAGCACAGAAAAAGTCAAAGCAATAATAGTGAAATCTGTGAAATGAAAAAAATGGATACCTTACCAGTTTTGCTTCTTCTCTATGAAGCCATTCAGCATCATCATCGCTCTGCTGCTTCTGAAGCCTCAACTTCTGTTCAATGACTTCATGCTGAATTAAAATAAAGCCACTATATAAATACAGTACATATACATTATATATACATATATACACAAAAAATCTGTATATGTGAGAAGAAGAGCAGTTCCTTAAGTTAACCCTAAGACAGCCATGAATATGAAGTGTTAAGCAACTTCATTTCTTAGCCTCAGCATATGAGGAGCAGGAGGAGGAGGAGGAGGAGGGTGGTTGGCCAGTCCTCTCCCTCACCGTCTCGTCTTCCCACCAACAATGTACAGTCAGTTTATTCGCTGTAGTCGAGTTACTAATGGCGCATACAGTGTAGAAATCTAAAACTAAATTTCTATGCAATGGACGGCATTTGAACTCCTGTCTCTCAACTGACAGCACGATACATCAACCACCACACTATCGAGTAACACTGCTCAGTGCTCAAGTGGTTCGTTCCTAAACACAATAAACATTGGTTTTTGCTCATGAATAATGCATCACCATCTGCTGCTCACTTGACTACAAACTAAATCATGTTGCATGATGTCTTAAGGGAAAATTCTGTTCATAAAGCATTAAGTAGAGACAGTTTCAAATTTATGTTTTTCACCAGCACTTGACTTTGATGCTTTTTTAGGTCAAAAATTCTAGACCAAATATTCTGAAATGTTTAGCCTGACTTGAACATGATAGAAGCCTGGGGAAAATATTAATAATGTCAATTCCCATCAGTGATCTATTTTCTCTGCTGAGTGTGCATACATTCTAGTAGATGATCACTTCATGGGCAGAAGTCATCAGGTCCTGTAAGCAATGATGCTGCTGCAGTACTAGGCATGTAGGCCTACCTCCAGAAACCTGTCTTTCTCAAACTTCGTATTAGCGTCAGCACTCAAAAGTGCAGATTATAAGTTGCCAACAAGGCAGAAATGCTTAATACAATTAAAGATATAGCATTATTAAAATCAAGTAATTACGAATGACTGTTTATCCTTAATGGTGAAAAAAGTTAATTTAAGCAAATAGCCTCCAAAGTATTTACCCAAATTAATTTTAAAATATCTTATATTCAATCCAGTCCACATACTTCAATAATGTCAATGATTAACTGCTGAGCAGAGCGATAAGAAAAGCCAAAGTCTGGAGGAGGAGGAGGAAGAAACCCAAGGGCAGAGTCTTAGAAGATTTCGTAACACAGCTATTTCTAAGAAACAATAAATAGCGCCAGTGCTGACCGTTAGCTTTGAGACAATTGGTGGCTTGTCGGCTTGACTGTTGACAGCAACATTGCACAAAGATACGGACGGATGACCAATGGTCACTTTGTCCGTTACCAATCCACATGACGAGACGTCTTGCGTGCAGACGCCGGGTCTGAATTTCGGTGATCGAGCATTTGAGAGGAGATCGGGGGTTGAGGCAAAAGGAGACAACGGAGAACTCACGTCTGTTGCCTAGCAAACATTTGTCATGATTTAAAAACTCAATTTATGAACATACGATTTATATACATGAACATCTTTATATTAGCACATTCTTTGTACCACTGAAAAGTCCATGCATGTACATTGTATGTATCAGAGTACTTGTTTAGCATTTCTAAGTAATTCGCAACTGCACTCCTGCAGCTGTGCAGCTAAAAAGGACTCACTGAGCAAATTTGTCTTAAGGAAGCAGAAAATGTTCCTTGAACTGGAAAAGATGCTAGCGATCATATGTCCAGTGGCAGCTTGATCCAGAGAGATGGACTGACAGAGGACAAGGAGCGCCCAGCTTTTGCCAAAGTGCAAGAGCATGGGACCATACAAAGTTGAATGCAGCTGGCGGGGGCTTGACACATGTGTGAAAAGTTCTGATATGTAGTCTTGTGTTGTGCCAGTGATTGAAGCCCCGTATATATGAGGAATAGTTTGAACTGTATTCTCTTCTCATTGGGTAGTCACTGAGAGGTGTTGCACAATGTGAATACGGATAATTGAACATACAGAAATTAATATGACTTTCTAACCTGGGACTATAATTATTACTGACAAGATATGAAGCCATTGACAATTGAGCAATTGACCTGGATTATGTCTGTTAACATCCGGGACTTTGCATGTAAATTAATTTTCATCCCATTTAGTTCTAACCTCAAGTAGAAATCAACTGTAACCAGGGTTGATTTATGGTTTTCATAGAATATCACAAATCTTCACAGCAATTCCTTTTGTAGGCATAAGCGTTGTTCAACTTCAAATACTACGGTGTAAATTGAACTCTGGGAAAACCTCATTTAGTCAGAGTTAAGTAATTGCTGTATGTATAACCATGAACTAGGTACACAAAGACATATCCTGAAATAAGAAATAATTTACCTTTGAACAGCTGCATACGGGATGACAGTTTAACGATCCTGAAACAGAAAGTAAATTCATACAATCATTTCATTTGCAGGCTAAACAAAGATGTTCCATACTATCCATACACACATGACTCTTAGTGCATACTGACATTGTAGTATACTAAGCTTGAATTACCATGCTGACTCAATATTGCTTCAGTAATTGCGTGCACAACAATGAAACATTCATATACAAATTTTAAACTGATTATACACAATCATGGCTGCTTTTATGCTGACATCACTTAAATTCCAAATATATCTGTCTTTTTCCAAATTAAGCATTGTGAATAATCTTGTGAATAATAATCATTGCAAATAGTTGGATAATAATAAAACAAGTAACAACAAGCATTGCAGATAAACACCCTATATTTATGGCTAAAAGGACTGCAACATTGGGGGGATGTCTCATCTATAAAAAAAAACAGGGCCCTCCACTTATATTATGATGAAATACGAACTTTTGACATTGAGTAATCTGTGGATGGTCCAACAATTAAAAGAAGTGATCTTAAAGGAACTTGTCATAATATGAACACTACTCAAATTACTTGATATCAACTGTACATAATTTACAACATCCGGAAGCGACCAAATTGCACAGACATTGTTCCGTCTTTTAATATTTTGATTCAAAATTAGATACATTTGTTCAGATAATACATTTTTATTCATGAAAATAATAATGAACTGGTGCTTCCGTAAAGTGCTAAAGAGACTTACTGTTGATCAGAGGTGATTTCGTATTTCCTACGTCCTCCTCCAGAATCGCATAATCAGGCATTTCTTTAGATACAAATGACAAAAACCTGCATTTAGTCAAGAAATACAAAACTGAAATGGTTCAAAAAAATAGAAAACTCATATGCATTTCTAAAACATTCTCTGCCATTAAGAATTGATCCAACAAATCTGCGTTATTGCTGGTGCTATATAAATTTCTGCTGCATGGTATTAGTTTCTAAACTGTTTAAAATAAGGCAAAGCAAAAGACAAAGTTCTTTGTTCACAGTCAGAAGCAGTTGGAACAAAACTTGTACTTTTATTGGATTCTTCCATGTTCAAGTTTAACACTTGTCCTGATCATCAGCATGCTGCTAAGTCTATGAAAGCTATGACATATTTGGACCTAAGTCTACAGCTAAACCTTGCGAGTTTTCACAAGAGCAAAGTTGTCAATTACATCAATGAATTCGCCTACTTTATGACATCAATATTGAAAGTCATACTTCTCAAAAATAAAATATATTATAATAACACTTTTAATAAGTTCCCACGATTTCAACCAATTCATATGCAGTTAGTTCGAGCTAATAAATCTGATATGTTGTGAGACCTAATTTGTGTTTATTAATGCTGCAGCAATCTCGCTAGGAAATTTCATCACTTCCGAAAAATCGGGGCCTTCAAAACTGTGGGCGCGGGTGCTGCAGCAACCTTAGTACCTACCCTAATGCGGGCCTGCCTGTAAATGCTGTCAGCGCTATGGACCTGCTAGGCTGCTACAGAAATACCAAGGTACCAATTGTGAAATCCAAACTTCAGCAATCTAATCAATCAGCAATTTTTTAAGTTTTGAAACTATCAACCATGGGCAACTTTCGGGGTTTATGGGTGCACACCTTCCCTAATAAATAATTGCTGAAATATTTTTATTAGCTTTTATACCCTGCAACCGTGCCCAATAATTTATTAAACACCAACCGAAATTGTACACCCCGAAATTATAGATCTGTTCTTGAAAGAAATTGAGACATCATTTTGCAGAATTCATAAAATTGGAGTCATGCCAATGACATACAAATTGGTGTCATATTAGCACACGCAAGAAAGCAGGCGCCAAGGTTGGTGGCCTAGCTGTTCAAAGAAATAATATCATGCTTTGGTGCAAATATTCTGATAGTTTTTGCTATTGAAAAAGTTATTAAAAGCTAAAACAATAAAAATGTTCAGCAGGTGCAGTTACTAATCATAAAAAAGACAGAGCAATGCAGCACCAGCAATATCAGTGACCACTCATTTCATGATTTCTAACCAGTGGCGTAACTACGGGGGGGCAAGGGGGGCAGCCGCCCCCCAAATGAAAAGGCTGCCCCCAGCTGCCCCCCCAATCCCTGCGTTTGTTTTACTTTTTACTTTTACGAGTGATAAAGAATTAAACAATGTTATATAATTTCTGACTTATTTTATTTTTATACAACTTCCTGTACAACTTCTTATAGGGTGGGTGATGGAAAAGTGGGACAGGCCACTATATTGCACTGTGGGACAGACAAGCTAGTGAGACTTGCATGCGTATTATGTCCAATACTGTAATACATCCAGAATCTAAAAATACATAGTCTATGGCAATATACCGATGCCAACGGTAGCCACCCCATCATTTTAAGCTGCCACCCCACTGCCCCCCCATGAAAAAATAACTGGCTACGCCACTGTTTCTAACAAACTCACCGGCTGTTTTATTCTGATTCTGAGATCTAAAAAATTACAACCACACAATGAAGAATCAAAAATAATGCATAGAATAATTGAAAATTACATAATATGCTTTGGCCTATTCTGTAAGCATTAGAGTATTATGTGGGTGCATTTGTATGTATGCAAGCACATGTGTGCATGCATGTATGTATGCATGTACAGTATATGCATTTGAATTGTATGCATTTATTTACATATGTATAATTGTATACGTGAACTTGCAAGCATACATACTTAAGGTCAAACCTGCCCTTTACTACAGAAGTAATTAAATCTGATCAACAGAAGGTGGCTGTTGTAGCAAAGGTAACAATAATGATCCGATTGAAAGGAAATAATGCTGTTGACAATGGTGATGGTGATGACGATGATGGTGATGATGATGAGAATGACACTGCAGATGCACCCACTCATACAGTGGAATTAAATATAAATCATGGTGATGATACAATGAAGATGAAGATGATGATAAATAATGATGACGATGGTGTTGGTGATGATACCATCAGAGATGATGAACTAAAGGACTATCAGCAAAACTTACTCAGTTAGTTTCGTCATTCTAATACTTGTTTTGCCTGAAAAAATCACCGATACAAAACTATAGCACAGTAAGATATTTAGTTGCTTTATGACTAATCTGTACAGACATTTCCATAACAATATACATTGTAAATGGTGATACATGCATGTAATTTAAAACAAGCTTAATTTCAAGTAGCCATTGAATAAAAATAATAATAATAATAATAATAATAATAATAATTAATAATAATAATAATAACAATAGTGGATGAGGGGTAGCCGTTTCAGATGCACTGTTTTTATAGTTTCGAAGTCCCTGGAGGAATAAAGTACCTCAGGGCAAAAAATAATACTAATAATACTACTACTGACAATAATAATTTTTCTTTAATGAAATGTCTGCAAGCGCACTGCGCTGTACATGCACAAGTTATGCAATGTAAATCATAATAGGTATAAAACTTAATTAGCAACAGAACAGACAGTTGCAATACATGGCGCCAAAAGCAGCCTACAAAGCATGTCCGCTCTATGGGGCTCGATCTCGGTGCCTCTCGCTTTCCACGCCAGTGTGTTGTCAATGCACTATCTGATCTCTCTGTGCCTGTCTCAGTCTCTTTGTCTCAGTCTCTTTGACTCTATCCTGTTTCAATTTTCATACCTGTCTGTTTTATTATGTCTGTGTGTCTGTATGTCTCTCATAATATGTATTTACATTATCTGTTCTAAAATAATACTTTGAAAATACAGTGATCAAATTATGTGTGGCTTTGTGCACTAATGAAATTCAAAAGAAAGCAAAACAAGAATGTAGACGAACCATCAATGGCTGGTGACCAGACACTCCGTCTCCCAGCAGTCAACAGGAAACAGTTGCCATCAATGAGGCTGGCCAACTGTTTAACCTGAACTGCAGACGAGCATCTAATGGTCAGTGGAGACTGTCCATTCAGAAGACTGACCATTAGTTGACCAAAGTCCTTGTCTGGCTCCACGGACAAACTAATTGACTCAACTTGGTCAAAACTCACCAAAGGAATCGACTGTGAATTAAAACAAAAACATTATAGCAATGCAGTAATCAGTAAACGCATTGCAATGTTATTTGATGCAATATGGTGACCAAATTCATGGGTGCCCGCAGATAGGGTCAAGAAGGCCATCTGCACCATGGAAAATAGACACCTTTTTAAAAAACTACCGGTACCTACCGGTACTACTTTTTTGACTTTTAACAAATTTCTTTGTACTAAAGAACTGATACTGATACACAAATTGAAACTGAGAGTTTGCATTTAGAAACATACATGTTCAATCAATCAATCAATCAATCAATCAATCAATCGATCAATCAATCAATTGATCAATCAATCAATCGATCAATCAGCGGATGAGTGACTTATCAACAATAGAAACCTCAGGTAAACATAGAAATGAAACGGAAACAGAGAGTTCGAGATAATCTGTAGATGTCATCAACAGGGCAACCCAAAAGGATAAGAAAGTCTGCTAATGCAGAGTTGTACCTTTTCCATTACTCTAGTTACAGTTGCCTAAACAATTTGTTATGATCAACGCGATTATAAACATCAATGTGATTATAAAATGTATATAAACAAAAGTAACATTGTCTGGACTAAACGAAAGTCAAACAACTGAAGCAACTGCAGAACCATGCAGAAGAAAATAATTTAAAAAATACAAAAAAGCCAAAAGTTTTAGCATTTATGACTGAAATGTATGTCAACAAACAACATTTCAGAGTTTCCTGCTTTGCATTTTGTAACGTCTTGCTAAAATTTCAACAATGGTCATTATGTTTTGTCCTTCAACAATATCCCCAGGTACCCATGGCCAACCTGTTTAAAATCAGGTCCCACTGAAAAATCCATGAATCAACAACTCTCATAGTTGTAATGAAACTGTTACGAATTTTGTTATGAAGTTCAATCTGTATCCAAAAATAATCATCAAAAAGAAGGAAATAACGGATGAATATAATATAATTAATTTTAGAATTACTTTGCATCGTCAACTGTGTACATACTTACTGTTGACTCATTCTCGTGAGTAATGTTGATTGCCTGTGCCACTGTCATTCTGACCGGCGCTGGAGACGGATGATCCTAACAGAAAAGACAACAGTCGAAGTTGGACCCACGACTTGCAAATTCACCAGATATTTAGCCACCAGACATAAATCAGACATGATGGTATGAACACTTGTTATAGCACCCTTCAAGAGTCTACTCAGAGGTGCTCCCGACTACACCGACCGCAGACCTGAATCAGAGTTTCACACCGAAGCGCATGAACAATTGTGAGTGAAGGATTGCTCAGGGTCCCTAAACGACTGCTTGAGCCGAATTCGAACCCTCTTCCGACTCCAAACATACCTCTACACCACCACACCCACAGACATAATCATACACTAAGACTTTCTTTACAGCAGAAGTTGTAGAAACAAAATACTGTTCCCTCTGAAGCAGTGTGTGTGTGCGCTATTGTGATGAAATCTGTAAACAACAGGCAGATGGATGAAAAGAAATTTTCAAAGGTCTTTGAACCAACTCACCCCTAAAAAAGAGTCGAAGGTTTCCATATCAAATCTCCAGATGGCCGACACGATGTCAAAATATTTGAGAATACATTCCTCTTCTGATACGACTAAGTAGCTTCTCACCACCTTCTGGATGGATTTAAACAGAAGCTTTGCCTATAGCGAACATAACAGATAGACCAGATTCAAGGATTTACTTCAGCACACAACTTACTCTTAACTCATATGCAACTTACTCATAAAATGATGATACATCTGCAGCATCACTCTTTAGAATCATCACTCTTTAGAATCACAATACACCCACAAATATAAAGTCGACGCAACAGGACGTTTGTCTAACCAATTGCTAATTCATTAGCATAATTATGGCATAAAGCTCATATCCCATTGTCTGTTAAGCAGGATCAAAAAGTTGCCCATCTAGGGTTTGAAATTGACATATCATTGCCATGGTACGTTTCAGTAGTGATTATGACGGATCTGTTAAAGATCAATATCTTACTTCATCTAATGACTTCTATTGTTCCACTATCATAACGCCAATACATCATTTGTTTGTCATATGAATGGCTGTGCTACTAAATGCAACATTAACTTGTACTCAATGCGATAATTACCTTTTTAATTTGACCTGAATTTTTTTCAGCTTTTCAAATCACCACATGATAACTGATACTCATAACCGATCATCATTTCGCAAATGTTTAGGACACTACCATAATACTAAATTTAGACCCATAATTACAATAGATCAATTACTGGAACGATTCTGAGATGTTTAATAGTTGCAGCTAGCAGACCCTAATTATTATTCCGTTTTTTATTCACAGTTTGATCAAGTGGAAATGCTTTTCAATTCTAAAAATATACATGCACAATTGCACATCAAAATACTTTTGAACAAATGACTAAAAACGTAAACTCAAAAAAATAATCTTTTTTCTGCACTGTCGAATGAAACAGCATTCCTAAGAATGCAACAGTAAAATTTATGCCTTTCTGACTGATACACTTTATTTTCCACTCTTCCTAAATCCATCTGGTTTACAATTACCTTATCACCACCCTAAGAAAAAAAATAAGGTAACAAATTCTAATACCACAACTTATAATTATACTTTTAAGTTTTGATAGCATGACAGGCTTCACAATTTATGAACTATACCAGGTAAGTTGCAGGCTCAAAAATAAAAACCCCAAAATAAATCAAATGCAAACAGGACATAAACATTGTAAGCACCAGATAAGATAAGGCTAAAGACTCAAATATTGGACCAACTGAATAACCATCATCACGATCATGATCAACACAAACCCTGTGGAAAGAATTACGTAAACATTCTGTTAACACCACATATATTTTCTTTCATAGAGACAATGTCATGTAGTTATAAATAAAAATATACATGAATTTAAAGCTGTATAGCACTTTAATATCGAGCTGCATTCGTTCCATGGTCAGATTTAGTACAGGCACATCATTAAAGCATCAACTCTGACTTACTCAGGAATTAAGCCGCTTATGAAAGATGTAATTTATGTGGTTTTGCCGCAAGATAAGTTACATGACTTAAGAGGAAGCATCAAAAGCTCGAGGACTAATTTTGACCTCAGATCGTAAAAGATATGAAACACCAACGACACATGTTAGCAAATAGATCCTGCTGGCAGTTCAATCAGTCAAACAAGCAATATTCGTTTATACCAAGTTACAAGCTGGTACCAATGCAACTACAGATGCTGAACAAGAATTCTGAGGTAGAGGGGATTAAAAATGAATACTAGGAGAAACAAAGACAAGATGGGGGCAAAGACGAGATGGGGAGGGGACAAGGATGAGATGGGGAAAGTAGGTAATTACAGTGGGAAAGCATTTCAGATAGGAGGGGAACAGAACAGAAGGGAAGCAAGGGAGATAGGAGTTTAAAAAGACGGAGAGAAGGATAAATAAAATAGGATAATGACATAAGAAAAAGGGAGAAGCTGTTTACGAAAAAGGGGAACAATGAGAAAGTAAAGAGAAGTAGGAAGAAGAGGTATTGATAACTGACTTCGCTGCCTTGTGAAAGAAGAGTCTTTGGCAGAAATCTCTTCCAGTCCACTTCCTCCAGAACTGTGTTGCTGATCTTCTTGCCAGGCGTTCTTTGATGTTTATCTCGCAGAACCATCCTGAAACAATTGACATCAGAATAAGTCTTCGACTGTGTAAGCAACTCCAACAATGATCACTTGACCTCTGCTTGCTTCGTCTGTTTTTAAAGCCAACAGCTGCAGAAACAGGTCTTGAGCCAAAGCCATGTTCCAGATGCAGGTTCCAAATTGTGCATTGTGCAGCGAGTATCGAAATTTATATAGCTTCTTTTTACAATGATACAGCAATCAATCGCATACATGCCTTATGTGATATCTTACTTACTTCAGACGCATGTGCATTGTGTAATGAGTATTAGAGTCTGTATAGCTGCTTTTCACAATGATACAGCAATCAATCACATACATGCTACATGCCTTATGTGATAACTTATTAGGCAACCCTGTTAGTGGAACAACGTACTCCTTTGGGTTTTTTTCTTTTGTCACTGCTTGCAAATTGTTCTTGCTTGCATATTCAATCAATCAATCAATCAATCAATTAATCAATCAATCGACCATATATTGACTTAACAACAACATATATTGACTTAACAACAACAGAAATCTCAGGCAACCTTAGAAATGAAACACAAACAAAACAGTTTAAGACAATCTGCAGATGTAGTCAACAGGACAACTCTAAAGGATACGAAAATCCACTAATGTACAGCTGTCCCTTTTTCATTCATGTAGTTACAGATGGCTAAACAATTAGTTATGATCAATGCGGTTATAAACAACAATGCGATTATAAACGTACATGAACCTAACAAACACTGTTTGGATTCAACCATAGTCAAATAACTCAGGCAGCTGCAAAACAATGCAGTATAAAAAATATCCAAAAGTACAAACAAATTATAACATTTATGACTTAAACATAAAACATTATGTAATCCTAGACGAACAACAATCAATCAAGCTTTTATTGTATGCGTTCAATAAACAATACATAATTCTTATATTAAGCTATTAACTGAGCCATGTGCATTATAAATTTTAAATGAGGAAGAAGAGAGTGTTTCAAAGTGATGGACCAGAGCACTTAATTGAAAGCGACCACGTCCTAATTCGTGTACCTGGGGTTCGATATTTACACAATGTTGTGGTATCATTGACCATTAAGAAAATATTTATTAAACAGCAATGGAAGAAGTCCACAGTGATAGCTGTTCATGAAAAGTCCAATTTGATATTTTGTAATATCACTCAATTTCAATATATTATGATCCTTAAATATTAATTTAGTATCATCAGACAAACAAGATCAAACAAGTCTAGCAAACAAGTCACATGTCATATTAGGGCATGTTTAATTGTTTATGCAGAGTTTCATTCTGGAGGAGTAACTTGAGCCTCAGCATAGGGGTTACAGTAAGATAAGTAAGAAAAAGTCAGAGCATAACTGTCGAACAATAAAGTGTATTTGATTTGATTTGATTTGATTATCTTCAGATGCATGTGCATCGTGCAGTGAGTATCAGGATTTATATAGCTCCACCTCACATTGATACATAAATCAATCACATATTAAATGCCTATAAATGTGATAACTTGTTAACTTCAGCAACTGCTGCGTGTCATACATGTATAATAACACATAATTATGATTACAACCAAATTCAAAGAGTCAACTGATCGGATGATATCCTGGAGATGGATAAAGCAAAGGAATGTGATGGCTGCAGAATATTGCTCCAAAGAGAAGTTCTATGTGTTTCAAACTGATTTAGATCTACATCAGCAACTAAGAGAAAGACTCAGTAGGTGAACTGAAAAGTACCTACGACAGGTGAGAGTAGAAATTGGTCAACTGTATAGGATATGACATCATATGTTATAAATATGCCTTCTGGCTTTGGCACATGTTTCCAGTCAGCTATTTCCTCCACATGACAAACTTCTCCTAACCCGGAGTGTGCACTTGCACCCAGGGTAACAGCATTTCATTCTCGAGACCCTTGACTCAGAGTAGAAACTTCCTAACACCGAAGATATGATCTGCTCTAGAAAGCCCTAGATCAAGCACAGACCCATGACTGATAAGTTTCAGTTGACTTGCACATACACTGTATAGGCATCTTATATTCCACCCAGCATCTAACTGCAAACAGCAGTTTCAATTAGGGGATAGAGTCTATGTACCACACCCACAGAATGAATCAAGGATTCTGCTTACAGAGCCAAAGGTCATGTCTAGAATTTGATTTCAATAAACAACATGCAAAGACAACTGCAAACTTAAACTAAACCATAGCTAATATCATTGGGAAATCGAGACACACAGACCTGAACCAATCAAATTCACACACAAACGACAAAAATAGATATTTGGTAGACCAGATGAAGAGTATAACTTTATAAATGCTTTACAGAACTGTTGAATAAAATTGATAAAACGCACTTGATATAACGCACTTGCTTAGCAACCACAACACGATGCAAGGAGACAAGTTTTTAATATCCTTACCAGTGTAGAACTGCATCCTAACCCTCAGGTCTGTGTGTTTATTGGCAAAGCTTGTCACTCATTACCGATATATGCTACTCTTAGTTGATTGATGTTTTTCATTCCTGTGACCATAACTATGTCACCTTACTCTTTATTCATGATGCTATATGCGCCTATAATGCCATCGACCATGCTATTCTTTTTGAATCATTATCTAAATCCTTTGGTCAATGGCGGTGCCAGGATTTCAGTTTTGGGGGGGCTGAATCCTCGCGGAGGAAATTTTCCATTTTCTGACAACCTTTTTTAAGTCATTTGGTCGAAATCTCTTGGATGTATTTCATTTTTTGGAGGGCCTAGCCTTCGGATGGCCTGTTTTAGGGGGGCTTAGCCCCCTAGCCCCGCCACTGCCTTTGGTGCTTCTCACTCTACCCGTCTCTGGTTCAACTCATTTCTTACCAGCTGCTCTCTTCTGTAGTTTTTGGGTCCATACAAAAAGCATGGGTCCACATTCCCTATCGCATTCCTCAAAGTTGACCTGACTTTCAATACACTAGCCCGAGTGTTTTTCCAGCCTGTTCTTTTTAGTTAAATAAAACTATCATCTGATTAAATGTCAATTTGTGTCACAGAAGACTTCTTTAGGTGCTGCACAAAGGTAAGCTTTTCAGTTAAAAATAACTCTTACAATGTATACAATCCACTGGCACTGGCCTGATCTGGGCAAAGGTTTGTGGCACCATTGCTGCATACTTTGTGCATGACACACACCCATGCCACACAAGTTATTAATCAGCTTATAATAATAAAAAATAATAATAATAAAAATAATTCTTTTGAAAATTATTTGCTCAGTTACTTGATACTTGCTTTCAGGGTCACCTCAATCCTTAGTTAGCCACTCCCTTGTTCAGACAACACCCAAACATCAAGAACATATCAACAACTTCAATTTGTTCATAGTAATCATTATATCAATGTCCAAGGCTGTGGAAGATATCTTATATTAATCAAATGCTAGTTACTTATTAGTTACTTGAAACAAGCTCAACCTTCAGCCAGGTTTTTTGTATATATAAACTGAGAATATAGATTTCAGAGTCCCTGGCCACTGACTAATGATAATAATAATAATAACAACAATTTATATGACACCGTAAAGCTACCATACCGTTACAAGGGCGCCTCACAAACAACTACCATAGTTAACTGATTGACTGCACTGCAACATGACATCTGCAGCTGAGCTGGCTGCCATTCTCCATGATGCCAGCCAAAATGTAAACACCATGCGCTGGTGGATGTGGTAAAGTCACCTTCAACCTCATAAACTTCAGTGCAACCTCCTCACTCTCTAGCGCAGTCTAGTGTCTGTGCACAGCTACAACCAGCGTAGGATCATAATTATGTAATTTAGATAATTAAATGCAGAGGATAGTAAGATTTACTTCCGCCCGACCACAGCCATTCATACTTTGCCAGGAAAGACCTTAATACTATCAGAGTCTCTTACAGGTACCAAGTATCATGGTGTAGAGTGAAGAGCTGCCCTTCCTCAGACAGAGCCAACACTAATTGGCTCTGCATGTTGCTGTAAATGGTCCAACGCACACACTCACAGATACAAGCAGACGTACAGGCATGTGCAAAAGGTCAGTTAGCGCATAAAAAAGTTGGCAAATAAACACATACAGACATACACACCAGTAACACATAAGCACACACACGCACAAACACGCACATGCACACACACACACACACACACACACACACACACACACACACAGGTCATGCCTCTGAAAACTGCTTATTTTCATAAGTTCATGTTTACAGACACATTATATCAAACCATGTAAAAGACAAACAATCTTCATTTATATTTTGTCTATTATAAGTCACTTATATGAATGTTGTACACTCATCAATTCTGACATCTTATTTACATGTATTTATAGAGTACAATAACAGAGAATAAATTACTTGTGAAAGAGAAACATTTCTCATAGTGCCTGCACAAAAAGAATAAGCGTACATCCTTGGTTAACCAGTACGAACGTATTTTTTTACCTGAAAGTCATCCATTTAATGGTATATACCGAAAGCAAATATCTGGGTATCCCTGTGTGTGTTTGTGTCTGACTGTCTGCCCAACTTCAGTTATTAACAAGTATTTGCAGGTGAAGCACAGAATTTTGCACCCAGATAATGGCAGAGATCAGTGGATGTATATATAACCTGGATTGATGATGGTAGAAAGACCCACTTGGGCCTGCCCTACATATGAAGAGGCAAAAGCGGACAAGAGATAAGAGCAGCAGAAGATATTCATATTTCTATTTTTTGCTGATGATGGAAAATGTAGAGTTAACACGTTGGCATTTCTGCCTGTCCTCCTAAACTCCATCTCTGCCAGGCAGTCTTTTCTCCTCAACCAATGCCAACTCATCAGATTCATTTACAGACAACCTGTAGACAGGTATACATACCGCTGAACAGAAATACCTTTGCACTGCAACTAGCACGAGGCATTATAAAAAGCATGAACCTCTCCTTGAAAATTTATCCAGGCACAAGAATGTTCTTTGACATTTACAGGAAACTTGAAACAAGTAAAGTCTTTCAAATGCAGTAGCACCGTAAACTGTTAATGTAATCCAATCCTAATCACAAACTCAGAATTGTTTGAAGCAGAGCTCAAGGCAACAGTTTAAAAACTGAACTATTCATCATATTTTAACAGGGATTGCCAAGAGATGTTGTAAGAAGAATTGTATTTGTTTGCCAGGAGATCAGACAGAAACAGACAGATTGATGATAGACCTATCTATAGGAAGCTGTGTTTAATAGGAGGAGAGGAGGACATGCTGGATTGGTTAGATCATAGTAATTGGCCAATTGGATGTAACAGGGTCATTCATGGCATAAAACTAAATGAAGCTATACTAAGTCAAACAAAGTCTACAAGCAAAACAGATCAAAACGATCAAGACAGACAGACAGACAGACAGACAGGCAGACAAACAGACAGACAGACAGACAGACAACTGCAGAGATAGAAACACAGCTGATAAATTCCTGTCTGCAAGAGAATAAAAAGAACTTCAGCATATACACAAATATACGCAAATATACACAAATACGCAGAGTGACAACTGAACATACTGAGGCATCCTGGCAAGAGACCACATCAGCACAAGTCTGTTGTATGCTATGAATTGGTGGGGGGAGGCTGGCATAAGCAGCTGGTGATAAAACCAGGGCACAGCTGAATGCTTAGCATTTTGATCCAGGATGCACAACTAACAGAGCATGTAGGATATACGATATGATGATGGCATCACGGAAACAGATTTTTATAATGACCAGTCTCATTACACGGTCTTTATGCCAGAGCGTTATTACACAAAACCAGGAATTCCAAAGGTTAAACGTTTGCTTGACCATTACTGGAGCACTAATTACAATGTTATGCAGTTGGTAGCTGCAGCTCACTCTTGATTGATTGATTGATTGATTGATAGCAATCAGAGAACACAGGGTATGCGTCCAACCACACTGGTATCATCATAAAAAAACATGAGAAACGTGTTCATCCAGCAGTGCAAATGATCATCTGAAAATCCTGCTGGTTGAAGAGGTGAATCATATGGATAGATCATATGGATAGAACAGGATAAAGACAGAGACAGACAGACAGATAGAGACTGACAGAGAAATAAATCACGAAAAGTTGAAGCACCATGATAATAGAAAAAGTAATTTTCCTAGTCATTGCCAGGTGGTACCAACGGATAGGATGATTCAGTGGTGAAAGGAAATCCTTGTGAGACAGGAAAGGATCATTTACCACCACCACCACCACCACCACCACCACCACTACGATTAACAAATGCTTACCTGATTTCTATGCTTGCTAACTCAACGGCTGTGTCTTTGTCAAGATTTTCATAGCTGCTGCCAGTTTTAAAATCATTCTTCACCTAAAAGTTCAACAATTACTCAACAGTTGTAGATGATTTTTTTAACTTTTGCAAAAATACGAGTTTGCTCAGTGAGTAACTCATTTACTGAGATTTACAAGAAAATTATAGTAAAAATAATCAAACTACACAATCACCTTATGATGATGACGATGCATAATTGATAACATGTCTGTTTAATAATCTCAGGAAATCATTTATCGTATGAAAGATGAACAATAGTGGATGCAGGAAATTGCTGAATGTAGACATTGCTGAAGTAGCAGAGTTTATTATTATTATTATTATTATTATTATTATTATTATTATTATTATTATATTCGTTTTAATGGTAACAAAAACTGATAGACACACCGCTATCAGGTACAAGAAGCAGTAGATCAAATACAATATAATACCTATAGAATGTCTTTAGCCTTGACTGAGTCTATACTTGGATTGGTCAAGCAAAGGGAGCTTTCATATTTCATGCACGTGTTGCAAAAGAGTAGAGATTACGGTATCTGGAGAAGGAGATTATCCATGCGCAATTCCTGGGATCAAGCGCCTGTGGAAGACCTAAAATGGAATGGATTGATAACACGAAGACGACGACGTCTGCATTATCGTTCAATGAGGTATTTATGGAGATAAGAAGCAAAAGTCAATCTATAAAACAAAATTGACTGGTGGTATCGTTGAGGATGGCTGTAAATGACTAGACCAAACTTATTGTACAATTATGCCTTTTACAATAAATCATGAAAAGGTTGGTTAAGCACCAATGTTTGGCACCATTGATATCAGGACTAGGGTTGTCATAAAATATAGTAAGACACAGACACACAAACAGAAACACAGACAGATCCACACGTGCATGGCATGCCTTTATACATACCGTATTAATTTCCAGTCTTACTATCATGAATTATTTTGGGTCTACCCCGGATGTACCAGTGTGCCCCATGTAATTGGGGCAATGCAGCAGAACTTTATAACCGGATGGCCTTCCTTAATACAGCCCACTAAAGGGCACGCTGTGACCCTTTCTAAACCTCAGGTCATTCTGATAAGCAAGAAAATGCGCAAAATTTATTTAATCGGACTCAAAGATATAGAGAATCAGGACTGCCATCACTGAGCCTATGGCATTTTGAAATTATGACACATTTCAATTCTGAATATTTATCATTACGATAACGTTGCTAATTTTAGTTCGAAGCATCTAAAGCCCTGGGAGAATAGAAATGGCAATTCCGCTGCCTCCATATTTAATCCAGTCAGCGTGCTGGGTGTAGGCATGGTCTATCTGGAATTCGATCACTTCTGCTGTGCCTCAGTGACTCAATACATGGCACAGCTATCAAAAAAGTCAGATATCTATTACTTCTCGCTGGATTTGCATCATGAGAACAACTTCTCAAGTCTCTTTGTTCCACTCCATATTTTATGACCAAACCAGCATACACTACACAGCTCGTTCTAACATAAACATTACAACAATTTTGTTTCCACTGGGTCCTGTCTTTCGTCAAGATATTTCATCTAGGTATAGCTCCTATAGGCTTCCTTCCTATAGGGGGATAAGTGCACCCCTCTCCCCACCAGGAATTGCTTGCAGAGACGTCAGGCCAAATGAGGCTTGTCTGATAAGGACCTCCTGAACTGTGTCCAGGCAGGGTACCTCTGGTTAGAATAAACAACACGGCTAACCTGACTAAGCAATACTTGCTTGCAGGTATAAAATGCATAATAAACAGAGGTGTGATAGGATAGCATGGGATAGGTAACAACAAATGTAATAGACTCGAAAAGTACAGAATAACTAATAATAGTGCAACATAATACACTGTGACAGTATTTTGTTTTATTCTGTCAATAAAATCAGATAAGCAAATTAGATCAATCGAACTTGACTTGAACAGAACATAATATAACAGACAGAATTATTAGGAATTTCATACACTCAACATTCTCTCTGGAAAGCTGAGCGAGAGCAGATAAACTGCAAACCACAAATTGCAGATAGGAAGATGGCTGCCAGGCCATTTTTATACGCATAGGATAAGAAAACGCAATAGCAAACAATTCATACCCATAGCTGTATTAGTTTATAGCCGCTAATCATCAAGAAACCTTCTCAGGTTATAGGGGTTATGCTGGATGAGATAAGGCTGTGTTACTCAGCCTGGTCGAGACTAATTCATCGCTGCAATAAAGATTGGGCATCAGTAGATGAGTCAGAATGGTTGTGGCCGATGCAGAATAACAAGTCAGGAATAAAAATTCAAGTATCAGGTTTGTTTGTGTCTGGCTGTAGTGTAGTTCCTAGAATCATGAACCTACTCTGAGGGGAATTGTTAGTAAAACCTTGGGAGGATTTCAAGGGCATTCATACGACTGCAGCGGATTCATACAGAGTCAGCGTGGAATATGACCTCGTGTAGATAGAAAAGCGATTGCTCTTCTAGGTCTGGCGGCTGTGCTATTACTCTGCATTAGACCATCATCAGTAACATAAAAAAGATCTGGAGGAAACCTAAGCAGTATGGATTTCATGCAAAAAGCCACAAACACAAGCAGGAAAGACAGCCACAGCCACAGACACAGAACGATCATTCATTCATTCATTCATACATACATTCATTCATTCATTCGTTCGTTCGTTTGTTCGTTTGCTCATTAATTCATACATACATTCATTCATTTGTTCATTCATTCATTCATACATTCATTCATCCATTCATTCATACATTCATCCATCCATTCATTCATCCATTCATCCATCCATCCATCCATTCATTCATTCATTCATTCATTTGCTCGTTTGCTCATTAATTCATCCATCCATCCGTCCGTCCGTTCGTCTGTCCGTCCATTCATCCATTCATTCATTCTAGGGACATATGCAACATCCATCAGAAGCAATCCCAGCCCAGCCACGAATAAAGGAAAAGACTTAAGTGATTCATAACACAATTAATGGACTCATGCAACTGAAAAAGGTGAGCGATAAGGTGTTTCTTCTATGTAGACAATTCCAGGGTGAAGAAAAATCACAAAAAGACTTCGTTCTAAAAAAATTCTACGTGTTGAAGAACATTTTAAAGAAAATTCAACCACTTACTTGCTCAAAAAGATAGTCGAATGCAATTCTGTCGTTAAGTAAGAGATCCAGGCGAGACTTCAAGAAAAAGCGAATTTTCAATTCGAACCTACAGCAGATGAAAAAATAGACATAAACAGCTTTAGCTGGACTATTTCATGCTTGCGTATTTGCAGAGGAGCAATTCTATCATGGCATGTGTTAGGATTCACATGATGGAATTAGATAGAATTCTGTAATAGAAAAAAATGTCGTCACAGAAACCATGCTTCAATATTCAACAGTTGGAAATCATTATTCGTTTTCATCATCAACTTTATCATCTTTATCATCATTACTGGCTTCATCATGATTACGTGGTGACTATTTCTGTAATCCCTGTGAGCAAGATATCAACCTGGATGATCACCAACCACTTGGGTTTCAGTCCTTCATAGATGGAAACTGTGAACAATTAAACAAACTAACCTATCCACCGTTTCTGTTGCAATGAAGTGTTTTACCCGGGAGGGCTGCAAACCCTCCCTACATGGTCGCACAGGATCTGGAGAATGGTGGAATGATGAGGGAGGAGGCTGAGAGGATTGGGAGGACAGAGTGGTGTGGAGGAGCTGTGTCGCTTGATGCGCTGCCAGCACGTAGAAGGACTAAGAACTAAGGAACCTATTCACTAGATTTTTCTCTAGTGGATCTCACTCCACGGTGCCTTACTCTCCTCTTCTTCGCTGGTGTTTCTGAACAGAGAGATCCACCATCACTGACGGAATTCTTAATTTTTAGGTCCAAGTGTTGTGAGCTCCATTGCATGTCGCTGAATCTCGTCTTCAAAACTATGTTGTTTGAGAACTCTAACACAGCATCAGCTCTGGATGACAATTCATTTTGGTTTGACTCTGCATATCTATGGAACCATTGCTACTGATAACTCTGTACGTTATCTTAGAACTATCAGCCTATAGATTAACCTTCTTTCTTAATGACACCATCATTTAGGCTGGCGCTTAAAGCACTGATGTAAAACACTTAAAAGACAATCTGTAGTAAGTGTCTAGATAAATACATTCATGATACCCAGAGCAAATGAAAGACTGCTTAAATGAAAGGTCGGGGTTAAAATTCTCACCAACCCAGCAGCTCAACTACAATGAGCATGCGAACTACAATGAATAATATCGGCCCTGGATGAAAATCCATCCTTTGGCTCTACGCATCTGAGGACCTATAGATATAGCTAGTAGAGGGAAGATCAGGCCCAAAGGTATGATGGCAGTCAGTCCTTGTATGTTCAGGCTCTTAAAACGGAAATCACAAACATTTCTTGCCCATCTTGGTCATTTTTAAGAAGCAGGTCTTCTCTTCTCATAATCATTATTATCACTACTGCTCCTGGGATTCCTAACTAATTTTTCAATTTAGACCCATAGCAACTCACAGGCAGGTTTCATGCACTTCCTGTAGAAGTGAAAAGGACATGAGAGTGCAAGAATGGATGGTCCTATTTACAGATTTAACTCCTATCTAGGCCAGTTCAGTCTTAGAGTCCCTGGGGTCTCCTTAACCAGAATTCATGACACCTGTGGCAGGTCGTTAAGAAATCCTACCAATCCTGAGCTAGACCTTTATTTGATCATGTGATCTCTATGTTCTCAAACATGCCCATCACAACATGAGCTCATTTATCTTCATCAGGACAGACCCACCTGACAGGTTGGGGGCAGGGACTAAACCCTTGTCCTCACATCCACACAGCTGCCCTCCAGGTCATCAGGACCATGGAGCAAAATAATGACCCCACAGTCCAGGCATTCAGTGCACTTGAAACCTAACAATGGGAGGGCATCAGATGACATCATCACCCTTGTTCTTTCTCAGTTTCCATTCAACTGCCAACAAATATCTACATTGTTCTACTTCCATGCCAACGCCTGCCTATGTATCTGACCTCTGACCTCTGCTGGCTTTCAGCAGATACACTGAATCAACGCTCAACGAACAAAGCCTTTCACCAGAAATCAGTCATAGGTCACAATGACAAATCATTTGCATGTTGTTGTAAATGGATCTCACCAAATGTGTGTTTGCTTTGCTGGACATTTAAAAAGCCGAGTGTTGCTACATTGCCTCTGATAGATGCCTCTACCTCCTCTGCCTAATGCTTCTAGTTTTGTTAGCATGAGCAATACCATTTGGATCTAAATTAAGCCTCTGTAAACATTTACAAATAACATAATTACTTCGGCATGAGATTAAACAAGACTAGTAACAATATTACAATAATGCAAGCAAATAATTTGACAGACTTAGGGCATCTCTTTCTATGCTCAAACAATGAGTTCTGAGAAACGTAAGTGTATTGTTTAATTGGTGCAAGTGAAAGTGACATTTCAAGCTAAGGACTTAAGATACAAAATGAGAATGTCATGATAGATACATCCAAGACATATGCAAACACACATATGATATAGGCTATATATAATATATAATATAATATGCAACTGTACCATATCATATACTGGCCTAGTTAGCTACACCGGTAAGCGCGCGCTGCATTCGTCTGTTGGTTGCAACGGACTGCGGTTCAAGCCCCGGGCTGGGAGTTGACATTCAGAGATTTAGATATCTCGGGCTAGCACGTGTGGGACGCAGGGGCGCAAGCGACCTTGGGCAAGTTGCTTACCCATCATTGTCTGTGGGGAAGGCAACCGGAAACCACCTCACTCATCTCATCCCCAGGGGCGTAAAGCCAATGAACCTGCCTTCGGGCAGAGCACCACCATCATCATCATCATCATCATATCATATGTGTATATTAATATGCATGCACATCAACGCATACATACATGCATTGAACATATTATGTATACGTTTCGATGACCTACTTTACATACAACATAGACAACAAAATGAAGTAAACAGAAGCAAAGCGACTAAGAACTAACAAAAAAAGAGCACAAGAGCCAAATATAAACAAGCCAAGGAAAGTGATACTTTAAAAACAGAACAAAGAAACTAGATGTGGGACTCCAAAGGACACCAAGTTCAGGATGTTTTAGGTGGGTCATATTTCACAGACAAGTAAGTTAAGAATTTCAAAGATGCATACTATACCATGCGAAACACATAAAAGCTTATAATAGCTAAAATAATTAGTAAAAAAATCAGCAAAGCCTAAAATGGCCGGATTGCATGCACAGCCAATACGAACAAGTGCATGCTGTCATCAAATTAGCAGCAAAAAAATAACCAGCATAGCAATCGGAAATAACTGTCTCCCGAAGTGTGAGAGAAAGACTCAAAATCTGACATTAGCACGACAGTGGTAACTCATCGACAGACATTCTTAATGAAAAGCCACATTAATTGAACAAAGTGTCACCACAAGAATGTACGCTATTTCATTACCTCCAGTCGTCCGTTGCTTCGTAGACTGAAAGCAGTTCTCTATGGCATTCACTCATTGACATGTCTCTGTGAAACCAATGCTGCGCTTTCGTTGCACCACACACTGCGGCCACGCTGTAGAGATTCCTCTGAGACTTTTGTCCAGCACTGTGCTGCTCAACGACGTGGTCAATTACATCCTGTTTGACGGATGAAGAATGCAATCAAACCGTTAAAATTAAAATAGCTCTCGGGATTTCTTGCAACCATAGAGTTGACCTAACAGTCAATCTCTATGCTGTATATTGGTGTAATATTTCTTTTGGTGTAAGTTTTTTTTATTGCTGAACATACATTGTTCAACTAGTCAGAGGTATTTGCAATTTTTTCTTCAAAGATCAAAGCCTCAACTGATTTTCATCATATTAAAACAAATGAATCACCAAAACTCATAAACTGATTATAAAGTCATTAAATTCTGCTCATGCATTAGTGATAGGTGCCATAATTAATTGCAACTGGAATGCATAAAACGGGTGTAGGACATTAGCCCCCCCGGACAAAAGCCCCCCAGACATAAGCCCCCCCGGACATTAGCCCCCCCGGACAAAAGCCCCCCCGATTTTACCTAGGACATTAGCCCCCCCGGACAAAAGCCCCCCTTTGTGCAAGTCATGGAATAGTGCCGTACTTGTCACTGGCATTCACATGCAAACAAAAGTTCTTAGAGTCATTTAGGTCCTGATTGTGTCAGTAGGCCTAAATTTATAGACTTAGATTCGAAATGATAGGGCCTAAACAGTCTTATTTGTTTAGCGTGCTACAATAAAGGCTTGTTAACATCAGTTAGGCCTAGGCTACGTCTCAGCTTCGTAGGCTTATTAGTGTCGTTTCAATTCAAAATTAGATTCAATACATTAGAGAAATGAACAATGGGAATCCTATACAGTAGGTCGACCTACTTGTTAGTGTCAGTTTGGCTACAACGAAGGTTTGTTAAAGTCAGTTAGGCATTAAACTTTTATCTATATTTCACAAACTGTGGACTTAGAATTTCTTACATTTATGTCGTTCTACAATTAATGCCTTTAATGTTTTATAATGTGCATAATAAACCTTCAATTAACTTTGCATATTCTTACAGTGTTAAACTAATGTGCAATTTAGGCCTAACTTAACTTACGCCCATTGCTACATTTTGTGCATCATTTTCAGGTAATGATATCATAGACTGGGGGGGGCTAATGTCCTACCTCGGGGGGGCTTTTGTCCGGGGGGGCTAATGTCCGGGGGGGGCTTTTGTCCAGGGGGCTTTTGTCCGGGGGGGCTAATGTCCGTTCCCCTATGCATAAAACACATTCCTATTTTTCCAGATCTTTGTAGTTTGTCACTTTGCACAGGTCTGATCTGGGTTATGAACTTTAAAATCAGGATTCAGCTTATGAACTGAATAATATGAATATAATATGGAACATATAATGAAACCCTTACTTTTCAAATATTAAAATGAAACTTGGTTACCCATATTCTAAAATGAAACTTGGTTACCCATATTCTAAAATTAAACTTGGTTACCCATATTCTAAAATTAAACTTGGTTACCCATATTCTCCAGATACTTAATACATTTCCACTCTTTAAAATGTTGCACATTGTATGCTATGTCTGCCTAACTCCCCTAAACAGATCGGCTGGAACTTCTCTTTTTCATCAGAATCAGATGAGAGAGTTAAGTATTGATAATTACAACCCTTGACAGACTGTAGGCCCACATCATGCATACTATCTGTATAGGCTGTCATGGCAGTTCATTGGCAGTGCAGCTAATAAGAATGAGTGGAACCGCAGCTTATACAAGGCGGTCTGGATTCTAGCCAAGTTAAATGCCATTTGAACCAGAGGCTAGATCACTACAAGTAGTAAACTGTGCACAAAACACTTGAAATTCCAATCATTTCTTGCAAAAAGGGTCATGGCTCTAGAGAGGAGAACCAAGAGTTTAACACAAGTGACACACTGCAAAATCAAGAGCATTGGAACTAGAAACAAAGTTGTAGGCTATATGCAATAACTCCATGTGCTTTCAAAGACAACCAATAATTTTTTACCTGAAATTTAATTGTAAATAATTAATCGATTATATATATATGTATATATATATATAACCAGTATAATTATCATCCAAGCTACATGGTGGGATAATTTATTACATGTGTAGCCTAATTATTATCCAGGCTACAGGGTAAGATACATCTATAAATAGTTATTTTTTTCATAACAACATGCAAAACAGGGTATACTGTATTCAGATTAACATTTCCAAAATGCTGAAGCATTTTCCCAAATACTTAGTTCATTACATGGCATATATATTATATAAGAAACCAAAAACTGGGAAATTCTAGGGAAAGAAAAATCAAGTCAGTATAATCCTTTGTTTGGGGTTTTATGGCCAAGGCCAAATTAAGCTTTTACTAACAATCACATTTTATAAATGTTTTGACAAGCAAGAGTCATAATAATTCTGGCACACACCATATAATATCTTCCATAAACACAGAATAATTTATCAGTGTTTATCATACATTTACTGCAATAACAAAGGATATAATGAGACGCTCATCCACATGATGTAACTGTTTCAATCATGCATTTTTCTGCAGTTTTTCTGCTGCTTTCAGTTTATTCTGCTTAATAGCTGCATTGCAGAATGCCAAGAGCAGACAATCCATTATCACAGAGAATAATATTAAACACCAGCATCCAGTAATGAAACAAGAAATTTCTTTTCATCAGAGAACCAATAGACCAAGCCTGACTTAGAATACACTCAAAATAATCTGCAACAGTATCAATCAAGTCCTTGGGAAACCATCCACCCTTCTTCACAGGCCTCCCCAACAAACATCACCTTCTCGTATCTGAAAAATAATCAGCCACTTCTCCTACACTTGGAAAGGCAAGAACATGTCCAGACTTCTACCTAAACACATTTAGTAGACCGGAATGACAGACAGAGAGAAGAAAGTAAAGAGCCATACCACAATTCGAAGAGGCAGAGCAAAAACCTATTTTATCAACACAGATAATTAAAGATTATTTGCTCTAAAACTGTCCATTTAAATAAATTGAAAGACATTGAACAGAAAACGGCCAGAGAACAAGACAAAACAATGAAACAAAGTCGTAATGAACCCCACAGATTTTTGTAGAATCCAGTTTTGGAGCAGCTACTTTTAAACTAAAACTAGGACAAGATTCATGGACACACATAATTCAGACAATAACTCATAATTGGCAGACCAAGACTGTGCCAGATAGATAACAGAAATGAGGACATAACACCAATTGGGCTGACAATAGAGAAGAACTTGACAATGACCAGGGACAACAAGGATATCACTTGTTCATACTCATTGCCTCCAAATGTCTGGCATCAGGAAATGATGATGATGATGACGACGATGATGATATTGATGAAGACGACGACGGCGATGATGATGATGATGACGATGACGACGACGATAATGATGATTACAACAACGACGACGATGATGATGAACAGAATTCTATGAAGATGGTTCATAAGTGGAAGCCAAACAGACGAACTAGGTCAGAAAATGACTGACAATAGTGACGTAAGTAGTTGGAACCCATGAGGTCATGTCAACAACTCAATAAGTTCCAAGTCAGAGGCCACCGCATACAGAGGGTTAAAAGCATGACGGATTCTACTTAGATAGTGAAGACTGGACTGTGGCAGACAACACAGCTGATCGAAAGCAAACTTCAGTGACTAATCTATTCCAACGAAGCTAATCAACCTGTGTACAGGGCTGGATATAACTCACCCGTACGCTATTAATATGAATAGAAAAGTCTGCAACACCCATTGAAATCTAGGTCAGATTGGATGCAGGTGATTAATTTATTTGACATTGGCCTGCTTCCATGTGATGACATTGAGAATAAAGACTATACACTGACAAGTGAGTGAGTGAGATAGATTCTGACTCAAAACCAATCTTTATTGCTGCAAACCCGGACCATTTCCGCTGCAACCCTCCCCCTTCCCCACGCTCAGCTACAGGCCACTCCACTAAACTCCAGGCCACCCCACTTAACTACATGCAACCCTACCTCACTGTCTTTAACTAATCCTTATTCCACAGAGGCAACAGCCAAGTATTTCCTGTTTCGCCATCTTTCTTGACCAACTGGTTGAATGTTCACATTCAGTGGTGGTCTCGGCATTCAATTTAACCCACTTAATGGCACCAGATGGCATCTATACCATTTATATAGCACCTTTGAAGAGCCCTTCGGTAGCACTATGCATGTGCGTATGTTATTATGTCAGATGGAACATTACACAGATATTGGTGGCTATGGGTTGGTTGTACAGCCAATGCATGAAATCAGTCACCAGTTTCTCACTACAACTCCAGACCACAATTGAGACTGTTACACTGAATAAACTTAGTGTTTCTTTTAACGATGAGCCTCAATCTCACACCATACATCATCCAAGACAATGGAATATATTTTCAGAAATTCTCTAAAAGGACAGAAGTGAATATTGGACACGTTAAGAACTCTAAACAGACTGTAAGAGGAAAGTTAATATTATTGTCAACAGGCATATTCACAACTGAACAGTTGACACTGAATGTTTAGACATAATTTGGGCCAAAAGCTTTGTCTCATAGCATAACTTTGTCTTTCTGAGCACATTCAACACATTAAGAACTAGTCCTTCTGAGCACATTCAACACATTAAGAACTAGTCCTTCTGAGCACATTCAACACATTAAGAACTAGTCCTTCTGAGCACATTCAACACATTAAGAACTAGTCTTTCTGAGCACATTCAACACATTAAGAACTAGTCCTTCTGAGCATACATGTATCAACCACCCTAAGACCTTGTCTTTACAAGCACATTCAACACAATATAAACG